>LPNX010414196.1:265753-344211 GCA_001517045.1 Pseudotsuga menziesii | reverse complement strand
TTGTTCCTGTGTGAGAGATTCCATGAAATCTGCAAGGCTAGGCATCTTCCAGGTTCGAGCTGTGAGTTTTGTGGCATAGAAGGTCGAAACAAAGACTAAATAGTTAGGGCCTAGCTTTGAGAGGATGGACAATATGAGCTGCTCATCTTTATTTTCAATACCACACTGTTTCAGCTGCAAAACTAGTGCTTTGAACTTGGAGAAATATAACTGCAGGGATTCAAAATTACTAGGACTCAGGGAGATCAGTTCATTTTTGATCTGCTTTCCCCTCATCTCATCTATCTTTCCAAAGAGTTCAGAAAGTTTCTCCCATACTTGATCTGGTGAAGTCAATCCATCGAGATGGAAAAGGAGGTCTTGGGAAATACTGAGACATAGGAGGCCATAGGCCTCATCTCTCCGATTGTGCCATTTGATCTTCTCTGCAGCAGCATTGGGCTCTGCTTCTGTAGCCATAGTCACCCTGTAGAGGCCTTTTTCTCTCAACAAGATCTCCATCTCTGCTTTCCATTCAAAAAAGTTGAAGGGAGTGAGGATAGTTTTCTGTGAATCCATAGCTTTAGAAAATATGTCCCGGCTGTCAGTAGAAGGCTCCCAGTCTTGATGTTGAACCTGCAAAACAATTTTTGGAGGAGAGTAACAACCTATAATGGCTCTGATACCATGTAGAAATTCAGGCCTGCAGTAGATTAATTTCAGCCACAACAATTAACAATTGATCATGCAAAATTATCAACAATGGAGACTGAATATGGAGCTGTAACACAAAATTATATTAACTCAGTGTACAATAGCCAACCCTGTAATAACATACGCTGCTGAATATATATAATACATGAGCAAATCGAATGCATAAGGAAGCATCCAAATCTAGCATAAAGCAGGCTTACCCAAAATAGGCAAATCCCCCATAGGTGTAAAAAGCTGATCCCAAATCTATCAAGGACCCCACGAATTAGCAAGGGCGTATAGGCAAGCTAAAGAGTGGTCAAATGGCAGCTCATACATTCTTTTGCATGGAGGAAAGAGTGGAGGAGGAAGAGGCAACAAAGCAGATTCACCTCACCTAGTCTTGCTTTCCTATGTGCCTTAAAACACTGAAAAAGCAGGGAATAAAGCAGAAAAAGCAGATGGGCGCCTAGGAGGCCAGGAATAAAGCAGATTTTATTCCTAAGGATTTCCCAAGCGCTCCATGAGTCAATAATGGAAAGTTTGACCTCTATGGATAGGCAATTATAAACTTGCACATGGTGGGACTCATGGACTAGGAAAATAAGACAAAATAAATGAATTAATGTCTAAGTGGGTAAATACTATGGGTTGATTATTCTAACAACGTACATGTATGAGATGGGACATACATCAGCTGAAATCCAGGTAAAATTATTGAATGATTTAATTAAGGAAGAAGTATGTTAATGTATTTGTAACTTTGGAATGTATTCATCTATATATCTTATGTATTGTACCCCAATGTTTTTTCCGGGATGTATCTGTAATGTATTTGAGTCATTTCATGCCCCAATGTTCCTATCGAGAGATTCTATAATGTAAAAAAATCATGCCAAGTCATTGTGGGTAACCCTCCTATTGTTCAAGGGTAAAAGTCCCCACATTTGTGGGGCCCTAGGGTTATTAGACTATCCTAGAGAAGTCAACCCTAGGTGAGTCATTCTAAGTTGAGGAAATAGTCCCCACCATTGTGTTAAGGATAACCCTCCTTGTTGGTCGAAGGAGGCAAAGTCCCCACAAGTTGTGGGGCACTAGGGTTATTAGACACTCCTAGAGATGTCGGCTCTAGTAAGTAACTGTTAAGTGAGGCTGACATGTTGGAGTGGGTTTCAAGTGAACAAAATAATATAAATAGAGAGTGAGTCTCTCTATTTATCACACACACACTCACTTATTAGGGCACATGAGTGAGAGGAGAGAAGTTGTTGGGACAAGAGAGAGACTACTGTTGTCAGGATATCATCTTTATGCTTTTGGGTTTTACTTTTGGTGTTGATTCTATCTTTAAGGTATTTGTGGGGTTTTATCCTTTATGGTTTCCCCGAGGAAAATTCTTTGTGTCTCTTGTCTCTTATGTTTTATTGCTGTGCATGTTATTCTCTCATTTAAAGATCCTAAGATCATAATGCTAGCTTGAATGATAAAATTCTAACATGGTATCAAAGATAAACTAAGAAGAAGACATTTTGTAGCTGTAGAAGCTAGGGCTATTTATGTTTTGGGTCTCTCTCCACAATCCATAAGCAAAAGTATGCTAGGATGACTCTCCATTGAAGAGCACATCTTTCTGTCGAAGCAGAATTCGATTCCAAGCATTTTCAGTTTTGGTGTGAGAGATTAAGGATTCTTACAAAAGAGGAATTTTTGAGCAAGCCTGGCATAGGATTTCTGTCCTAATCAAAATCGAAGTTTAGAGACCTGGATCAATTTTTTGGTTGGGTATAACTCCAGGAAAGTCAAACCCTAGGTTGACCCCGAGCTGGAAAAACCCTAAAATAATAGAACTGATAAGTTTTGGTACATTCTCTATATATTGGGATTTGTGAAGGATCACTAGCTGAAAATTGCAAAGGCTGAAGATAAAATCCTGATTTACAATGTATCAAAAATTCAGCCTCATATTCGCTATATTCTAGGAGATATGATCCCTCCACGTTAGGATTCCATCCTCTTCCAAGATTCATCCCTAAACAGGACACCTAGGGATAATTACTATATGTTGGGTTACAAAGGTCTAAATCAAATTTCTGAAGATGCTCCAAAAAGGGCATGGACTATGATTTTTGTGTTCCAAATTTTAGACCCAGAATATGAAACAGTGACACATGGAAGTCCGTAAATCTTCGTCGTTCAGAACAGTCTTGTAACATGTCACCTTGGGAAAATGCTCATAAGTCCCAATTGGTGAAACCAATCCTAATGAAAAATATGGTGTTGGAACCGGAACATGCAATAATACCTCAATGAAAAGTTTTAGGCATAGAGGAGTAGTAATTTCATAGATACCACAGAAATAGTAACAGGCATTTCTACAGAAGAAATTGGAAAACTAAGGCTTCCTGTTCCGGGAGCTTCCCTCCACTGTTTTCAGAAAAGGAGTACATTGGACAGCTCAACTAGAAGAGATATATATTTCTATCCAATTAGAGCTGAAATTTTCCAAGTTTTGAAAATTAGGGTTTCTCTTACAGACCCTAGATCAGCCAGCTCCAGAACCAGGACGAACACCTCAAATCAGTAAGATCTAATCTTTTGCTATTTTCATTTGAGGTTCTCATTTCATAGTGATCTATCACATCAGCTTGATGATCATCTTGGTGAAGTTGAAAAATTCCAAGAATGGAAGTATTTGATCTCTCTGAAGAAAATGAATTAGACACCTACATGAGTAGAGAGGTTCCAGTTCCAGAGGGAGATGAGGCTAAAATCCTTACACCAGAAGAACTTGGTCAAGGCCAAGAATATCATTGTTGATTCAATCACGGATCACATTGTACGATAAGTGTCTTTCCTAAAGACACCAAAGATGTTTGATTCCTTGACCAATATATTTGAAGGGAAGAACATAAATCAAAATATGGCTATGAGAAAATAGTTGAAGAATGTGAAGATCCAGAATGCAGAGACCATACAGTCATACTTTACGGGGGTCTCTCAAATCAGAGAACAACTTGAAGCAGTAGAAGAAGAAGTGGAGAATGTAGCAGTGGTGATAACCACCTTGAATGGCCTCTTAGGATCATGGGATTCATTCATTTGAAGAATGTGTGATAGAAGGAAGTGATTAATTTCAGCAGAATCTGGGAAAAGCACACACAAAAAGAATCTCAACTAATAATAAGAGAAAAGAAGATGGGAGCAACTGAATATCAATCTCTCACCATCCAAAGAAGATCCCTCAAGCAATGAGGAATATGAAGAACTCAACTCTTGAAGAAGCTCTTATCCACCTTATCATTTGGATAAGAAATGATACTATTACGAATGAAGAAGACGATGAAGCTGAAGGCTCAAGAAGGAGTCTACCCATGAAACAAATAAAGATAAGTATTTAATTATCATTTCATGATATTGTTTTGTTATGCATTTATTTATATTCAGTTAATGTATTATGCATGATAGAATGTTTGCATTAGTGACAGTATACTACTAATATGCATGTAAGGGGTAAGTAGCTCATGGTGCTATGCAACTCTCCATTGCTGCTTATCTAGAATGAAACCTCTTTGCTGACATATTGGATTAGTGCACAATCTCAATGTTGTCTTGGTAGAGATGGAAGGCATCTAGAAAGTTTCTGTGAGACATGGATGAATGTTGTATTGGCTAAAGTAGTTGCATGATCATATATTTATGCATGAGAATTTTTCAATATGAATATTCCTTATGAAATGTTTCTAACCATACAAGTGAATTTGACTTGCAAGAAAGATCGCATACATAATCGCTTACAAGCAAAGAAGGATGAGACTTGTTCCAAAGAACAAGTGATGACAATTCAAGATCAAGAATAATATGATGAATGCAGTGACATCATTGATGGAGAACCTTTGAGCTATAAAGAAGTAACCAAGAAGAAAGGGAAGACCAGAGTGGATGCAGGATGTGTTCCTGCATGGGTGGATGTAAATGCAGAGCTCTTCCAGCATGGTTGCAAGATGTGTTTCTGCATGGTTGGAAGTGCAGAGCCTTTTTAGCATGGTTGCAGGATGTGTTCCCACATGGCTAAATATAAGTGCTGATCCTTTCTGATATGGTTGTGGGATGTGTTCCCGCATGATCGGATGTGAGTGTTGGGATTTTCTGATGTGATTATAGGATTGGTTCCTACATGATCAGATGTGAGTGATGGGCATGCCTTTATGACATGGTGTTGGATGTGTTCCTCTCATGGTCAAATGTAAGTGTTGGGTGAGCCATTTTGACTTGGTGTCAGATATAAGCACTGAAGAAGACCTACATAGAGGCTAGGCCTACAACCAGTATGAAAAAGGGATGGCTCTGTAGAACTTCCTGTGATGAGAATATTCATGAGATAGCACCTGTGATAATGATCCAACAGTGATGATCTAGATCAAGTGATGATCCAGATCCAGTGATGATGATCCATATCGAGTGATGATCCAAATCCAGTGATGATGATCCAGATTGAGCGATGATCTAGATCCAATGATGATGATCCAGATCTAGTGATGGTGATCCAGATCAAGTAGTGATCTAGATCTAGTGATGATGATCCATATTGAGTGATGATCCAGATCCAGATGAATATGACTTGAAGATGATGAGGACTCGATGATTATCCACATGATACAGAGAATAAGACTTGTGTTGATAAATTGTGTTGAGAGAATACCTTCCTAGTTAAGAGGGAGTGTTAATGTATTTGTAACTTTGAAATGTATTCATCTATATATATTATGTATTATACCCCGATGATTATTCTAGGATGTGTCTATAATGTATTTGAGTCATTTTATGCCCCGATGTTCCTATCGGGAGGTTCTATAATGTAAACAAGTCATGTCAAGTCATTGTGGGTAACCCTCCTATTGGTCAAGGGTTAAAGTACCCACAGTTCTGGGGCCCTAGGGTTATTAGACTATTCTAGAGAATTCAAACCTAGGTGAGTCATTGTAATTTGGGGAAATAGTTCCCATCATTGTGTTAAGGATAACCCTCCTTGTTGGTCAGAGGAGGCAAAGTCCCCACAAGTTGTGGGGCACTAGGGTTATTAGACACTCCTAGAGATGTCGGCTCTAGTAAGTAATTGTTAAGTGAGGCCGACATGTTGGAGTGGGTTTCAAGTGAATGAAAGAATATAAATAGAGAGTGAGTCTCTCTATTTATCACACACACACTCACTCATTGGGGCGCATGAGTGAGAGGATAGAAGTTGTTGGGACAAGAGAGAGACTACTGCTGTCAGGAGATCATCTTTATGTTTTTGGGTTTTACTTTTGGTGATGATTCTATCTCTGAGGAAGTTGCTAGGTTTTCTCCTTTATGGTTTCCTAGAGGAAAATTCTTTGTGTCTCTTGTCTCTTGTGTTTTATTGCTATGCATGTTATTCTCTCAGTTAAAGATCCTAAGATCATAATGCAAGCTTGAATGATAAAAATCTAACAAAGTATACGTACAAAAACCACTAGGATTTGAGACACATAACAAGGAGACTCATGTGTGCAAATTAAAGAAGTCATTGTACAAGCTCACAGATGGGTGTGAGAATAAATTTTCAACAAAATTCAATATAGAGGATCTTGCTATCTAGTGACCCTAGATGGATGCATAGAATATTACTAGCAGAGGAAGCTACTTGTCACTCCATTACAAAAAATTTCAATACATAGGGTAGGAAAGGCATAGGGAGAATCATGCTCTGCTTCAAAGGGAGTGACTGTAGAAGATCCTAAGGTTCGACATGGTACAGCAGGATGGACAGCTTACTGATGGCTCTAGGATTTACTAAGAGTAAAGAGGATTCCAACCTTTACTTCAAGGTTGAAGGTAGAAGACCAGTGATGCTCATGTTATATGTCGATGACCTGTTCCTCATAGGAAAAGAGGAAATCATTAGAGATGCAAGAAGGTGACTTACTGCTGAGTTTGAGATGAAGGGATTTCTTATGATGCACTACTTTCTAGGCGTGGAGGTGTGGGAAAGTGTGGATGGAATATCCCTTGGACAAGGGACGTATGTAGTGGATATCCAGAAGAGGTTTAGGATGATGAACTACAAGGCCATGGCCAAACCTATGGCACAAACTTGAAGCTATTGAGTGATGCTTCATCACAAACGAATGATGCCACAATTTATCATCAGATGATTTGTTCGTTGATGTGCCTGATGAATTCAAGACCAAACACATGCTTTGTTGTGAAGGACCTGAGCCAGTTCCTGACGAATCTAAGACATGCTCACCTTGTTGAAAAGCATACAGCAAGGTACCTTAAGCATACAGTTGAGTATGGGCTCAAGTATGATACGAACGAGAAGACCAACCTACATGGTTATGTTGATTCATATCGATAGCACCACTGAGAAGAAGACAACCTTGGGTTGCTTCTTCAGTTTGAGATCCAGTATGGGCTACTAGTTTGGCAGGATGCAGTCCTACATGGCCCTGATTAAAGCTGAGGAAAAATATGTTTCCACTTGCTTGACTATTTGTGAGGTATTATGTTTATTTTGAAATATACTATTTGATTTGATTGATATGACTTTAATTTTTTGTATGATGCAAAGAGGAGTAGTGAAACTATAGTATGTGATCCAGATCGAGATCTCTCAAAAGAGGGAATGATGAGTTCTAGCATAGCTGGTGAGACAGGTTGTCTGAGCATAAAATCCTAATGAATATCATAGATTTCTTAGACGTAATCAGTCTTGTAGGTTGTCCTCAGATGTAATAAGTCCTAGTGAATATTGTAGGCTATTCTTGGAAGTAAGCATTCCTTATGAGATTCAACGCCAGAAATGGCTAGAGTGAAGTTTGAATACTTCAAAGAGAAGAGTGGTGTAGTTCAGATCGAGGTTCCTTCCAAGGGGAAATAATGAGTCTAGAAGAGGCAGTACACATAAGCCTTTTGGACATGGTGGTAGGTTGGTCGTCCCATGGTCATGATGTAAGTGTAGATCCTTTCTGGCATGGTGATAGGATGTGCTTCCCATGGTCGTGATGTAAGTGCAGAGCCTCTCCTGGATGGTAGTAGGTGTTTGCTACCATGGTCATGGATGTAAGTTATGGGAGCCTTTCCTGGATGGTAGTAGGTGTGTCCTACCATGCCAGTGGATGTAAGTGATGGAGCCTTTCCCATATGGTAATAGGTGTGTCCTACCATGATGGTGGATGTAAGTGTTAGGAGCCTTTCCCAGAAGGTAGTAGGTGTGTCCTACGATGTTGGTGGATGTAAGTGTTGGATCATTTCTCGGATGGTAGTAGGTGTGTCCTACCATTCCAATGGATGTAAGTGCTGGATCCTTTCTTTGATGGTAGTAGGTGTGTCCTACTATGCCAGTGGATGTAAGTGTTGGAAGCATTTTCCCGGATGGTAGTAGGTTTGTCCTACCATGCTGGTGAATGTGAGGGTTGTGTTATGTGTATTTGGGTTGTGCTCCATGTGATGATGAGATTATGTGAATATGATGAGGTAATAGTTGGGTACATAGGTATTGCAAGGAATGTAATCAGTCCTAGGATGCTCCTTTAGGCTTTGCAGTGGCATATAATTAGTCCTGAGAGATCTTGCAGGTTTTGCAAGAGGCATATAATAAGTCATGGTATGTACCTACTTGATGTCTTGCTTGCAGAGATGATGTATATCAAGAACTGGTAGAGGACTAGTCCTACATTGAGCATGAAAAAGGGATGGAACCGTAGATGAAGACCTAGCATAGGACTAGGCCTACATCCCGCATGAAAAAGGGTTGGCACTATAGAAAACTATGATGACAGATAGTATGGGACGTTGATAAAATTATAAGAATATGATGGAAGCATCTATGATGAAGACTCTATGACTCCATGATGATGATGATGTGATGAAGACCTGAACAGATGTGTTGATGACTGTGTAGATAGAGAATACCTTCCTAGTTAATAGGGAGTGTTGATGTATTTGTAACTTCGGAAGATAATATGATGTAGACTATCATTGTATTGTGTTGTACCCAAATTGGGAATGTCTGTTACCCATTTATGGGATGTCTAAATTGTGTCTAGACCTTGAGGTGTAACCTCCATTGTAAGTCGGGAAAATAATCCCTAGTGTAACATCATGTAATATGTAATTTTGGTCTCTCTAGGAGATGTGGGCCCCATGTGAGATGACATTTAGGATCGAGTCTTATATTTAGTCAGTGAATTGAAAGCGTATAAATAGGGAGGAGATATCCCTCATTTGTATACACCTCATACACTCTCTAAGGAATTCAAGAGAGAGAGACATTCATAGGAGGAGAGAAAGATAGTTGTTGAACATTTCTTATTATTTCATTTGATCATCTTACTATTCTAAAGAATTTTGTGGGGTTTTCTCCTTTATGGTTTCCGTAATGAAAATCTTTTTTTCTTGTGCATATTTTACATCTTATGCATTTTGTTTTACTTGTTATTCTTTCAAATAAATATCCTAGACAATCTAATCATATCTTAATAAAATGTAATAGGAGGGTACATTGAGGACCCATCCAAGGGGCCCTTAAATAGAAGACAATCCATGTAGCTATCACCACGATAGTGATGGAGAATCAATCACTACCATGACAATCCTTATTTGGGAGGAAAGTAGAGAGCTACTAACTTTCCAAAAAAAGGGAAAGAATAAGAAAAAGGTCATCAAGGACTCCACACATATAAGTTGTTAGGATATTTAGACACTTAGGAGTTAGTTAAGATCAACTTGTGTAATATATCCGTTAGGTAAAGTGTGTTTCTTTAGTATGCATTAGTATGCATTTATTAATATTTCATTTGATGGTCATGATATGTTCTAGACATAGAGTGATCCAACAGTTCAACTTCTCTTAGATCATACCTACCCTTGATTTGTGGCTTAGCACCCGATTGGTCCATGATCTCAATTTAAAGAGCATGCAGGCTCCTTGGCTAGTTGATCGATTATGAGAAGATCATTCTGAGGGTTTTAACCATGTCAAAACATCGTTGTGTTGATCTGTGATCTATTTGTGTGAGTGGCTTCTCTAGGTGTTTGGTATTTTTGGAGTACCCTCTGTACCCAAACATGGTATCAGAGCATAGGTCTCTGGTTCAATTCCCCCAAGCTACGCCAAAGGCGGGGTGTTGGAATATTGGTAACATCCTTCTCATGGTGTAACCGCCACACTGACAAACCTTACATTGTATTAGATCATAGGTCTTAGGTTCAATTCCCTTGAGCTACACTGGAGGCAGAGTGTTGGAGTATCGGTACAACCTCCACATGGTATAACCGCCGCACCTCTGCGAATATAAAACAAGTTGAACCGTTTAGGTACATAGGGTACTCCCAAAAGACCAAACACCTAGAGTAGCCACTCACACAAACAGATGACAAATCAACACATCAATGTTTTGATGTGGTTAAAAGCCTCAAGAGGGAAGCAGTCCATGGCCCCAACCAAATAGCTACTTGGAGAAATTTATTGTGCAAAATAAAGAAAGTTACAAACGAGATTCTCATAATTAATCAACTAGCTAAGGACCCTCCATGCTCTTTAAATAGAGATCATGGAACAATTGGGTGTTAAGCCATGGATCAAGGGTAGGTATGATCTAAGAGAAGTTGAACCATCGGATCACTCTATGTCTAGAACATGTCATGACCGTCAGATTAAATATTTACAAATGCATACTAATGCATACTAAAGAAACACATTTTACCTAACGGATATATTACACAAGTTGATCTCAACTAACTCCTAAGTGTCTAAATATCCTACCACCCCCCCTTAAGAACAACTTGGGATAGGATTGAAGGATTTACAAAAGTGACACTATTAGGAGAAGGAAGGAGGCAATAGAGCCTATCCCCCCTTAATGAAAATTTCCTCAAATCCTAACATAGATCAAAGTTTAGAAAACTTCGCTTCTGTAAGACACTTGGTGAAGATGTCTGTAACTTGATCATCTTTAGGGAAATAGAGAACTTCAAGAACACGATCATGGACAAGTTTTTTGATGAAGTGCATATATATCTCAATGTGTTTGTTGCATTGATGTAGAACTGGATATTTTACAAGCTTGATGGAACTTTGATTATCACACCAAAGTGGAGTAGGTTATTGCTGCTTGAATCCAAACTTGGATATGATCTATCAAAGCCATAAAGCTTTCTCATTGGCATTAACTGTGGCTCAATATTCTACTTCTGCTGAAGAAAGAGAAAGCAATTGTTGTTTCTTACAAGCCCAAGTGATAGGTTCAGATCCCAAACTAAAAACATAACCTACAGTGGACTTTTGATAATCATGATTTTTGACCCAATATGAATCAGTGAAACCAACCAACAAAGGTGTCCCCCTTGTACTATAAGGCCAGGATGGGAATGAGTCAAGTATAAGAGACTACCAACAAGCTGACGATACAAGGTGGCATCTACATTAGGGGAAGTACAAGTGGAAGAAAGTTTGACTCCATACTGGAAGGGATAAGGGGCTGCTTTACAATATTCCATGTAAAAGTGATGAAGAAGGTCACAAGCATACTTAGATTGTGAAAGAAATATTCCTTCTTTGGTTTGCAATACTTGGAGACTAAGAAAATAATGCAAATGTCCTAATTCGGACATTTTAAAAGTTTTCTTAAGAGAGTATTTCACATGGGTTAAAAGATNAGATCATCAACATAAAGAACAAGTATGATGAGATGGTTTCCTACTTTCTTGGTATAGACATTTGGGTCAGAATGGCATCTAGAAAAACCAGTGTCAAGGAAAAAGCTATTGATTTTGGCATACCAAGATCTAGGAGCTTACTTAAGGCCATATAAGGATTTATTAAGGCAGCAAACAAGGATAGATTTATTCTTAACATATCCATGAGGTTGTTCCATGTAAATTTCCTCCTATAAATCACCATGTAAGAATGCAGACTTGACATCTCTTTGATGGAATTCCCAGTTATGTAAGGATGCAAGGGAAAGAACAAGGTGGATGGAGTTCATTTTTGCAATAGGAGCAAAGGTTTCATTGTAGTCAATCCCTTCAACTTGGGAAAAACCTTTGGCAACTAACGTTTCCTTAAGTATTTCAACATTTTCATCTGATGCATACTTGGTTCTATAGACCCATTTACATCTGACAAGTTTTCTTCCTTTTGGAAGAGGTACAAGATCCAAAGTATCTGTTGGGCCTAGAAATGACCCATTTTTTACCACATTTACCTATCACTTTTTTCCTTATCTTACTCCAACATATGCACCAAACAGATGTTTTCCTCCACTTGATCCCTCAATCCAAACAGGTATGGTTAATTATTGTTTTATCTTATCAATACTTATAATTGTTGTAATTAGGACTCTATATATTGGATTATGCTAACATATGGTAATTTTATAAAGATAGTTCAAAATGTAAAGGATATAGGTGTAGTAGGATGAACGCGTCAAGAAATATATGGACATCCATTATTAAGTTGATCGCCACTGATTCCATCTCTGTACAAGGAACACAATCAAAGGTTACTATTCCATGGAAGTTGTACAAAGGTGTCTACAACAGACTTAGATGCAACAATGTGCCGCTGCTCGACGGTAGCTGCAACTAATAGAGCATCTTCTAGACTGATATTGTTATCTCATTATTGGCTCAAGTAACAAACTTCATATATTTTTGGCTTCTATATTTCCCACAGCTGTAACAACATATCGTAAATGGGGTATCCTAAAGATCACAGATCTTCATGGCTTCCTGATATCAATGGGTAGAATTTATTATTGTGAATGTATAAATATTGGAAACTATTCAGATCCAGGGGTTGGAAAATTATTAATCTTATTGTATAAGTTGTGCCAACAACTGTTTCATCCCACCGTTTAATACAAGGAGTGTGATTCTTCAGATCTTGGTGTTTAACTTGTATTAGCTTTCGACGTCTCTGTTTGAAGGTTAGGCCTGCCTTCCTGCAGATATTGCTAAGTTAATTAGGCATTTAAGTTATTCTATTTTGTGGTGTGAATTTTGTGGTAATTACATTTTTTTAGAGTAGTTGCAACGGTAATGAAATGATTGTGTGCTTCCTTGAATGATCTGTATTTACATTTCGTGTAAGCTGTAGCAGTGTGGTGTGACAGTTGGTTGTGTAGGTTAATTTCCATTTATGCAATTCTGTGGTAGCTGTAATAATCAGGCTCATCCCCAGTTTCATTCTATTTACTTGTCTTCCTTGGACTGTGTTAATTTAGTCAAATTCCAGTCATACTTGTTGGCTCAATTCCTGTATTCTGAATTCTTAAATTAAAGATTGAAGTAACTAGTTTTGATGGATCTTTATGTAGTCTGGTAAATTAGGATTTAACTTTCTGCAAAAGTAAGTCTAGATGGTTATTTCTTATTCTATTCATCCCTAGATTGGAGTTGTAGGAAGGTCATTATAATTCTGAATTCTTAGGTAGATGATTTCGATTAGATTAATGATGGGAAGAGTTTGACTAAACATATAAGTAGGGAAATTTATTCATAGTATCATCTACTTAGTGTTTAAGAATATACAGTGCAAATTATATTTGAAATAGAAGACTTCCCTGGGTTGACAATTTATATTGAGCCTTCTGCATGTTATGTTTTAATTAACTAGCATATAGTGGTCCCAACATTTTGGCGTCATTGTCAGGGAAGATAATTATTAGACACCATAGTAGTTGCATCCAGTAGTTGCCTCAATTCATTTTTCTTCAGTATTTTTAAGTTTGCATGTTTTAGGTTGCATGAATATGAGAAGGGTACATCGTGACATTCCTTTAAACCCGAGAACCTCACACAATACTAACATTGTACATAGTCTAGGTCATGGACAAAATCCAGCATTGGGAAGAAGGAAATTCATTGATGATATGGTTGATAGGACCAATTCTTCTACCAGAGCTCACCATCAGGAATCATCTATCAGAAGGAGCATGGTTACTCCTAGAGTGGAAGCATCAATTTCCACAGTGGAGAACACAAGAAAAGCTACAACACCCTCAGGTGTTCCTGCAGAGGAAGATGGATTTAGTACTGTGGGATCAACTAACCGAGATGTGGTATTTCACATTAATGGTGAGGTGGTGACAAAATAAGAGTGGACACAGTTCCATCAAGAATTAAACGATCCGTGGAAGCACAAAGAGGAGAGAGCAGAAGAAGGCATGAATAATAGAAGCGATCCAGAAGATCATGAAGAGGTGATGGGAGAAAATTACCATAATGAGGGTGATCCCCTGCCTGAGGGGACTATTTCCACACTACAGTTCCCCATTCAACAGCCATAGGGAATATCCCCCATGAAAAATATATCACCATCATTTTCACCTCGTTTTCATGGTAAATCCACAGAGGATCCATACGAATTTCTTTCCAAATTTGATATCCTCTGTCGTAGCATTCATTACACTTCCAGTGAGCAAAAGTTGAAACTTTTCCCTACTAATTTGAAGGATAATACATTATGTTGGTTCATGAGCCTAGGTGGTGGAACTATCACCACCTAGGACTAAATGAAATAGGTGTTCCTAGAAAAATATTAGGAGTATTGCAATACCAAATATAAAAGAGAAGAACTGTTCAAGATGGTACAAAGGGATGAGGAAAGCTTGGAAGATTTTGTTGAGAGGCTGTTGTACAATGTGCAAAGAGCTGGACATACTAATATGGGGTTAGATGTGCTCAAGATAATCCTACTTCATGGGATTAGGGAAGACTACTTAGACATGTTGAACCTGTTAGGAAAGGGGGACATGTCAAAGGAATCCTTTTAAAAGATCATTGAATTATGCAAGAGGTATTCTAGAGGATCTTCCAAGAACAAAAAACAGGACAAACAAAATAAACTAGAATGAGATGTCTTCAAAATAACATAGAAGTCATCTAATGGAGGATCCACCCAGGTAGAAATAGGCAACCTCCTTGAGAATTTTCAAGACATCAATGATGTGCTCCATTTCCTTAGAAATAGATGTCGTGAGGGAAAAGAAGAATCAAGCAGTAGAAGATCTAACACTTGGTGTATTATTCCCTAAATGTAGGAAGAAACATCCCTGAAGGAGTGCCCACTGGATAAAGTAGAAGTGTGTCAGCTTTTTGATTTGAACCATGATACAAAGGAATTCCCTTCACTACCTCAAGTGAAGGCAGTTCTGCCGGGATCAACTCCAGATGTGGAACTAGCCTACTCCATTGCCTAGAAAAGGCCTTGGAAGCCTTAAAATCAAGGTATGAATCCACACTCGTTTCCATTTTCAAACAACATGAATAATTGGAATAATATGCATCACATGAATACACAATTCCCTTCATCTTATTCCAACCATCAATGGTATCCTTCTCAACTTTTGATGCAAAGTTTTAACTCTTGGAACTCTTGGACATAGTCATCAAACCAACATAATTCTTGATCTCTTGGGTGGAGGAAATTCCATCCAGGAAACCAGTTTCCCCATAATCAACA
Organism: Pseudotsuga menziesii; assembly: GCA_001517045.1. Classification (NCBI taxonomy): domain Eukaryota; kingdom Viridiplantae; phylum Streptophyta; class Pinopsida; order Pinales; family Pinaceae; genus Pseudotsuga; species Pseudotsuga menziesii. Next base: position 329,051 of record LPNX010414196.1, on the reverse strand, counting down.
TCCTCAATAGTTTCGACATCAATAGTTTCCACATCAGCAATACCCTCCTCAATAGTATCCTCAGCCGTACCAACAGTACCAGTAGTAGTAGTTGCAACTTAAAAACAATGTTGCAACTCACATGCCTATACATCCTTAGCTACCTGATCAACCTAACCCCAACCCAAATAATAAATAAGTCCACTAGTTTGAGACTGCCAACATGCCCACTTATTCCATTACTCCCGTCTCCTGTAATGATATACTCCTACGATCAGGGAGAGTAGTGGAACCTTTAGTCATCAAGGATGTTCCATCCTCTGTGTCTAAAGAAAAGATGAATCAGCAGTACTCATCTAATGCAGCAATTCCCATTATTGAGGATGCTGAAAGTCCTACTAAGACATCGATTGAAACACAAAAGGAATTAGCAACTGAGACGCAACCTACACAATCATTTAGAGAATCGCCATACCCTAAAAGACTAACATTATAGAAAGTAGTGGGACAACCTCAATTTAACCTCTTAGGAGAGTTAAAAAACATCTATGTCAAAATTCCATTGCTGTAGGCCCTTCATGATGTGCCTATATACGCCAAAATTGTCAAGGATCTATGTGTAAGAAAACCACGTAGAAACTATGAGGATCCTCCCACTTTCCATGTCATAGAGAAACTATCCGAACTGATAATGGGAAAAACCCTTCTGGACAAATACGATGATGCTGGGAATCCCACTATCACCATGTAGATTAGGAACACATAGATACCGAATGTGCTGGTATATTTAGGTGCAGCCATTAATGTCATGACCATAGAAAATGTACAAAAAATTGAGCTCACTAATCTCAGGACAACCCCTACCATTCTAGAACTCACTGATAGGTCCACCATCAAACCCAAGGGAATCTTGGATGACCTCGTAGTCTTAGTTTACTCATGGGAATACCCTGTTGACTTCTTGGTTTTATAGCCTAAGTCATAGCTAGGGGGACACCTGCTTATCCTAGGAAGACCCTGGCTACCCACAGCGGATGCCTGCATTAGCTATCGGTTAGGGTCTATGACCATTTCAGATGGAACCAAAACAAAAAGCCTCACCTTGTATCCTCCAGTGCAGCCGAGCCTAGAAGCTGAAACTCCATTATGGATGGAGCTAGAGGAAGAGGAGGGCATCCAACCATTGTTAACGATAGTGAAGGCCTTGAATTTCAAAATTGAAACAAAAGACGATGCCATCAACAATTTCATCAGTGAACTGACTTCTATCAATAAACAAATTTATTAGATCCTGAATAGTACTTTAGGTGAATAAAATAACAAAATCTCACAAATGAGACATTAGTCAGTGATACTCATAAAGTTCTAGTGTTGAAAAGTTCAAAAAGTGTTCTAGTCAAGATAGAGTCTGGAAAAATGTTGAATATCAATCCCAATCTTGATCTTGACGAATAGGAATGTCTAATCACTCTCTTAAAAAAAAGGGGGGGCATTCACCTAGGAGTACACAGATATGGAGGGTATCCCTTCTAATCTATGCACTCACCATATTTACATCAAAAGTGACTCTGTGCCTGTGTGCAAACCACAACAAAGAATGAATTCTAACCTTAGGGACATTGTGAAGGAGGAAATTCAGAAACTCTTGGAAGCAGGATTTATGTACCTAATCTCAGACAGTGAGTGGGTTTCTCCACTCGTGATAGTACCCAATAAGAATGGGAAGTGAAGAGTTTGCATAGATTATAGATAATTAAACAAGGAGACTAAAAAACACCACTTCCCCTTGCATTTCATTGATCAGGTACTGGACACCCTGTCTAGCAAGAAATTCTTCTCCTTTTTGGATGGGTTTAGTGGGTACAATCAAATTCAGATTGCTCCAGAAGACCAAGACAAAACCACTTTCACCTGTCCCTGGGGTACTTTTGCATATAGAGTACTCCCTTTTGGTTTGTGTAATGCACCTGCCACTTTTCAAAGAGCTGTGATTGTCATCATTTCAGAGATGGTTAATGACAATATGGATATTTTCATGGATGATTTTACTCCTTATGGTAGTGACTTTGAAGAGGCACTAAAAAATTTAGAAAAGGTATTAACATGCTGTGAGAAACCCCAACTATTCTTGAACACTGAAAAGTACCACATGATGATGAGCAAGGGTGTAATTCTAGGGCACTTTATCTCTGCTAATGGAATCCAGGTAGATCCCTCCAAAATCAGGGTAATTGAAAATATACCCACACCTTGAACACAGAAAAGGTATGTACCTTCTTAGGGCATGCTAGTTATTATAGAATATTTATAGAAAACTTTTCCAAACTTGATTCTCCTTTGTTTTATTTGTTAATGAAGGATGTGCAATTTATTTGGAATGATGCATGCCAAACAACGTTTATTAAACTTAAGGAGAAGCTATCTACAGCTCCCATATTAAGCGGGACCAATTGGGCCCTGCCTTTTCACATTTCTTCAGATGCCTCTAACGCTACAATTGGAGCAGTATTAGGACAATAGGATGGTCAAGCACTTTATGCAGTCTATTACATTAGCAAAAACTTGGCCCCTGTTCAACTTAATTATACTGTTACAGAGAAGGAGTTTTTAGTCATTGTCTACTCCATTAACATATTTAGAGACTACATCACTGGATATCCCACCTTTGTACACACTGACCACTCAGCCATCCAGTATCTAATGAATAAACCTGTTACAAATGCTAGGATAACTAGATGGCTATTATTATTATAGGAATTTGATATTACTATTATAGACAGACCTAGAAAAAAAAATGGTCTTGCTGATTTCTTATCTCGTTTTACTAACGGTGATGATAATATTCCTTTTGAGGACTCTTTTCCAGATGAACAATTATTTGTAGTTTCAGCTCATTCCCCTTGGTATGCATATGTCACTAACTAATTGGATACAGGAAATATTTTGACACATTTGCCAAAAAAAGAGAAGTGGAAAATTATTCAACAAAGTGCCAGGTATTGCTGAATAGCTAGTCATCTCTTCTACACAGGCCCTGATCTTGAGATCAGAAGATGTGTAAGAGAAGATCAAATATTCCATATTCTGAAGGCCTACCATGATGAGCCATGTGGAGGAAATTTTGTAGATAGGAGGACATGTCATAAGGTCTTAAGAATGGACTATTATTAGCCAACAATTTTTAGGGATGTGAAAAAGTATGTCTAGTCTTGTGACAGCTGCCAGAGGATGGGCCAACCTAATAGATTGGATCAAATGCCTCTTCAACCACAGTTGGTGGTTGAACCTTTTGACAAATGGACCCTATATTTTGTTGGCCCTATCAACTATCATTCCAGGAAGAAATCCTACATCTTAGTTTGTACCGACTACATGACAAAATGGGTACAAGTTGTGGCTTTGGTGAAAGCCAATGACCAGGTTGTAATAGATTTCTTTTATGGAGAAATATTTACTTGTTTTGGAGTACCCAAGGAAGTGGTTATAGATGGAGGACCTCAGTTTGTGTCACATAAATTTGAAGCTTTGCTACAGAAGTACCATATCCAGCACCAGATAGCTTTGCCATACTAGCCCCAGTCTAATGGCCAGGTGGAAAGCACTAACAAAGTTATTGAAGCTATCCTTATGAAAACAATCAAGATCCATTGTAGAGACTGGGCTGATAGAATTCTTGAAGCATTGTGGGAATATCATACTACTTGGCGCAATACTACAGGTTTTTGTCCTTATGACTTGGTGTATGGAAAAAGCATTGTCTTCCCCATCAAATTCGAAATCAAGACCTTGAAGATGGATACAAAGGTAAACTTAGATGTGACTAAAGCCCAGAGGAGTAGATTAAATCAATTGAATGAACTTGATGAGAAATGTTTAGTTACGGTGGATCAAATAGTATTAATTTAGAAACAGTGATCCAATTGGCACGATCGATTCATCAAAAAGAAAGTCTTCTGCGAAGGAGACTAGGAATTATTATACGATTCAAGATTCAAAAGGGACTTTAAGGTAAGATATGTACAAGATGGTTGGGACCATATCTAATAAACAGAGTATTTGACAATGGTACATTCCTCCTGGTCACCATTAATGAGAATTACACACCATTATTTTCTAATGGTCACAGGCTGCGACTATACCACAAGACCATTTCGAGGGACGCGTTCACTTCACAAATTGTAGCTGATCTGGACTACCAGTTAGAAAAAGGGAAGGAATCTTTCTCTGCCCCTATCAATCTTTAGACAATCACTATGATTCCCACACAAATTTTTGTACATAAATAAATTCATGTTTTTTTTCCTTTGTGCTTGATCCATTTTTTTTAAGAATATCTGCAAGGATGTACCTGAGGAGCAATGGTAATTCTTAGGTATAACGACCGTGGCTGGCCTTTTGCAACTTCCTGCTTCAGAAGGAAACTCCTTGAAGAAAAATAAACAATGAACAGTCAGTTGCAGCTTCGATTCCTATTAAAAAATTGCCTATTTTTATGTTTATTTGCAGCTGCAACACCGTAAAAAAAAATTACCCTTTTTCCGTCCCTCGTAGTTGCAACACCATAAAAACTTGCCTATTTTTCCATTTATCTGTAGCTACAACACTGTAAAATAACACCTTTTTCTTGTTCTATGCAGCTACAACTCCATAAAATATCGGTTATTTTTTCGTCCCACGCAGTTGCAACTTCGTTTAAATTTTTCCCATTTTTACCTTTTTCGACGGTTGCAAATCCATTTGAATTTTGTCCATTTTTACCTTTTCTGGCAGCTGCGACTCCACCAAACTGGCTTATTTTTCTATGGATCATGGCTGCAACTCCCCCAATATTGGTAGAACTTTTTACAATTTTGTGGTCGTGACTCCTCTAGATCTGGCCAAAATTCCCACTTTTGGTAATTCCGACTTACTTTATAGATTTTAGTATGTTTCCATTAGGATTGACAAGATGGTTTTGGTCCACCACAAGAAAATATCAATGACAGCATGCCTGCAATAATGTTTAAATTTAAATGGCTTCATTTCACACGCTTTATTATCCTCAAAGGTCATGGTTCATAGCATATTTACGAAGGTATGGTTTTGATTATCCACTTGATTAAGCATAAACTAGATTTGATAGAATGAATCATGCCTACCTTTTTACACCCATCATTACACTCACATACAATTAACTTCCCACTTGTACGAATTAATGGCTATTCAAGCTTATCCTATAACTGCCACCCTTTCCTAATTGGGATAAATTTTACCAAGAATTCCAACTCTCTTAACTTTCTGAATTTACCCAACTACAATCTTAGCTATTCACGCATACTCTGTGCTTTAACCTCCATTATCGGGACCTACAATTTGTTGGGCTGATAAAGAATTCAGAAGGTAAACATGGGTACCCCAGCTCGACACGAACCTCTAAATACACAAAAGTTGAGAAGAAATGCTGATGTTTTTGCTATTTTTGAAGCTACGGGCTGGACTGAATTTTTCCAATTCCTGGATGGGTTCCATCGAGACACAACTCTACAATTTGCTTTAAATCTTATAGAAACCCACTCAGAGGTTGGGGGGTTACATATAGAAGTCTCTGAAGCAATAGTGGCTGAAATCACCAACCTTCCTTAGGAATGAAGAGCCTAGTTTGGTCGAAGAACTCCCAATGCTACCGCAGTACAATATTTTATGCTAGAGGGGGAACAAATTCATTAGTCAAGGCGAGGGATAGAATTACAATCATTACCTCGGCCATGGGATCAAGTACCAATCTTCCTCAAAAAGTATATCACCTTTGAAGGTAGGTATCATACTGTCTATTATTCTGAACTTCCTGTACTGTATCATTTACACCATAGGGCCTTACTTAATATTCCATTTTATCTATTTAAAGACCTACACCATATGGAGGGGTTTTTTAGAACAACCAAGCATCCAAACTCCTCCCTTACCTATCACAGCCTAATCAAATTAATAATCTTAAGGGCCTTAGCTCAGAGGAACCAAACCTGGGAACAATTCACAGGTCAAACTCTAATAAACTAGGAACCTGTCCTTTTGTCTAGTGCTCCAACTGAAGAAGAAGTGGAAGTACCTGTACCCTTGGGGGATGTTCAAATCCAAGAAGAGCATGCAAATGTATAGTTGGGGGGAGATGAAGAAAAATAGGAGGACTGGAGTCCCTCCAATTTAGTTTGGTGGGGAGATGAAGAATAAAAGGAGGATGCTAAGATTGGAGATATCCCTTCCACATCAGCTGCAAATCTGGAGATTCCTGCACCATGAAAGAAAATGAGAAGATCAAAAAAGGAGGTGCAAGCACCACTGCTGATAAGAACAAAAAGAACCAGGTCAGTTATAGCAACTAAAACAGCATGAGAAAGATGGGAAAACCTAGAAGCACATATTGAATTCCCCATTTTGAGACCGAAAGAAAATGATGTCCCACAAGAACTGGTTGCAGAGGAACCTCAAATCGAGGGAATTTTGCACAAAAATTCTCTACTGAAGGAAGAAGTACAGACACTTCAAAGAGAAATAGAAAACTAGAAGGAAGCATGCAGGAAGCAGGTATAAAGGAAGCTACACACATTGGTTGAAGTTCCAGACCAATTAGAAGGATCTCCTCCTGCTGAGGATGCTGAGGAAGTAGAGAGAGTGGTCTGCCCTGTGGGTGGGGAGATCTTTAACCAATGAGGCTACAAAGTCATATTTCATGCCTTTGTGACACAACAACCCATACCAGTAGCTAGGGAAGAACAAGGACAAGAACCACCTAAGGTGGAAGTGAGGGATGCATAAGAAATAGAAATAGAAAATATCCCTAGTAGAGAAAAGGAAGAAAATGAATAATTATAGTCACAACTAGAAGAAGAAACAGAAGTTATCCTGGGACAATCTGATTGGAAGTACAATGAAGCTCCCCAAGAGAAACCTCAGCAAATGGAAGCAGTAGAAAGATAGGGTGCTGATACACAAGAACCAGCATGCTTGAACATTCTTGTTTAAGTTTCCACCCAAATTAGGGAAGATGAAGCAGAGAATCAAATTATTCTTGATTTTAATGAAGAAGTCTATGATGTGACTCCCGAACTATCTCGAGGCACATGATTAATAGAGATAGAAGCTCAGTAGTAGGATAATGATGAATTTGACCAGGATGTTGTCACACAAGAATCAACATCCCCAGAAATTTATGCTGAGACTCTCATGCAACAAGAATTAATCAATCCTGAGGTGGACATAATTCCTGATTTGGATCTAGGAGAGGATGAACAAATACAATCACAATCCTCGAGGGATACCGAAATTCTTGAAGAACAACTTCATATTGTATAGGACATAGAAGTAACTCAAGAATAGCCCTAGGAGCATGAAGAAATAGAAGGGAAGGTGTATGATACACAAAAACCAATAGCCTTGCATCTCTTTGTCAAAGCTGCAACTGAAAATCAGGCAGATGTGGAGATTGAAATTTAGGAAGAGGTTGTCACACAAGAAACAACACATTCAGAATTGGATACTAAGGTTGCTGGAGGAGAATTTCAAGAATAGGGTGTTGTTACATAAGAACCGGCATCCCCATAAGTTATTGGATGAGTACCCATACAGGCAGTGCAAAATGTTTAGGCTAAAGCATCAGGTGGCAAGGTATGGACTCAACTTTCACAAAATTTTGTCAATCTAGATTCTGATAATGAATATCATGCTAAAGATGAAGGGATCCAGAGGTTGACCCAAGAGCTCTCACTCCTAAGAAGATAAGTGAGGAAGTGGAAGAGTCAGGTGGAGAGGTATCAAGAAGGAATGGTTGCCCTTGCTGAACATAGGAAGACCATCAGGGAATTGAGGGAAAGATGGGTAGAAGAACTAATGTTCCAAAAATTTTGTTGGGAAGAGATACAGAAAGAACTGAAGCAGATAAAAAATTTCAAATCCATGTAGGTGGATAAAGACCAACTATACACTCTCTATCAGGAACTATTAGGTACCAGAGCACCATCCTCCTCTTACCCTGTGTTCTTATTTGAACGGTTCATTTGGTTTAAACTGAAGGCTATAAAGGAAGGGAGTCCTTATGAAATAGCAACCTCAGCTAAATTTTTGGAAACATTTATGGAAAGTGATTTTGTTGAGTAGAAATTGCTTTGTGAGCTTTATTTACATGACCTGGCTTGTCCCTTGGACAACCATTCGAATCCTGTCCCTTTCTTAGGTGATGTTCGATTGAGGGATTTTTCCTCCTTTGTTAGCAATCATGTTCAGTGGGAAAGATCCTTCCAAAAATTTTCTCATAATGAGTCCCACTCTAACCTTTGGGTTCTAAGTGAACCTCAAACACCTCGTATTATCCTTGCTCATCAGCAACGTAGGCTCACATGTCCCATTAAAACTTAGTAGATGATGGAACTTCAAGAAACGGTTATCTCTACCTATGTCATCTAGATCTCCAAGCACCAGCAATTTGCTTTGGAAGGAAGCCAGCATAGATGGAAGGCTTCCTCTTCAACCTTGAAGAATAGAGACCCCTACTGTTACAGGAATTTAAACATGCACTTTCCATGGTTGAAGGATATGTGGGTTGTATAAAGGAATGTGGAGTTAACTAGTTGGGATTCAAATTCAAATTCCCTCTCATCTAGTGGCCAGCAAAACCATACAGGGAAGAATTCGCATTGACAAAGGAAGAAGAGAAAAGTGTTGGAGATATTGGGTTGTCTATAATGGATTTTTGGAAAAACAAGGATCACCTGAACTCCCATATGACTTTTCCTCTCTCCATGAATGAAGCACAATGCCAAATTCAGATTTAGACTAATGGAGATTGTTGCATAGGGACATGAAACAAGACAGCTGGGGGGAGATGTTGGCACCAGAAATGACCCCTTTTTTACCACATTTACCTACCCCTTTTTTCCTTATCTTACTCCAACATATGCACCAAACAAATGTTTTCCTCCACTTGATCCCTCAATCCATATAGGTATGGTTAATTATTGTTTTATCTTATTAATACTTATGATTGTTGTAATTCGGACTCTATATCTTGGATTATGCTAACATATGGTGATTTTATAAAGATAGTTCGAAATATAAGGATATAGGTGTAGTAGGCTGAATGAGTCAAGAAAGAGAAGGAAATCCATTGTTAAGTTGATCGCCACCAATTCCATTTCTGTACAAGGAACGTAGTCAAAGGTTACTATTCCATGTAAATTGTAGAAAGGTGGCTACAACAGACTCAGATGCAACAATGCGCCACTGCTTGAGGGTAGCTACAACTGACAGAGCATCTTATAGATTGATCTTGTTATCTCATTAACTGGTCAAGTAACAAACTTCCTATCTTTTCTACTTCTATCTTGCCCATAGTTGTAACAACGTATCATAAATGGGGAAGCCTTAAGATCAGAGATATTCATGGCTACTCGATATCAGTGGGTAGAAGTTATGATTGTGAATGTATAAATATTGGAAACTATTGCGAGCCAGGGGTTGTAAAATTATTAATATTATTCTATAAGCTGTGATAGCAACTATTTCATTCTACCATTTAATATGAGTGTGATTGTTCAGATCTCAATGTTTAACTTGTGTTAGCTTTCGGCGTCTATGTTCGAAGGCTGGGCTCGCCTTCCTGCAGAGATTGCTGAGTTAATTAGGCATTTAAGTTATTTTTTTGTGTGGTGTGAGTATTGTGGTAATTACATTCTTTTACAGTAGCTGGAATAGTAATGAAATTATTGTGTGCTTTGTTGGATGATATGTATTTACATTTTCTGTAAGCTGCAGCAATGTGGTGTGACAATTAGCTGTGTAGGTTAATTTCCAATTATGCAATTGTGTGGAAGTTGTAATAGTCAGGCTCATCCTGAGTTTCTTTCTATTTACTTTTCTTCCATGTATTGTGTTAATTTAGTCAGATTGTAGTCATACTTTTTGGTTCAATTCTTGTATTCTCAATTCTTAAATTAAAGATTGAAGTAACTAGTTTTGATGGATCTTTATGTAGTTTGGTAAATTAGGATTTAAATTTCTACAAAAGTAAGTCTAGATGGTTATTTCCTGTTCTGTTCATCCCTGGATTGGAGTTGTAGGATGGTCATTATAATTATGGATTCTTAGGTAGAGGATTTTGATTAGATTAATGATAGGAGTTTGACTGAATAGATAAGTAAGGAAATTTATTCAGAGTATCAGCTACTTAGTGTTTAAGCATATACAATGCAAATTATTTTTGAAATAGAATACTTCCCTGGGTTTCCAATTTATATTGAGCTTTCTACATGTTATGTTTTAATTAACTAGCATATAGTGGTGCCAACAACATTGTTTCCCATTAAGGAACGATATTCTTCATCCATAGCTGCATCCCAATCTGGATTTCTTGAATCTTCTGCAAAAGTTTCTGAATCATGGTTGTTGGAAACTTGAGCCAAAAGAGAAGAGGTTCACTGAAACTGAGAACGTGCTCGACATTGATCTCTAGGATCACTAGCAATATCACCAGTTTCTTCACATGTTGAATGGACCCATCGAGGAATCAATGGTGCTGGTACAACTGGAGGAATTTGAGAAAGCAGAGGTAGATTTTCATCCTCACTATCATCATCTGAAACTAGAGTTATAAATCTGTCAAGGAATTTGGAAGTAGAAGAAGGCACAATCGTTGAATCAGGCTCGCAGGACAAATATGGCACAATCGATGAGTTAGGCTCGCAGGCCAAGATATTTTCATCAAATTTAACATCTCTTCTAATTATTACATCATTTGAATTTTTTTGAAGAAGTCTATAACCTTTTACATCTTCAGGGTATCCAACAACTATGCACTTTTCACTTTTAGGCTACAATGCTTTCAATTTTTCATCTAGAATGTGAGCCCATGCTTCACTACCAAACACATGGAAATGAATTACATTTGGTTTAATTTTAATCCATGCTTCTTCCAGTGTTATTCCTTGTAAGTATTTAGTGGGGGTTTGAGCAACTATGTAATTTGCACAATTTATGGCCTCAGCCCAAAATTGAAGACTTAGTCCCTTAGATTGGATCATACAATTAGTCATTTCTTTTAAAGTGCGGTTCTTCCGTTCAGATACACCATTTTGTTGTGGTGTATATGGAATAGTGTGTTGTTGTTGGATTCCTTGTCCAGTACAGAAAGTAGTGAACTTTTTGTTAACATACTCTCATGCATTGTCAGATCTTAACTTAATTATTTGATGACCATATTGATTTTCAACAAGGGCCTTATAGGCCAAGAACATGTTAAATACTTCTATCTTAAGTTTTAGGAAATAAACCCAAGTGCATCTAGATTAATCATCAATGAAACTTAAGAAGGAAACAGATGGAAGAGGACCACAAAAGTCACTATGCACAAGCTCCAAGGGAACTGAGGCATGCCAAGTTGCACATTTGTCAAAAATGTCCCGATGATGTTTTCTGAGTACACAACTGGAATAAACACCATCCTTGCAAGAAACCGTCGGAAGACCTTTCACCATATTGTCTTTACATATTTGTTGCAATGAATGATAATTTAAGTGATGAAACCGCTCATGCCAAAGTTTGCTCAAGTTATCACTATGAGAAACAAAAACTGAAGGAATAGGTTATGACCCAAAGTTGTTAAATTTGTACAACCTTGTAATATCATCAACAATTCTGGTAGCTAGGACATGTTGAGGATATTTAAAATCCTTGATTACAACTTGGTGAGGTGTAAACATTGCAATTTTACCTTCACCGGAATGAGTGATTTGATAGACTAACAACAAATTGCAGGAAATTCTTGGAACACATAGTACATCACTAAAATGACCATTTTGTATTGGAATTATTCCAAATCTTAGAACACTTACAGATCTATCATCACCAACAAATATTTGTTTGTTGTTACATTCATGCATAGTAGAAAATATGTCTTGATCCTTAGCCATATGATAAGATGCTCCATAATCAATGAGCCATTCATTTTGAGTAGAAGAAGAAGAAGCAGTATAAGAGTAACCAGAAGCAAAAAGTGCATGTCCATGAGAGGTTGATTCTGAAGAAAAATCTAGGCTGATGTTGAAATGTTCCAAATTCTTAATTGGGTCACAATGGCCAAATCCAATTTCCATGTTCATGAAAGTTGTCAAAGGGATGCTAAAAGTCAAATAATTGCCAAGGAGGAAAATCACTAGTTTCCTAGGTTGGGGGTGGAAGCTTTGATATTTGGAATAAGGGGGATAATAAATGATGTTTAGACATTAGAAGGGGATAACTATTTAATAATGTATCTTATTAAATGAATACAATATAAAATGGAAGTGGCAATGGAGCATGAAGACATATGGAGACTATGGGACCCACACTAGCTAGAATTCCTATGTTAAATGGTATATTTCTCTTGCAAATTCAAATATATGGGAAGCCTAATGTTTTTGGATGGAATATAAGGCTAATATACTTGTCCATATACTTCATATGTCAAATTTTGTATTAATTGTAACTTACATGGGAGAGGAAGAGCCAAATGGGAGTTTCATGGACACTTGGCTAGATTCCCCTTACATTTATGACATCTATGACACCAATGATGGAGATTCTATGATAGTTATGACACAATTCAGATCTAAATTCTGACATACTGACATTGTAGTACTTAATAGATCATCTTAGAGGTCAAATTTAGTATTTGGAGAAGGCCAAGAGGCTCCTACTCAAATTTGGGAGAAGAAAGAAGGTGAAGAGAGAGGCCACATGGAATAGCATGAGAAGCCACACCAATTCGAATTGGATTTGGTTTATGGATGGATTTGGAACCTTATAAGACTAATAATTTTTATAAAATACAGGAATCAGCCATGATAAGAACCTTTTTCTCATTTGTGAATTGTGAGAGCTAGTGGATGACTAGTTTTCTTGCTTAAGCCAATTTCGAGGGTGAAAGATTCCCATCCTAGTTGGTGTTTGGAAAGGCCACTCAGGTATTTCATGGAGCTTTAATGGATTCTTATTTTTAGGTTTAATCTACAGTAAATCATGTGGATTATTCTATTGCAGCACTCTCTCTCAACTATTTCCAGTTTTCACACCATATTCATGCCAATGGAGGGATTGCGCTTTGGGTGAGCAATTGATCTCTTTGGGGAATATTATAATGCCAATTATATTATGTGTTTATTTATATTCTCTGTATTTCATGTTCATAATACTCTCAGGTCTAAATACCCAAAATAATTCATGTAAAAATGTTTAACAATGAAGAAATAGTGTCATTTCCCCACTATCTTGTTGTGAACCATTGTAATGCTGATGATTTCAAATTGGGAGAGAATTTAATTGTAAATTTATTATTTTAATCCGTTCAATATTATATTTTATTCATTCTCAAAAATTTTCAAGTCGAAATTCCAAATATTTGTATGTCAAAATGACTTTTAATGAGCAAACAATGACCATTTCCACTCCATTTTGATATATGCCATGGTAATGCTTATTATTTCCAATGGAGGAATGTATATATGATAAATTTATGATGGATGGAATATAATTAATGTGTATTTCAATTATCATGGTCATTTCTTAAGAATTGGAATCCATTTTACTCATTTTTATTGCATTGTGAAAAGATTTGGTGCATTTTCCCCAAGGATCGAAATTGTGACTTGGGAGTTGTTTTGGAAATATTCACAACATCCTGCATAAAATAAAACATGATGCATATGAGAATTTTAAAATGTCCCTTACACATATCCATTCTCTATTCATAAATTCAAGTGACTTTGGGATCATTTGTGAAGCCATTTTCAGCAATTACCCGGGAGGGATTGGAGCCCCAATTCACTAGTAAAGACTCCTACTTTCAACAGAACATTAAACAAGTTTGTAGAATTAATTGGGAGGTGAAAAAACATACATGAGAATAATATTTAAGTTATATTATAATTCATTTACTTCATATAAAATTTGGAAGCATTTGGGTCAATTTGGAGGTCTAGACATAAAAACTAGTCAAGAGCCAAAATTGTGAAAAAGTGGAAAATTGGGGATTTAAAAAAAATCCCAAAAAGGGGACATTACAGTGGTATCAGAGAATTATCTTGGAACCTGATGTGGTCTAATATTTATGAGTACAATAATTCAGTGACCACCATTATATATTGAAACCAAAAGTGCTTTTGTTGAAGAGGAAAAAAAAGTAGGAGAAGATAATTTTTTGGAAACTATGACTAGGCATGAAAAGAGAACCTCATATGATGGTGAGGAGATAATAAAAAGCAAGGAACCTATATTTTAAAACATGACCAAGAATATTATGAAAGGATTTGAATTTTTGGCTATCCAAAGTTGGGAAAAATATATTGATTTCAAGAAAACCAAGGAGAAAAATGCATTAGCTTGTTTGAAGGAGAAAAAGGAGGAGACCCATGAACCACCTAATTCTGAAATATGTGGAGTAGAAGAAGTAGTACATGAAGATGATCAAAATTCACTCCAAAGTGAATCTGAATAATATGAAGAGACATCACATGAGTATGAATAATTTTTTATTGAAAATATTGAAGATAACTTTGAGACACATGCTACCTTGGAAATGAAACAAAGAGCATCTACTGATGGATGCTTGAACTCTGAAGGAGTACCTACTGATGGGTGCTCACAAATCTATGTTGGTGACATAGATATCAGATTTAAAAAAATTTCTACAAGACAAAATTCCATTAAACATGAAAATGAAGACCATGTAGCAGTTGAAGAAGAAACAAGATCAACTTCTCCATCATCACTTGAGCTTCATGAAGTTGGTCCAAGCAAGAAGAAAGAAGATGATGAGGCTCATTTGCAAGAGCCTCATTTTATTGAAGGGTACTTAAATATGAATTAAAATAAGATTCAATAGGCCCTTATCATAGTCCATGACACTCAAGCATTGGTATCAAATTATTGTTGGAGATCTACTTCCTTGGAGGATCCATCCTTCCTTGAAGACATGGAGAAGATCCAAAGAGCAATATGCAAAATCAAAGGTAATTTCATGTCTTTGATTTTTTATATAAAAAATTTAATTGATATTATTGAATGGTTACATGAATCCTACTTGAATAATAATGAAGTTATTCATAAGCTCACAATTCAAAATGAGCAACTTCTTGAAAAGTTCCAAGACACTTGTTTTTCCTCCAATGTTTCAAATTTTCATAAGGTAGATTTCCTGGAGGATTCTTGTGACATGATGGATCATGAGAAACATGAAAAATTGCATGTTCTTGATGTGATTAAGGATTATAGTGATGATATCCAATCACTAGTAATGGTGGAAGAGGAACTTGAGTTGCCTCCTGAAAATGGTTACACAATTTTTGAAGAAGTGCATAATTCCAACACATTGGAAACAACCCATGAGGAAATTTTTTCATTTTATAGGGAGGTGAATAATCCTACCCCTATGGATACTTCACATTATGACAATTTTTCACTTACTAATCATTTGGGTTAGTTCGTTATTTCTCCTACATCCTACACTTCTAAATTTTACAGCAGTCATCCTAACGAAGTATGGGTGAAAGGTTTGTTTTTGATGGTGCCACATGAAGAGCATGTAAATTATATTTCTCCTATTGATGATGGAATTATTAGAGAACCATATTATTTACATTTTCAAAAGCATACTTTTTTACATTATGATTATACACATCTACATGGGTGCACCTATGATTTTAATTTGAGTCACTTGAAGACTCATGGTTTTTGTTGCTCAACACTCGGTTCATTTGATGTTGGAGGAACTTCATCCAACACTTGGGTGAAGAGGGATATGATTGAGGAAAATTATTATTGGTAGAAACATCCTCTATTATTTCATGATGATATACATATTCATGATTGTATTGATGAGACTTCTTTGAGACACTTGAAGTCTTCGTGTTTTATTTGCTCCATATTTGGTTCATATTTTGGTGGAGGTTCTTCATTCACTTCTTGGATGATAGGAATAATGGCTGATTATTATTTTGATGCATATTAAATTATTTGGGAGAAGCATTATATGACATGGGATCCTCACCTATGTCATTGGAGCAAATTTGATTGGTCACTTGAAGCATGTATGCACTTGGAAAATGGTAATCTACTCACTGGGAGGTATAAGCACTTTCATGATTTCTTGGTGAGGCACCTCCTTGATGTACATTATTATTATCTTGTTATATACTTTGATGATATATATTATGCACTCATGATGTTTGGAAGAATGCATACAAGAAAATGGGATCTAGGAATTCTCTTTCCAAATGGTATGGGTTGGAGAGCACTCTTAATTGTTGGAGTGCAATGCAAGAATGGGACCCTGGGATAGTTTTTAGTCCCATTGATTTAAAATTCTTTGGGAAACAAGAAGTATACTAGATGGATTCCCCATTTAATAAGGTGATGTTAATAAGAGTAGTGCAGCAGCAAGAATGGTGGTTCTGCTCTAAAATATTCATGAAATCTCAAAGACTGAAGTGGGCAGCTCAGTTGCAACTTCAAAGAATCATACAGAAAGTAGGTTCTTCAATGACCATGTTTGAAATTGCTTGAGGAAAAGAAATATTGGGAAGGGAGAATTTGTAATGTCCCAAATTTTGAATTGGGTCACAATGGAAAAATCACATTTTCCATGTTCATGAAAGTTGTAAAAGGGATGCTAAAAGGAAAATAATTGCCAAGGAGGAAAATCACTAGTTTCCTAGGTTGGGGGTGGAAGCTTTGATATTTGGAATAAGGGTGATAATAAATGATGTATAGACATTAGAATGGGATAAATATTTAATAATTTATATTATTAAATAAATAAAAGATAAAATGGAAGTGGCAATGGAGCATGAAGACA
The DNA here is from genome assembly GCA_001517045.1 of Pseudotsuga menziesii. Lineage (NCBI taxonomy): Eukaryota > Viridiplantae > Streptophyta > Pinopsida > Pinales > Pinaceae > Pseudotsuga > Pseudotsuga menziesii. The sequence goes on along the minus strand of LPNX010414196.1, from coordinate 312,217 downwards.
CATGGAGACTATGGGACCCACACTAGCTAGAATTCCTATGTTAAATGGTATCTTTCTCTTGCAGATTCGAATATATGGGAAGCCTAATATTTTTGGATGGATTATAAGGATAATATAATTGTCCATATACTTCATAGGTTGAATTCAGGATTAATTGTAACTTACATGGGAGAGGAAGAGCCAAATGGGAGTTTCATGGACACTTGGCTAGATTCCCCTTACATTTATGGCATCTATGACACCAATGATGGATATTCTATGATAGTTATGACACAAGTCAGATATAAATGCTGACATAATGACATAACAACATGTCAAGACTGAATAGAGAATATTAGAGGTCGAATCTGGGAGTTGGAGAAGGCCAAGAGGATCCTACTCAAATTTGGGAGAAGAGGGAAGGTGAAGAGAGAGGCCACATGTCATAGCATGAGCAGCCACACCAATTCGACTTGGATTTGGTTTATGGATGTATTTGGAACCTTATAAAACTTATAATGTTTATAAAATATAGGTATAAACCATGATAAGAATCTTTTTCTCATTTGTGAATTGTGAGAGATAGTGGATGACTAGTTTTCTTGCTTAAGCCAATTTTGAGGGTGAAAGATTCCCATCCTAGTTGGTGTTTGGAAAGGTGAATCAGGTATTTAATGGAGATTTAATGGATTTTTATTTTCAGGTGTAATATACTTGAAATCATGTGGATTCTTCTATTGTAGAACTCTCTCTCAACTATTTCCACTTTTCACACCATATTCATGCCAATGGAGGGATTGCGCTTTGGGTGAGCAATTGATCTCTTTGGGGAATATTATAATGCCAATTATATTATGTGATGATGTATATTATCTATATTTCATGTTCATAATACTATTATGTCTAAATACCCAAAATAATTCATGTAAAAATGTTGAACAATGAAGAAATAGTGTCATTTCCTCACTATCTTGTTGTGAACCATTGTAATGCTGCTGATTTCTAATTGGGAGAGAATTTAATTGTCCATTTATGATTGTAATAAGTTAAATATTATCTATTCTTCATTATTATAAATTTTCAAGTCGAAATTCCCAATATTTGTATGTCAAAATGACTTTTAATGAGCAAACAATGACCATTTCCACTCCATTTTGATATATGCCATGGTAATTCTTATTATTTTAAATGGAGGAATGTATATATTATAAATGTATGATGTATGGACTGTAATTAATGTGTATTTAAAGTATTATTTTCAGTACTTAAAAACTCGAATCCATTTTACTCATTTTTATTGCATTGGGAGAAGATTTGGTGCATTTTCCCCAAGGGTCGAAAATGTGATTTGGGAGTTGTTTTGGAAAGAGTCATAACAGCCTATGTAAACTGAACCATGATGAATATGAGACTTTAAAAATGTTCCTTTCTCATAACCATCCTATATTCATAAATTCAAGTAGATTTGGGCTCATTTGTAAAGCCATTTCGAGAAACTACCCGGGAGGGATTGGAGCCCCAATTTGCTAGTAAAGACTCCTACTTTCAACAGAACATTAAAAAGGTTTGTAGAAGTAATTGGGAGGTCAAAAATCATACATGATAATAATATTTAAGTTATATTATCAGTACTTTATCTTCATAGAAAATTTGGAATCATTTGGATCAATTTGGAGGTCTAGACATCAAAACTAGTCAAGAGCCAAAATTGTGGAAAAATTGCAAAATTGGGCATTTTAAAAAAATTCCAAAAAGGGGGCATTACAGATGTGGTGCTTATTCATTTTTTCTTCCAATAATTCCATCTTATTGAAACACTTAGATTCATCATGATTATCTTCCCTACAATAGTTGCAAGGACAGTCATTCTTTTTTTCTTTTGGCTTGGATCCTTTGTCATTTTTTAAAGAAGGAGCTGACTGAGAGGGTTTGGGACCATTTTTGGTTTATTATTGTGAAAATTTTGTTTCTTGGGAGGATTGGACTTTTATTTCTATTGGGACAATAAGGATTTCCTATATGTATATACATTGTTAATTATTCCAAGATGAATGAGTTTATCTTTCTCTCTAATTAAGGAATCACAAAATGATTCAAGACTAAGCTCTTGATAGCTAGCTGCAGTCAAGGATTCTTTCATGAAGTAAAATGTAAATACAAAAACATAATATGCAGGTCCAAGTTTGGAAGGAATATGATAAATGCATTTTTTGTCTTCTCTCTTAATATTTCATTCTTCACATAAGAGTCTAAGAGTTTTGTACTTAGATAAATAATCTTGAATGCATGAAAAATCACTTGGATTTAAAGAAATCAACTCATTTTCAACTTGATGACCTCGAATTTCATAGTGTTTACAAAACACATATTCCAACTTTTCCCAAGCTTTATGAGGTTCATCAATTCCAGATATATGGAATTACAAATCAGTAGAGATTGACATCCCAATCAATCCACGAGCTTCATCACATCTATTTTCCCATTTTATTTTTTTATCATCATCAGTGGGTTATGTTTCTTTCCCTGAGGTAATTCTGAAAAGTCCCCTGCTTCGTAGAACATCCTTGATACGATATTTTCATGAAAAATAGTTAGAGATGGTAAGTAGAATATCACAAGGGGTGTCCATACTTTAAAATAATGGATAAAAAAATATAAACTAACTGTCTGGATGCAAAGAGATCTAAAAATCAAGTTGTTTAAAAAAAATGGCACTAAAATCTTATTCTGTATGATGAAGTTATGCTTGATAAAAGATAATGTTGAAGATGTCCCCAGTAGTGATGTGGAAGATATTAAATTTACCAACTAAAAAAAGAACCCCCTCTTCCCAAGATGAAACTTTGACAATCAATTTACAATAATGTTGATTTAAGTGAATCACTTTTGTAAAATAAGTGATTTTCACTTTTACAATAATGTTACTTTAAATAGTGCGGCAAAAAGACTTTTTTTTTAGATGAAAAAAGAAATCCCTGGTATTCTATTGTATCAAAGGAATTGTGTACATCATCAGGAAATATCAGGACCAAATAAGTGGCATCTAAAAACTAGCAACTAGCTATAAAATATAGCTTACATCGACAGAAAATACAAAGAAAATTTTTTCCTTCAAAACCAGCTACTGACAAAACTAGGCATTATGTACTAGAAATGTTCCTCTCATAAACTCATTGCATAGCTATCAACCAAGTATGACCCTAAGGAAGATAATAAGATCCCAGAGGCATAAATGAAGGCAGGGATAGGGTCATCTCTCATAGTCAAATAACATGACTAATCAACAGGAAATAACTTTAACATATATGAGTCAAAACAAAAGAAAAAACAAAATACCCACAGTCCTTTGGCATATCAGAGCAATGCTCTCAAAATAGTTGAATTCTCACTTCCTATAAACGCTCACCTTCACATATTTCAATGAAGGTAAGATGGCCCATTACCTCATTAAGCCCTGCCTTGGATAATGTATCTTCCCTCTTGTTATATTCCTTATAGACATGGATAAAATCCACATAGGTGAACAAAGATATAATATTTATGGTTTGTTTCACCAAGCTTCTAAGCTCACCATGGAAAGAGTGGATTCTCCCTTTTCCCAATTTATAATCACATAGGAGTCACCAAATACATGTAGATATTGTAATCCAATGTCTTTTCCAATGTATAATAATGCCCAGAGTGCCAGTAGCTTGGCTCTTGTGTTAGTACTGTATCCAAATCCTAAAATAATCGAGAAATAATGATGTTCATTAATCCAGAGATAGGCACCTGCACCTCCTGTTGAATCAGCTGCATCTCCATCAAATAAATCCACTGGAAACCATTTTTTTGGAGGAGGCCCAATATTTTTTACTTTAGTTCTTTTAATAAGAGGTACTTGGTGAGTAGTGACCTCTAGAATAACCCTATGGCAGAGTATGGAAATATTAGGTTCTATGTTCTCAAATATGTAGTTGTTCCTGGTCTTCTAGAGATTCCAAATGACAAAAATAGGAAAATACAGAAGATCCCCATCCTTGGAGAACAAACTAATGAGGTTCCCTGAGAGAGTCAAATCTGACCAAACTAACTACACATTGAAGAAACTGTCTAAGCTGTGTAATACCTCTTGCATGAAAGAACGGTCAACAAATAAATGATCAATAGTTTCAACATCTAGCTTGTATAGACTACATCGGTTGGGACCAATCCAACCTCTCTTATAAAGGTTGTCCCAAGTATTAATTTTCTTATTATAAGCCATCCAAGTAAAGCACTTGAGTTTCTGCGAATATTGAGTTTCTATGGCAAAAAGAGTTAAGTGAATCACTTTTATTTTTTAAATAAGTGAGATGCACTTTTACAAGAAGGTAACTTAAATTTAAAAATTGCATGCACTTTTTTTTTACAGTAACTTAATAAGACTTGAACTCAATACCTATTAAGGAATAAAGCAACTTTGAACCAAGTGAGCTAATATTAAAACGTATGTAAACAAACGAAAAGAGAAAGGTTTTTTTTCTTCAACTCTTCTCTCTTGGTCTTTGTGCTTGCTTCTTTTCCTCCAAGTCTAAGTTTTCTCTCTATTTTTGATTCTCTATGATCGCACAAGGTGCATGACAAAGAGCATACACAGTCGAGAAAAAACATTTCCCTTTGTGTTTTTGATTCGCTATGATCGCGCAAGTTGCACGGCAAAGAGCATACGTAGCCAGGGAAGAAAACAATCCGAGACTAAAAAAAAAGGTCTAATAATAAGACTGATAAAATATGAGATATTTAAAAAAAATAAAACCGTCAGTGTAACATTATATCTTCAGGTCTGGTGAAATCGGCGTATCTGGAGCAAACAGAAATAGTTTTCGATGAAACGGAAACTATTTCCCAATGAAAACAACACTCTAGACGTAATGGAACACCTCCCAAATCCTATAAATGCACACCAAATCCATAAATAGAAACCCTTTCAAAGGTTCTCCAACACTAGTTCGAGATCTAGATCATAACCAGAAGCGGCTCTTCATAAACGCTCTGATACCATGTTCCAGTACACAGGGTACTCCCAAAAGGTCAAGTACCTAGAGAAGCCACTCACACAAATAGATCATAGATAAACACATTGATGTTTTGATATGGTTAAAACCATTGAGAGGGAAACAGTCCACGACCCCATCCAAAAAGCTACTTGGAGCAATTTATTATGCAAAAGAAAGAAAGTTACAAATGAGCTTCTCATAATCGATCATGAACAATATTTCTGATGAAGTGCATACTTATAATGGGAAAGAAAATCACAAGCATACTTAGAATCGGAAATAAAGATTCCTTCTTTGGTTTGCAAGACTTGGAGGCTAAGAAAATAATGCAAATGTCCTAAATATGACATTTCAAAATTTTACTTAAGACTGGATTTCACATGGGTTAAAAGCTTAGGGTCACTACTAGTAAGGATATGATCATTAACATAAATAACACGTATGATGAGATGGTTTCCTACTTTATTGGTATAGACATTGGGGTTAGAATGACATCTAGAAAAACCATTGTCAAGGAGAAATCTATCTATTTTGGAATACCAAGCTCTAGGAGCTTATTTAAGGCCATATAAATATTTCTTAAGGCGATAGATAAGGCTAGAGTTATTTTGAACATATCCGGGAGGTTGATGATCTTATTCTTCTTGGTAGTGACCCTAATCTTTTAACCCATGTGAAATCCAATCTTAAGAAAAAATTTGAAATGTCATACTTAGGACATTTGCATTATTTTCTTGATCTCTAAGTCTTGCAAACCAAATAAGGAATCTTTATTTCCCAATATAAGTATGCTTGTGACCTTCATATATTTCACATGGAAGATTGTAAACTAGACCCTTCTCCCTTCTGGTCTGGAGTCAAACTTTTTGTCACTTGTACTTCCCCTAAAGTAGATGCCACGTTGTATCGTCAGCTTGTTGGCAGTCTCTTATACTTGACTCATTCCTGTCCTGGCCTTTCCTTTGTTGTTGGTTGTGTTGCCCATTATATGGAAACACCTCATGAAAGTCACTGGAAAGAAGAAAAAATAATACTTCGATATATTCAATGTACAATTCAGTTTGGAATTCATTACAGTATAGAGGGGACACCTTTGTTGGTTGGTTTTACTAATTTATATTGGGTCGGCAATCCTGATGATCGAAATTCCACTGCATGTTATGTTTTCAGTCTGGGTTCTATACCTATCACTTGAGCTTGTAAGAAACAACAAGAACTTTCTCTTTCTTTAGAAGAAGCAGAATATCGAGTAGTAGTTAATGCCAGTCAGGAAGATTTATGGCTTGGACAGATCCTTACCGTGTTTGGGTTCGAGAAGTAGTAGCCTACTCCACTTTGGTATGACAATCAAAGTGCCATCAAGCTTGCCAAAGATCTAGTTCTACATCAATGTAGAAAACACATTGGTCTACATATGCACTTCATTAGAAGTTTTGTTCATGATCATGTTCTTTAAGTGCTCTATTTCCCTACAGATTATCAAGTTGCAGACATCTTCACCAAGTCTCTTATAGAAGCGAAGTTTTCTAAAATTCGATCTATGTTAGGAGTTCATGAATTTTTCATTAATAGGGGATAGGCTCTAATGCCTCCTTCCTTCTCCTAATAGTGCCACATTTATAAATCCTTCAATCCTATCCCAAGTTGTTCTTAAGGGGGGATGTAAGGATATTTAGACACTTGGGAGTTAGTTAAGATCAACTTGTGTAATACATCTGTTAGGTAAAGTTTGTTTCTTTATTATGCATTAGTATGCATTTGTAAATATTTAATCACATAGCCACGATATGTTCTAGACATAGAGTGATCCAACAGTTCAACTTCTCTTAGATCATACCTACCCTTGATCTATGGTTTAACACCAGATTGGTCCATGATCTCTATTTAAAGAGCATGGATGGTCCTTGGATAGTTGATCGGTTATGAGAAGCTCATTTGTAACTTTCTTTCTTTTGCATAATTAATTTCTCCAATTAGCTATTTGTCTTGGGTCGTGGACTGTTTCCCTCTTAAGGGTTTTAACCACACCAAAACATTGGTCCGTTGATCTTTGATATGTTTGTGTGAGTGGCTTATCCAAGTGTTTGGTATTTTGGTAGTATCCTGTGTACCCAAACATCAGTTTAGTTGATGATGAATATAACCTATTAGCAAATATAATGATTGACATTATTGATGAGACGCACCAGAAGATTGACAACTGACATACTAAGTTGTTTGAGGGAGTCACCAACCTTCTTCAAATTATGTGTAAAGTTGTGAAAGAAAAAAGAGTCATGGTTAGTAAGAAGCTGGACTAATCACAGGAAGATGGTCCCTATGTTGATAATATGGCTGAAGTCCAAATGTCATGACAACATCATAAGGTACAGGTGATACCCTAAGAGCTGGATTTAGGCATGATGGAGGTGAATAGTACTATACAAGATATTTATTTTTTCGGGTTATACATGCCTATGCTACTGATGTTTACACTGCACAACATTCAATAGGAAGGAGTTGAGGAATTTAAGTCATGGGATCATGCGACATAAAACCAACTAATGCAATCAAAGAATGTCATGTCTTTATTTCAAAGTTAGATGGAAGACAAAGAAAATAAAATTTATAAGTGTCAACAAGATAAGAAGCCACTAGAGAAAGATGTTACTCTTTCCTGTCGGGAAGTTCCAGAGGTCAAGGTCATACTCGACATGGTTTTTTAAGCTTGTGTTTTTAATTTAGGGTAATTTTCTAGTGAGTTCTATCATAAGATTGCCAAAATAGAAGCTAATACTCTCCCAAGTACACCTCCTGAAGTATTGAAAGAGTAACAAAGGATGGTTGAAGTAGATTTGCAATAGATTCAAGAGGATGAGGAACTTTGTGCCAAGGCATATGAGACTTTTAGTGTTTTTACATCATTGAGAGTTGTTCTTAAAGACTTGTGTTATATCAAGTTAGGGACTTGTGTGGTATCAATTCAGGATATTTTGTTGCATCAATTCCAATATATGCCCTCATATGTTGAGGTAGAGATGCATGTACACTGATCTTGTGTTGTATCAAGATTAGAATCTTGTGTTTTATCAATATTGGTGTCTCTTGTTGTATTAAGAATGGTCTTGTGTTGTATCAATACTATGGACTTGTGTTGTATCAAGTCAATGATCCTAACAAATGGAACCCTACAAAATGAATCTCCAATTATGGAGATAATCTTGTGTTGTATCAAGATTGAAGTCTTATGTTGTATCAACATTACTAAGACCCATGTTTTTATCAAATTCTATACTTGTATTGTATCAAATCATGTGGATATACTATGTGATGTATTTCTAGTCATGGTCACTAGGTTATATAAGTATCCTTTAGGAATTAGCTACCCCTAGAGTGAATTACTTTAGCATATGAATATATGAATTGGGGTAATACATATGATCATTAGTATGGAACAATTATTTTTCAGCATGATATGATAATATGGATAAACACACACATGGACCATGCATTAAATATTTAATGATAATGAGATAAAGAATAGGGAAATATAATTTGAATTTTCCGTGCAAATTTCTAAGTGAACTAATGTTATAAAGCTTAAGTTAAATATGAATGCCTCAGTCAGTGCCTCAATCAAAGCATTAGTTGAACTATTAATGAATGCAATCAATTAAGTAAACACGATTTTAATGTTCATCAATTAACATGCATCAGCTTACAAAAGAGATCCATGCAAAAGTTAATAACATAAATTGTGCATGGATGACACTAAGAGTAGAGCACTGTTGTAATCTCATGGATCACAGAGGGTTACCAATAATACACATTAAAAGCATATAGACATATCAGAGACAAGAGACAAGAACATAGATGTGGAATAATTGATAATATTATATTAAAATGGTCCATACAAACACATAACTGAACCAAGTTCTCATCTGGCTCAACAGCCTAATATATATGATTTACAAACAGTTACATATAATTTCCTGTCGATTATGTCAACCGACACGACCTTATGTGGCTGACCTAATCTCTAATTAGTTGGCTGATCAACTTAGTTGCCTTACTGACTAGCTCCTCCAACATCTCCCCAATGAACAAAATCTTTCTTTGTCTCGAAGAAACAGGGGAGGTACTAAAAAATTCTTTGACTGTCTAAAGTAGTTATTTCTTGGTTGTCTTTCATGGGCTATGAAGGTGGATGGTTGGTCATTTTTGTATACAAACTTCAACAATTTATTCTGTTGTAATGGCCAGTTGATGTTGGACTTTTGTCCAATTTTGAAGGAATTTTTGGATGTCGATGGTTAATGTTGTAATGCTTGATAGCGTCGACATCTTCTCCTGAATGGAAAGGTCTGCTATCATTTCTATGTAGGGACCCATAAATTGGTCGTTCTCTTTGGCTACCTCCATAATCCTTTTCATTTGTAGGCATATGGTGTCTAATTTATCGAAGCTTGGGAGTGCCTGATGTACCCACTGGTGAGCTTGTCTCTTGAGCCTCTGCAATTTGGCTATATCTAGCCCAATTTGATCTTGGATAGTACTTCTCAATGCTTCTTCCATGCTCTTTCTATTTTCCAGTGCTTGAATTTGTTGTTGAGTCTATTGGGTCTGCTGGAATACTTTCCCATAATAAGTAGGCTAGTCCCGTAGTACCCCTTCTGTTATGAAAGACTATTCCATGTGATCTTGAAGCACTTTGTAAGCTTCTAAGAAGGTTGTGTGCTACTGCGTCAGTAATCTAACTGTTTCTTCTTTTTGTTCTTCTCTTATGTTTTGTATCTGTACCTATAGGGCTGACACGATGCTTTCAAATAGCTGATAGGCCTTTTCAAGTGGCTTGCCGGTGTTGTCCTCCATTGGTCCTAGTATCACAGATTGTGCTAGGTTTTTGCATTTTATCAAGAACTTGACTTGTTCCTTCTTAGTTTCATCAAGCTCCTTGCATCTAGTCAGGATTTTTATTTTTGCTTCGATGGCCAAAGTTTCCAAGAGTTGTCCCAACTCTTCATCCTTCAGCATTGTTACATTGACTACAGTGGTTAACCCAAGTTGGCTAATGTGGACCATTGCCGCTTGTTCTACTTGCTACTATGCTTATGCATCCATAAGGGTTAGACTTCCCTATGGTTGATTTTCCAGTAGTGGATTGTCTAGTTGCTAGTTAGCAATGGTTAGTGGTACTTCTGGTTGGGTCTCTGGGATGAGTTCTGTAGCTGGGTGTGTATCTGGGGGATTTTGTGTAGAGGGTTTAGATATAGACATTTCAGGTACTGATGGTTCAGGTGCAGATGGTTCAGTTTTAGGTTATGGGTTGGGAAGTGGTGGTGGTGATGGTGAATGGTCAGGTGTGATTGGTTTGGTGGGGATGTAGTGAGGCATTGGGTCCTTGACTTGTGGGGTTGAATCCTCTGGGATGTCAGAGAACAGGTTGTCAATTTCCTGGTTGATTTCTTCCAAGTTCTTTTATTCCTCATCTCTTTCTAGTTCATTGGTTGGTGGAGGGGGTGCGATGTTAGTTGGGGTAAAGGAGGAAGTTCGACTTGTGACAACTTGAGCCATTTTGTTGGGGTTCCTCACAAATGTGGATTTTAAAATTCCCACAGACCTCGGCTTCTGGGGTATTTGGGAAGGTTGTGGAGGAACGAGTTGTCTTGATCCACTAGCTTCGAACAGAGGACACTTGGTGGTGATCTTCTGGACAGAGGTAAGTAACTCAGGTAGTTTTTCAATGTATGCCTAGAAGTCTCTGTCTTGGTCAAACCTCTCCTTTAGGGTTTTCGGCATGGCATTTTTGCATATGTCGATTGGGATTATGCAGGGTAGCTTAGGAATTTCTTCATGTGTGATCTATATTGGAGATGGGGGTGCAGGTGTAGATACTAAGTTGACAATAATTTTGGCCTTTGAGGTGTTTATACTTTTTACCTTTTTCGGTCGACCTTGCCATGCTCCTGCTTTGACAAATTTTTGGAACTACATCTCAAATGGAACTTTGTTTGCTATGATGTATTCTATAATGTTGACTGAGGTAGCTAACAGTTCCTCTTCATCCTCTGATTCTGAAAGGATCAGCTTGCGCTTCCCCTTCCTTTTTGTCTTAGTTTCTTTCTTTCTTGCTTCTATTATTTCCTTTGCTAGCTTTTTGACTTTTTCTTTGGTTATGTCGTACTTAGGATTGTCAGACTCAATATCTCCCAATTCTTCCCTTTCCTCCTATTGTTGTGATGGGCTAACACTTTTCTCAGCTGGATTGGCTACCTGTTGTTCTGTCTGTGCACTTTCCCTTTGGGCCGTTGGTGGTATGATTGTGATTTGATGTCAGTTGGTATCCTCTGCTGGTGTTTCCTTCAACATGAAGGTGTTGATGTGTAGTTAGAGTTCATAATATTCTTCCTTTTCCTGGTCTGTTAATGGTTCTTCTATTGCTAGGGATACTTACTTGGCTTTTGCTGGTATCGACAATTTTGTGTCGGACTGTCGAGCTAGTTCATGGAATATCTCTTCAACTGTTGGATAGTAGTCGAGAGTCTTTTATTTTACCTTTGCACCCTAGATTTATCAAACTGTAGTATGGTCAAGCTCAACTTGGATGTGTGCATTTTTTTGCAGACTTCATCAGATGTTCTGGGGCACCCTCCATCTGGTTGTCAGAAATTTCAGCTGTTGGAGCCAATTTTCCAACAGTACTTTTCCATTTGATAGTTCCTTCAGTGTTCCAGTCTGTGCATATGGTTTGAAACTACACATATGGAATTTTGTGGGTTCTTGGAACTACTTGTCCCTGACTGGGCACAAGTAGTACATTACTATCCATATTATCAGAGACGAGAATCTTATAATCCCTCCGAACTCTTGGCATTTCTCATAGATGGATTTAAGCATGTTGGCGAAATACTGAGCCCATATGTATAATTTTTTGTGTTGGCTATCGTGTGTACTACCTCTAACATATCCATTTTAAGGTTGCTTCCTTGGCCTATGGGTGTAAGCCCCGTTTCTACGATTTTGGCCACAATTTGTTGCGTTCGGGCTTGTATTTGGCTAATCATTAACCCTTTGGAATTCTTTCCTGATGATGTTCTAGTTAATCTCTCTACCACCCATTGTTTTATGCTGACTAGGAATGGGTCACCTTGGTTCGATAGACCAGTCAGTTTATAAATGACTTCACTAGAGATCTCGACTAGTCTGTCAAAGTAGAATCTCCCATTGTGGTACCGACTGATAATGAACTTCACTGTCATTTCCTTTGTTCCTCCAAAAATTTCCATGAACGGTGCGTTCATGTAGTTCATGATAGAACTGTGGTTTACCTTCTCCACTGCTTGTGTTGGTTTCTTATCGACATCATCCCATTCCTTGATTTCAGTCCATGTTTTCTCCCATGAGGTCTCTTGGACCTTGACATTCTTTATGTTTCTTAGCCTCCTCATTAGTGGGGCTTCAGCAGATTGTAGTTCCTTCATTTTTGCTATGGCTCTTGTTTGTTTTTGTGCCATTTTGTCGGTTCTTTGTTCAACTTTTCTTAGAGGTTCTCGATTCTTAGTTTTCTATTTGCTAAATTTATTTCTCTATTCAAAATACTGTAAATGATCCTTTTCTGGTATGGTATTTATAGGTGGGGCGTTTGACATTTCTCTCGATGGGTGTATTAATGGCGGAAGTGATGGTCCAGTGTGGTCACTTAAGTTTGTGTTAATGTTGATTTGATTTTGGCACTCGTAGTCATGAAGGCATGATTTGACCTTTGGGGTCATTGGTTGATGTCGATCATGTGAACGGTAGATGGTGGTATGTCGATGGGTTTGATGTTGGATGTCGAAGCATTGATTTCCTTTCATCCTGGGTTATGGGTGTTAGTTCTGTTCTATTATTTTTTTATATTTTTATAGTTTTTGTCCGATAGTTATGGTCATTATACATTTTTTTTTTAAACTTGTTTTAATTTTTGTACTGTCTTAGTTGGGCACCATTAACATGTTTCTGAAATACTATGCCTTGTAACGTTTTTAGTCAGACTGATCCATTGGCATGAATCTCTTCAAAAACATAGGGACACATCCATTCTATACGTAGATTTTTGAGTTTTTCTTTTACTTGACTGTTGTATAGTAGGGCAAGGTCCCCTAACGATAGGTTTTTGTTTTTGATATTGTGATCGTGCCATGCGTTCTGCTATTGTTTTTGGATTTCTTGGTGTTGTAGAGCAATCAGTCAGTGTTCTTATAGCTTGTTTAATTGCATCAGTCGGTCCTTCCTTCCCTGTTCGACATCGACATGTAAAATTTCTTCTATAATAGGTGTTTGTTGTCGAAAATGTAGTGGAACAACGTGGGAAAAACTACTTCTTATCCATAGACTAGTCGAAACAGTGTTTGGTCTGTCGAACACTTGTATGTTGTTCTGTAAGCCCACAATACCGCATGTATCTTCTAATCCCATTCATCTTTGTTGGTGTTATAGTTTTTTGTTAGGCCTTTTGTTAATGTTTTGTTGAATTCCTCAATTGCTCCATTTGAATGAGGCTGATAAGCTGTAGTATGTCGGTGGTCAATTTGGAACTGATCTGTCAGTACTTTATGGTTTTATTAATAAAGTGTGACCATTGGTCACTGATTAGGGTTATTGGACATCCAAATCTGGTAATGATATTTTCATAGATAAATTTAGCAGCTATCTCACTGGAACATGTGTCAACTGGTTATGCTTCTATCCACTTGGTTACATACTCTACTGCAGTTATTATGTACCTTGCACCTATTCTTTTTGTTGGTATGGGGAATGGTCCTATGAAGTCAATGGCCCAAATTTCAAATGTCAAACTTGGGTTTACTGATATGAAGGGAATTTTTGTACTAGGCAGAGGTCGACCAAGTCGTTGACATCTATCACACTGGCTTACAAACTTTTTACAGTCTTTGTGAAGTGTCGGCCACCATAACCATGATTGTTGGATTTTCTTGGCAATTGTGTCTGCTTGAAAGTGTCCTCCCGCTAGTCCATAATGTGCTTTAGTCATAATATTGTTTCTTTCATGTTCTAGTACACATCTTCTGAGGATGTCGTCAAGGCCCATTTTATATAAGAATCCATTTATGAGGCTATATGGTGCAGCTTTCATGGCTAAGATTTGTTTCTTCTTCATGCTCATGTCTTCTGGTGCTTGTCCATTTTCTAATAATTGACCTATTTTCTCTAATTCTGTTGGGACTGCTTCTATTCGAAACAAATGTGCATCTGGTAGGTCGTATTCAACTTCTGTTGGTTCCTCTCCTGTGTTGATTCGTGATAAGTGGTCGGGTCTGATATTTAATTTTCCTAGTCTGACAATGACTTCGAATTCAAATTATTGGAATAGAAGTAGCCATCAGTGAATTCTCCCATGGTGTAAGGGTTTATTTACAAGGTATTTTAGTGCTTGGTGGTCGGTATAAAAGATCAACAAATTGGCTAGTAGGTAATGTCGATACTTTTGTAGTGCAAAAACCATTCCTAATGCTTCTCTCTCTATTGTTCAGTAGTTTCTTTCTACTTTATTTAGTTTTCTACTGATGTAAACTATAGGGTAGTTCATTCCGTCGTCCCCTGGTTGAGTTATTATTTCTCCTATTGCTAGGCCTGATGTGTCGATGTGTACATGGAATTTGGTCGAGCAATTTGGAAATCTTAGAATGGGTGCTTCAACTAGCTTCCTTTTTAGTGTTTCAAATGATATGTTGCATTCCCCTATCCAATTGAACTCCTGATCTTCTCTTAGTAGTTCTTCCATTGGATAGGTCATATCTAAATAGTGTCTTATGAATTTCCTGTAATATCTTGTATGACCAAGTAGTACCCTGACTTGTTTTAGGTTCACCGGTGGTTTTAAGTCGATGATAATTTTTAGTTTTGCAAAGTCGACCTTGATGTCTTCTTTGCAGACAATGTGTCCTAATAGTATCCCTATAGGGGTTAAAAATATGCATTTCTTTATGTTTAGAGATAGTTGGATCTGTGGGAATCATTTCAACATGAGCCTTAACCATTTGCAATGATCTTTCAACATAGAGTATATTGTCCAATCATCGAAATATACTGCCATTTTTTTGTAAATATATTCTTGAAATTTTTTGACCACAATCCTCGAAAATACTATAGGTGCATTTTTTAGTCCAAAAGGAATAACCCTGTAAGCAAATGAGCCAAATTCACATACGAATGTTGTCTTTTTTTGATCTTCTTTGGCTATTGGTACTTGGTTATAACCTAAGAATCCATCTGTAAACGAGTAGCATTCATGTCCTGCGACCTCATTTAATATTTCATCTGCATAAGGTGTTGGAAATGGGTCTATTAATGTAAATTTATTTAGGTCTCTGAAGTCGACACAAATCCTTAGCTTGGTTGGATCGTGTTTCTTTGGCTAAACAACCATTGGACTTTCCCATTTTGATTGGTCAATAGGGTAGATAATTCCTGCTGCAAGCATATTATCAATCTCTTTCTTGACTATCTCTTTGTATTTATGAGATGATTTATATGGTATTTTCTTTACAGGTCGGACATCATGTTTAATGTCAATATTCATTTCACCCATTTCATGGACTAGACCTTTGAGATATTTGTAGTCTCTAGTGAATACATCCTGGAATTATTTTAGTAAGTTTACTATTTTTGTTGTTTGTTGTTCACTCCAGTAGTCACCAATGTTTTCCATTTTTGGTCGATCATCACTTGAGATGTCGAATTATTTAGTTTTTACTTTAGCATCTAACCATTTTGGTGGTTTGGCTTCATTTATTGGTCGGCTCCCTTCTTTAAACTGTGAAAATGTGGTAGGAAAGTGTGCTATAGTCATTCGGTCGGTCTCTTCAACTATCTCAACTTTGAGTACTGTGCGAATTAGTTTTGTTGTTTCAGAATGGTACGATTTCCATTGAAATATTTTCCCTTCTGGATTTTCATTTTCCATTTGTAGTCTTGTCGATTGTGGTGTTGTCTTGGTTTGTATGTTATTGCAGTTTATTGTTAGTTGGTCGGTCATCATTTAGAGTTTTGTTCCCAGTCACTTCTATAAATTCCTTGATTTGTTTTGCAGTTTTGAATAAATTTTCGTCTTGTGGTATAAAGCTGAAATATTTGATAAAATTCTCTCTTAGTTCATGCCATAGGAATGTTTCACCTCGAGCTTCTTCCATTTTGTACCATTTGTTTGGTAGGTCGGATAGCGTCAATGGAAATAGGTGTGGCCATGCACGTTCATCCTTATACCCAATTCTTTTCCATTCTTTTTCACATGTTCTTATGTAATCTTCTGGATCCTGCCCTTGGATGAACATAGGTATTTGGGCTTGATTTGTTAACTTTTTTCCTTCGAATCTTTCTATAAAGTAAGTCAAAGTTGTTGTACATGTCTGCAATCTTGATTAATGGGTATCCCACCATCTAGCAGCTTGTCCTATGAAGGTTTCCACTAATCTTTGTAGTCGGCCATGTTCACCAATGTTTCTGGATACTTGTTCTATATGCATCACTGGTGATTCTCTTTCTTTTTATCTTGGGATTTGTGTGATATTTACATTTGCTGGTTTGAGGGTAGGATATTCCCTGGTTTTCTTCTCAAATATTTTTGGGATGATGGACACCAAGAAGCATTGTTGTACTGGTTTCTTCTGCACTTTTTGGATGGTCTAGCAACCTCTTGCTTGTGTTTTGTAGTTCTCGACTTCCCAATCATACAATTCTGCGTCTGAATTGTATCCTACTGAATCTTGATTACATAAGTGAAGTTCACCATAGACATTGGGTTCTGTGTAGTCCTCATTGTTTTGTATTTGATATAATTGTCGGATGTCGACTTCTTCATCAATAGATTCTATCCAAGTTACTCCTTGGGATGGATGCATAGGTACTATGCCTTTTTGTCCATTTCCTTTTAGTTTTATCCTTTCCTTGTCTAAGGATATCGATGCTTTCATTTTTCTTCCCCAAGTTTGACCTACTAATGCTAGGAAGTAACTGGATCCTTCCTTAGGGTCAATAATTTCAAAGTCGACTTTGGTCGATATTCCTTTTATGGTCATGTCAACATTTCTCCAAACTCCAATAGGTTCAATCAGACCTTGGTTGGCTAATTTTAGGTATATTCCTGACTCATATAGTTGAGGTCTACCCAATTGTTTCCAAGTGTCATGAGTCATAATGTTTACTTGTGACCCGAAGTCGAGCACAAGTTGTTGGATGTGGTACCCTTCAATTTTTAGGTCGACAAGTGGGTCGACATCACTTTTGTCCTTTTGGTTTAGACTGCAGATTTTTTTATTTGTTTTTCTATATTATTGTTGTGTTTTATTTTATACAATAAGTCAATGAATTGAGACACCACTTTATCATCTTGTACTAGACGAATTAATTCTTTAACTGTGCTTTGTCAATTATCATCAGCTTCTTCTTATCGAGCAAATTATTTAAATATATTTGTTGCGTCTTTATACAGTTGTTTTTGTTTAGCTGGGTTAGGATAATCATTCTTTTATTTTATTTTGCTTATACATGTATTATCACTCCCAATTTATGTCCCTTGTCGAGTTAATATATGCATATTCTTTGTATTGATTATATCATGTTTTTGAATGCACGACAAGACATTAACATTCTTATTTTTATTTATTTTATCAATCATAGTAGCGAAATCCTCTAATGAGTGATCCACTACTCCAAAACTAGTACAAAATTTTAAATCAATTCTATCCTTGTATGGCCAGTCTGCATATCGATGACCTTCTTTGTAGCATGTAAAACATTGGACGGGATGACGTGGTCAGTTGTTGTGATTCCCAGAGAATCAAACTTGAACTCCATATCCTCCACATTAGTTGTTGAACCGGCACTCATATTCAAAGCCTTTGTAACTTTGATTATTTTGTCCATTTAGAGCATTACTTTGTTGATTGTTATCATTGTTCTACGCGACTGCATTTGTCTAGTAGACTGCTTGGTAGTTTTGTCAATTTTTCAAGTTTAGGTGGCAGTCAGCTGTGGCATGACTTTTTACTTCACAGATAGCACACCAATATGCTTTACCATTTTTCATGTGATACAGGAAATCCTTTGTTGTGTGTTCTCCATGTTCATGGCATATGTCACAAAAGAACTTTGTTCATACAAATCGAACATCCTGTCGGCTGATGTCTTGTCGACAGTTATCTTTTGAATTTTCGGTCGTTGAGCATTTTCTACACCATACATCCTGATTCTTAAGGTTTAGCTCTTTCAATGATTTCTACATGATTTCGCGTTGTTCTTCCAATCTAGTATCCGTGGGATATGCTAGGAAATCTTCATCCATCTCCACTTATAGAGCTTTAGTAAGTGAATCTTCGTATGTTTTGAAAATCTCCAGGCTTATGTGCCACTGAATTTTCTATGATAGACCTTCAATGAACCATTGAATTAATAGTTGCTCATCAATTACATAATCCAGTTGGCTGAGGCAGTCTTTCCAACATTTTTCATAGTCTCAAACAGATTCTACTAGATTTTGTGATGTTGTTTTCAACTTTTTAGTTTCCAGATGTTTTGCGTATGAGGTTTTAAATAATGACAAAAATTGAACTTTAATTTTTGCTTTGGATGCTTGAGGGGTTCTTTTGGTAAATTCCATGTACCACGTTAGTGTTCTTTTCCTCAAGGCACCAGTGAACTGCACCATCTGTCTATCCTCATATGTGGCATGATTTTCCTCCCATGTCGACTCACAGATGAACCAATGTCTTCTAGGATCTTCGTCACCATCATGTAGAGGGATATGCGCTGATCCGTGACCCATGTCAGATTCACTATCACTATCTTGTTCAGGAGGTGGTGGTGGCGGTAGTGGGATGTTTTTCTTGTTTCTTTTTCCAAAGTTTTTGTCAACAAAACTCTCGTTTCCATCAATTCTTTTGTTTGTCGTTTCTTCTTCGAAAAGTAGTCAGTTGGGGTCGAATTTTCTTGTCGATGTCCAACTACAATTATTTGTCTGCAGGTCTAACTATTATGTCTTCTCCAAAGCTGTATTTGGCAAAGGGGTGCTGCTTCATGTGTCAGGAAAGTAAGTGGATACTTCGGTTAGAAGGTTACGCCTGAAGCATGACCTAGTTTCCTTCCTCTGGTCAACAAATCACTAAATGATTATCATCATTTACTTCATCCTCTAGTCGACTCCATATACCAAACTCACCAGCTCTTAGTCTTAAATCTTCTTCGACAATGGCTTGCATCCTGGTACTAGTATTTGTTGCGGATAGATGTCTTACCTCTTGTGGAACTTCTATATGGAGAGCTTCTCATTGATCTATCCACAAGTCTTCTTCCATGGGTGATGCCTCTTCATCCACTCCTTCTTTATGTCGGTCATGACCTGACTCTGGTGGATTTCTTTCTTGGACTATCACCCTAGTACTCATTCCTATTTGTAGTGCTATAGCTCTTTCTCTTCTTTCTTCCCTTCTTTTCAGCCTCTTCTCTCTCTCTATTTTCTGTAAATCTGTCATTCCCTTGTGTGTCACTGTCCATTTGATTTCCTTTTTAGGTTGAATTTTCATTGCTGGTGATGGTATCTCTTTTTAGTCAACTAGAATCCTATTCACTTTACCCTGACATATGTCCAGCTACCCCCCCATGGCCTACCCGATGCTTTAGAAAGCTCAGATAGTTCTGTTTACTTGCTTAGGAAATATTCCCACTCCCTTTCGGCAATGAATTTCTCCCACATCCTTTGTTTCTCCGCCTAGCTATAATTGTGTGGTGGTTCACGTAGTGATGGACAAGGTTCGACAATATGACCCACTCCTTTTTCTATCAGGAATTTGAACAACAAGGTCGGTAAGGAGCAGAGGAACTACTCAGTAAGGTTTGTATAGAATTTATTCTGAATGGTTTCTACTGAAGTTCTTTCTTCTATAGCTTGCTCCTCACAGAATTCATCAGTGATCTTTTCAAACCACTCCGACATGTTTGTTCTTCCCCCCCCCCCGAATCAGCTTCTCTAATAGTTGTTGGTCCTTAGTCGCTTCCGGATTTTTAATCTAGAAGTTTTTTCAAAAGCTAGGGTACCGATTCTACAAACTTCTCATGGGTTTCAGTAAATAATCTTTCCTTCTCCTGAGCAGTAGTTAATCTATTTCTCCACGCACAATTATGCAAATAATTTGCTATCTTACGCTCCCACCAGTTCTTAATATCCTATTCTTATATCATCTTCTTGTATTCACCTCAGATATGTACTACTGACAACGGAACCAATGTTGTAATATCACGGATCACAGAGGGTTACCAATAATACACATTAAAATAATACAGACATATCAGAGACAACAGACAAGAACATAGATGTAGAATAACAAATTACATTATATTAAAAGGGTCCATACAAACAAAGAACTGAACCAAGTTCTCATTTGGCTTAAAGCCTAATATATATGATTTACAAATAGTTACATATAACTACCTGTCGGTTTGGTCAACCGACACGACCTTATGCAGCCAACCTAATCTCTAGTTATTCGGCTTACCAACTAGCTCCTCCAACAAGCACCGATGAAACTTAAGTTAGCATGTTAAATAAGTGATCAACAGTCAGTTAAAGTTTGAATTCAGTTCAAATTTAGTTAACAATGAGTTCAAATAAAGTTAACATTTAGTTCAAGTAAGTTAACATTCAATTCAATTCAGTTACCATTTAGCTCATGTCATTTCACTTTCAGTTCGGGACAATGAACATTCATTTAAAGCTATTTGAGGAAAGGAAGGGAGTCAATGTTTGCATGGAAGGAGTTCTCATTAGCTCCTCCTTGTGAATGCACTATGTTTTTCTCTCAGTGTGTTTATTGAGCCTCGTATTTGATACCTTCTTCATGATAGGGTTTTTTGCTTGATATTAATATGTTAGGCACATGGTAGGTTCAATACAATTGCATACAGTTGGTTTTGCAAGGTTACATTGGATCTCTCTTTTATATTCTTGTGGTGATATCTCCTATCAAGCAATCCTATTATGTAATGTAAACCATTCTCTACAAATCTATCTATCATATTCAAAGAATTTTTTGGTTTTTCATCCTTCGTGTTTGGATGTTTTTCCAAGGGTATATCTTGGCTCTGATTGTTGATTGATTTATATGGTTTATTTATGGATTTGAATTATGTGGCTGATTTATTTATGAGGTTCATAGGTGGTTGATTTATGAAATTCATAAGTGCTGAAATTGTTTGATAAATTTTTTAAAGTTCAAGCATCTCCGAGTTTTCTCAACTTGAACATGGTATCATAGTATAGGGCATGAAATAGCCTAGTTTTGTTCAACAACCTAATCCTACATAGACCTTGAAGACTTAAGAAAAACATTGCATCAATGATATTAATCTCCATTTGGTCAGAATACCACCTTCAAGGTACTTCCAACTTTAATACATGGAAGGAAAGGGCATTGAATATTCTTGAAGACTCATATCCTTGATGGTTATGTACCCATGTTAACAATAAAATTAACACCCTTGAGAGTGTTGGTCTTAAAACATGTTAAGCCTTTAATGATGACACATTACACCAAATAGTATGGTGCATTACTCCCTATATTGTGGTGCATTACATATTATTTATGTGGGCTTGGGTCTATTAGTGGGTTTATTAGTTGTTATTGTACACGTTTATCTCCTATATATAGAAAGATGATATTCTCATTTTAGTCATAATATTATCTTATCTTGTCTTCTGTACTCAGTACATGGTGTGAGGAGGCTCCTCCCTCGAAGAGGATTGATATTTATCTCTGTTATTCATTTTTTAGGCGTGGATTACTCTCTTATTATCTAATTTTTCTCTTTTTATGCTATATTTGGAACTTTGTTGCATAACTTTTGGTATCAGAGCTCTTTCCTTGGGATTGGCTTCTACTAAACGAGTCAACTTGGAACATTTTCTACAAATTTTTTGTACAAGGATTCACAGATCGAGGTTAAAAACCCACTTCCAAAATAGACCACAATAAGTCAAATCCAAAATTTATATCATGATCCATTACAATGTCAGAGATAATTGTGGAGGAATATAGGTTTTTTAACTAGTCCTACAGCTAGTCCAAAATAGGTGTTCTTGGGAAAAAGGTCATATTTGAGAAATACAAGATCCAAATGGAGTGAGACCAGTTTCATTTGAAAAAATATGGACCAGGGTATCTATGGTAGAGTTTTTAGATACAAAAACAAAACAATGGACATGTCAAATACAATACAAGTCTGCTCTTCTAGATAGTCCAAAAATAAGAAGCTTTGGTATATTTGCAACAAATTTTTGTTGGCTCATCCAAATTAGGTCATACCTATGGAATTTGAAAGAGGACATACCAAATTACTACAGACCAAATTTTATGGCTCATAGGAGTCGCAATTCAAATTTTACCTCAATTACAAGTCATCCCTAAAACAATCTTCCAATCACGGTTTAAAAAGGTATGCCATTTTGCATTTGAATGCTTTTAGTAGAAGGATATATTTATGGTAAATCCTACGGTGTGATATTGTTAAAAATTCCACCAAAAGGAAGTGTAAATAATCACACTCCACTCAAACCCCCAGAGGGTTCATCCCTGACATACAAGGAAATGGAAGACATTTCTTTTAGAGTTTCCAAGTTGGAAGATATGATTAAAGGAAATGTGAAAATTGATGACTTTGCTAAATTGGAAAAGAATATGGCTACAAAAGAGGATCTCAAAGGGATGGATAGTAAAGAAGATCTCAAAGGGATGGCTAGTTAAGAATATCTTCAAGACTTGAATGATTTTATCAAGGATATCAAACATAACTTTATTCTTCAATTATCTACTGAAGAAGAGGAGAAGGAGGAAAAACATGACTTATTCCAGTCATGTCTAGAAAAATTTGAAAACAATTGAAGATTAGGAAGTTGGAGTCCACAAAAATTGATGATTCTCTACAACATCATCGGTTCAATTCAAGTCCAAGAAACTAATTTATCCCCTAGATTAACATAAAAAGTATGATGGCAAGGATCCAATCATGTGAATTTTTCAGATGGAACAATTTGTGGATCTACACCAAGTGCCCACTATGCTAAAGGAAACTATTGCATCCTTGCATTTAGAACTTGATTGGTTTGTATGGTACCAATGGATTTGTGAGCATAAAAAGGAGTCTATTATCTCTTGGTCTATATTCACCAAATAATTGATTTCACAATATGGGGATATAAATACAAAAACCTTCTTCATTTAGTTGGTGAATCTCAAGCAAAAATGTTCAGTTACATATCACATCAAGCAATTTCAATAGCTAAGTCTTAGAGTGAAGAATATTTCAGAAGATATTTTGTTAGATCTCTTTATTGGAATCTTGAAATATAACATTCAACATGAGGTGCGTCTCTTTGAACCATCATCGCTAGAGAAGGTTTTCATGATGGCAAGAAAGGTTGAAAATAAAAATATGGCAATGACCACTAGAAAGGCCTTCTCCTACACATATAGAGAAAATAATTTTCCTTCTTCTAAACCACCACAAATATTGACACCCCAACAACTAACTGAAAGAAGAGAAAAAGGATTATTCTTTAATTGTGACAACAAGTATACTAAGAGACATAAGTGCAACAAGAGTAAATTATTCTGCATAGATTGTGAAGAGGAAGAACCAAAAGAAGAGGAAGCATCTCAAGAAGAGGCGACTTTAGAAAAAATAGAAGAGGCTACTTTAGAAGAAATTACTCCGTCCACCATATCTTTTCATGCATTGTCTAGAATTAGAACTCCTCAAACTCTCAAGATAGAAGGATACATCAAAAAGAAGAAGGTAATAGTGTTGATTGATTCTGGTAGTACTCATAATTTCATTCAATGTAAATTAGCCAAAGTTCTTAATTTCTTTGTTTATCCAACACCATAATTTCAAGTAATCATTGTAGATGGAGGAATTATAAATTTCTCAAGGAAATGCCATAATATCAATCTAGCTATGGGGGAATATGTATTGAATAGTACAATGATTTCTATCCCAATGGGTGGTGCTGATGTTGTCTTAGGTGTCCAATGGTTACAATAACTAGGAATAGTGGCTTTTAATTTTCAAAAATGTTTCATGAAATTTTCAAGGGAAGGTAAATATGTTGGAATATATTTAACCCACTCACAACTTAGGATAAAATAATTAATCATTATTTGATTAATTATTCACCCACTAGCTTAATTAGTTGGCATCCACTTGCATCTTAAAGTCAATATATGCCATCTATATACTAGGAATGATTTATTTCCAATTCCGAGTTAATATTTACCACCTTTTTACCATCCAAAATTAGCATACAGGACTTTACATCAGATTCTGCTTTATTCTTCTTTTTCTGCTTTTCCTGCTTTTCTATGGATAAGATAAAAGCTAGTCAACTAGGAAACTGGGAGCTTTTGTTTCCAACCCATCCTCCATTATTTTTTATCCATTTTCTAGGATTATCATGTTATTTCCATCTCCTTGACAACTCAATCATTCTTTTTCTAACTCCTGAGGTCCTTGATATATTTGGTAAGTGCTCTAGCCACCTATGGGGGTTTGCTATATTTTCGTAAGTCAGCCTTTTTGAGCTTTATGAGTTGTTTCCATACAATTATATTTTAGTATGAGGTATGTACTATTTATGTACACTATTATTCATAATTATTCAATGGAAGTATACACACCAATATTCATCTCTTCATTCATGTGATTTAGTCTCTTTTCTTCTGTCTATTTTTCCTATGTATGCTTGTGAGAATTCTTAGTAGCAAGATCTATTTCCTGTGCTTATTTTCAGCATGATTGCACATATCATTGATCTATTATTTATACATGGTATTATAGCTACAATTTTGATCAATTTCTATAGATTTGAGGAGCACTTCCAGTCTCCTATCCCTCTCTGAAGAAGAGCTTGTCTAGCTTACAATATTTTCTCCTAGTTTGTTTTGTAGTTTGCAGAGATTTTATTATTGAGCACATCAATTCAGAAATATGGATTCTTCATCAGCTATAATTCTTACTTCCTTAAACTACCACAAATGGAAATCCAAAATATTCATTCTATTGCGCAGTAGAGGATTATACAGAGTTACACTAGCTTTGGAGAATGTGCCCAATGTTGTGATTGAGAAAGCTAAGTGGCATAATAGGTTGGATGAAGCCTACGGATTGCTTTGCCTATCTATTTATAATGATATAATATTTCATATATATTCTTTGACTAATCCAAACCAAGTATGTACTCAATTGGAGTCTCTCTTTTGAGTTCAAGATGAGCTAAGAGCGCATCAATTGGAGATTGAGTTATTCTCACGAGTCCAAGAAATTTTCAATCTCTTGAGCGTTTCTTCACCAAGTTCAATTCAATTGTTGTAATGCTCAAGAAATGTGGGATTGAGAAAGAAAATGATCAATTAATTCTTTCCATTCTTTCAAAATTGGGTCCTGATTACTCAGTTTTTGTGTCTACCTTTCATGCAACTAGGCTTGCTATTCCTAAGTGGAAAATTCCTTCTTTAAATTATTTTCTTGATTCACTAACAAAGGAGAAAGATAAATTGATCCATATGGGTGTCCTTAATTCTTCAAAGGGGAAGGATCATGCTCTCTTGGTTCAAGGAAGCAAGAAATTCAAATCAAAAGAGAAGAAAATTGTGAAGAAGCCAAAGTCAGAAATTGAAGATGAAGATTCATATGAAGATTTAATGAAGAAAGTTAAGAAGAAATGGATAACATCCAAGTGTTCTTATTTCAGAAAGGGTTTTAATTCAGATAAGAAGTGTTTCAAGAAGAATATGTACATCATGTCTCAGCTTCTTAATAAGCACAAGATCGAAGTTCCAAATGAACTAGAGAAGCCTGCTGATTCCTCAGAACAATGTCATACTCCACAGTTCCAAGGTGATATAACTTATTCTTTGAGTGCCATAGTTTTATCCTTTAATAATATCTCTGATATATATTTATTCTATGATATATCATAATCATAAATATCATAACCTTTCTTTGATGATCCTCCTCTCAGTCTACTAGATTCATGTCCCAAAAATTGTGATTTTTCACTAGATATTGACTTACCTTTGAGCAACTCTTCCTCACAATCTTGTATATCTGATTTAGAAGATTGTTTGCAGGATGATATGCATGTCATGACACATATAATACCACCATTCATACCATCTACCATACCTCTAAATAATACAAATACTATACAAATCCCAAGATCACTAGTTGATTCCTCATTGGTCTCTTATGTAGTGATATTTATCTTACATGGTTTGAAGTCTTTCCTATATTTCATTGGATGGTTATCAATGTCCTTATTCATATTTGGACTGATATTAAACATGTTTGGATCTATTCTAAACACTTATGGTTCAGATATTAATCCCATCCATCATTCATATTTTTACACCTATCAGTTTTCCCGACTTGTTCATAATTTTCCTAATCTAGCCCTATATCCTCATGGAGCCACTGAAGCCTTTGTCTTTGCTGTTACATATGCTAATTTTTATGATATATCATATTTTTATCAGCATCATATCAGATATATACATGTGCTACAGCATATTGGAAGATTTGCATGTGATTCACATCACAATTTTGCAGCTATTCAGGGAATTGGGTGTGAAATAAATTGTCTTAACTTTTGTACTCTTTGGGAAGGAGTATGCATAGATCTCTTTTCCATTTCAGATTATGTTTGCAGATAAGAATTTTAAAGAAGCAATAATCATTCATATAATGCTCCTACTTTATCAGATGATGGGATACAAGGAGTCTCTTCTCTTCCTTCTTGCAAGTTCTACACTCCAGCACATGATCATGGAGTTCATGATTTCTTCAACAAGTCTTCCATCTAGAATCAATTCACTCAGCTAATTCCAATGAAGATAAGGATATGTTGAATACATATTATTTCAAAATTTTGTGCCTCATCCTTTCTTGAGGGAGGATTTTCCCCATGTGGTTTTGCCTCTTTCCTCACTTTTATAGACATAATAATTGTTAAAGTGTGACCATAGCCTTGTTGTTGGGCCCTATATGCATCCATATGCATCCATAATTTTTGTCATACCATCATAAATTCAAAATTATAGGGGGTTGTTGGAATATATTTAACCCACTCACAACTTGGGATAAAATAATTAATCATTATTTGATTAATTATTCACCCACTAGCTTAATTAGTTGGCATCCACTTG
This sequence comes from Pseudotsuga menziesii, assembly GCA_001517045.1. NCBI lineage: Eukaryota > Viridiplantae > Streptophyta > Pinopsida > Pinales > Pinaceae > Pseudotsuga > Pseudotsuga menziesii. The sequence continues at coordinate 284,991 of LPNX010414196.1, read as the reverse complement.
TACCTTAAAGTCAATACATGCCATCTATATCCTAGGAATGATTTATTTCCAATTCTGGGTTGATATTCACCACCTTTTGACCATCTAAAATTAGTATATAGGACTTTACATCAGATTCTGCTTTATTCTGCTTTTTCTGCTTTTCCTGCTTTTCTATGGATAAGATAAAAGCTAGTCAACTAGGAAACTGGGAGCTTTTGTTTCCAACCCATCCTCCATTAGTTTTTCTCCATTTTCTAGGATTATCATATTATTTCCATCTCCTTGAAAACTCACTCATGCTTTTGCCAACTCCTAAGGTCCTTGATAGATTTTGTAAGTGCTTTAGCCACCTATGGGGGTTTGCTATATTTTGGTAAGTCAGCCTTTTTGAGCTTTATGAGTTGTTTCCGTACAATTCAATTTTCCTATGAGGGATGTACTATTTATGTACACTATTATTCATAATTATTCAATGGAAGGATACACACCAATATTCATCTTTTCATTCAGGTGATTTAGTCTCTTTTCTTCTCTCTATTTTTCCTGCGTATGCTTGTGAGAATTCTTAGTAGCAAGATCTATTTCATGTGCTTCTTTTTAGAATCATTGCACATAGCATTGATCTATTATTTCTACAAAATAATATTATTTAAATGGTATCACAGGAAAATAAGCAAGGTGATAATCTCTAATGGTATGAAAAAGTTGTTAAAAAAGGGACATCAAAGTATAATTACACAATTATGATCATTAGATGTTCAAACCTCAAAGTTCCCTATCTCCCCAAATCTGGAAAGGGTCATTAATAAGCATTCCAAGGTATTTTAAGATATTCCCAAAGGTATTCCACCTATTCGTTACTTTTATCATGCTATCCACTTAATTCCAAGCAACGTTCCTCCTAACATCAAGCCTTACTGATATCCCTATAGCCAAAAGAGTGAAATTGAGCATATGGTGGATGAAAAGTTAGAGGCTGGAATAATTAGGCCTAGCAAAGGTTCTTACCTGCACCAGTGGTAATGGTACCCAAGATAGATGGATCATGGCATATGTGTCCTAATTATAAAGAGATCAACAAGATCACCATGAAAGATAAGTTTCTCATTCCCTTAATTGATGAATTGTTAGACAAATTACATTGAGTAGTTGTTTTCACAAAGTTAGATATTCGTTCTAGGTATCATCGGATTTGAATGAAGGATGAAGACATCCCCAAAATAAAATTCAGAACTCATGAAGGTCACTGTAATATTTTGTTCATATCATTTGGTATAACAAATGCACCTTCCACATTTCAAAGTTTGATGAATTCTATTTTCAAGCCTTTCCTTAGAAAATTTGCGTTGGTATTCTTTGACGTTATACTAATCTATAGCAAGTCTTGGGAAGAACATGTTAAACATGTTGATAGGGTACTACACATACTAAAGTTGAAATAAATGTACGAAAAACCCTCAAAATGTTTCTTTGGGATAAAAGATGTAGAGTATTTGGGTCATATTGTATCTCATGAAGGTGTCAAGATAGACCCTAAAAAGATAAAATTGATGATGGACTGGTCGATTCCCAAAACCTTGAAGAATATTCAAATATTTTTAGGTATGATAGCATACCACTGCAAGTTTGTTCAAAACTATGGAAGATTAGAAGCTCCTCTAACATCATTACTGAAGAAAGATGCATTTTCTTCGACTTCAGAGGACTCTCAATCCTTTCAAAGAGGCCATGTGTAAAGCTCCTATTTTGGTGAGACTAGACTTCACAAAAACCTTTATTGTGGAATGTGATGCTTCAGGCATGGAATTGGAGCCATACTAATGTAATAAGGACACCCTATTGCCTTCGCAAGTCATCCATTTAAGGAAAGAACTTAAAAATCCCATTTATGAGAAGGAAATGTTGGAATACTACATGTCATGAAGAAATGGTGCCCCTACCTTACAGTGAGACATTTCAAGGTTAAAACTGATCATGATATCCTTAAATACTTCTTGGAACAAAGGATATCTTTAGAGGAGAAACAAAAATGGGTAACAAAGATGTTGGGATATGACTTTGAAATCATCTATAAAAAGGGGAAGAAAAATGCTGTCGCAGATGCACTCTCTAGGAAAGATGAGAATGTTGAAGCATTACTCTATTCTATTTCGATCATCTAACCAGATTGGATAGTCGAAGTAATGGACGAATGGAAAAATGATGAAACAATATGGACATTTATTCATAAGATGCAACATGATACCGATTACTATGATACATTTAGGTGTAAATATGATTTTCTATGGTACTAGGATCGCTTATATTTTGGTAAGAGTTCCCAGCTCAAGCAAAAGGTACTTTCTGAATTCGACTCTTCATGGATAGGAGGCCAGTCGGGTTTCTTAAAAACCTACCACAGGGTAAATAAATATTTTTTGGGGGATGGTATTAAAACTAACGTTCAAAAATTTGTGACAGAATGTGTGGTTTTCCAAGAAAATAAAGCAGAAACAATTAAGACTCCTTGTCTCCTACAACCACTTTTCATTCCAATCCAAAGGTGGACAGATATCTCGATGGATTTTATCATAGGTTTACCAAAGTCAGAAGGAAAGAGTGTCATCATGGTGGTTGTTGATAGACTTACTAAATATGCACACTTCTGTGCACTATCTCACCCCTTCAAAGAAAGCACAGTCACCAATTCTTTTATGGAGATAGTACAAAAACTACATGGTACTCCAAATATTATAGTAAGTGACAAGGATCCCATTTTCATTGAAAAATTTTGGACCGAATTATTTTATTGTTTGGGTACTCAACTGGCCCATAGATCATCTTATCACCTTCATTCTGATGGACAAACATAAATAGTAAGCAAATGTTTGGAAGAGTATCTTCGATGTTTTGTAGCTAATAAACCAACTGAATGGCTCAATTTTTTACCCTTGGTAGAATGGTGGTATAATACTTCCTTCCATACATCATAAAAAATGACCCCATATATGTCAATGCATGGCTACCATCAACCGTCCATTACATATTCACTAAGATACTCTAAGGTTCAAGCAGTGGAAGACCACATGGAACATCAACAACAAGTTCTTCAACTCTTAAAGGATAACTAAGATCTATCACAAAATCGAATGAAAAAACAAGTAGATCAACACCATAGTGAACGGAAATTTAATGTTGGGGATTGGGTGTTTTTAAGACTACAACCATACAAACAGATGTCCCTGAATAACACCAAGAAGGATAATAAATTATCACCTAAATACTACGGTCCCTATAAGGTGTTACAAAAGATTGGTAGTATGGCCTACAAATTGGAACTACCTGCATCTTCATGAGTCCATCCAGTTTTCCATGATTCCTTTTTAAAGAAGGTAATCGGTGACAAGATACCATTTTAAACGATATTACATGAACTTGATGAGGAAGGAAAAATCATCGTGGATCCTGAATAAATTACTGAAATATGAACTAGACAGATTCGAAATCAATCAATTTCAGAGTATCTAATTAAATCATAGAACTTACCTACAAAAGATTCAACATGGGAAGATGATTCCTTTATACAACAACATCCAGAATTACTTCAACGTTGAGGACAACACTTTTTGAAGGGGATGGGCATGTTAAGACCTTAATGATGACACATTACACAATATAGTGTGGCACATTACTCCCTATATTGTGGTGCATTACATATTATTTATATAGGCTTGGGTGTTTTAGTGGGTTTATAAGTTTTTATTGTACACCTTTATCTTCTATATATAGGAAGGAGATATTCTCAGTTTAGTCATAATAGTATCTTATCATGTCTTATGTAATTAGTACATGGTGTAAGGAAGTTCCTCCCTCGAAGAGGATTGATATTTATCGCTGCTATTCATTTTTTAGGCATGGATTACCCTCTTATTGTCTATTTATTCTATTGTTATGCTATATTTGGGACTTTGTTGCATAACAAAACATATTTGTATTTCACCGCAACTTTAAGATCAAAATTCTAGAACAATTGAGAGCTTCAATCTCTGAGAGCTTCAATCTCTTAGTTTACCACTACTTCCACAAAGGAATAAATGTTTGAGGACAATGTTTTCTCTAAAGAGGCCAATTCCATGACCACTTGAGGGCCAAAACCCATTTCCTATAACCCATAAAGTGGGAAAAATACATAACGTGGATATTAATTGTCTTGGAAATACTCAAAATCAAGTTTGATTCCTAAAAAACTCGATAAAGTGGGTTTTTTGAAGAAATTAATAAAAAAGCTTCAAAAATATTAATCTCGCATTCATGGTTAAGTGATTGGGTGCACAAACCCCAATGCTATATAAGGAATTCATACGAGGTGAATTATAGGAGACAAATTGGAGAGTAAAGGCATGCTGGAGGAATTGAGGGCTAGAAATGAGTTTTCTACTACAAAGGTTTTTGAGCTTCAAAGGCATGGATGGTAGAGGATTAGGTCTAGGATATGTAGAAGAAACATAGCTTCAAGCATTGTAATAATTTCTCCAGGTTCATCTATTATGAATTGATTCAGTTTTCTTCCCAATTCTTGTTCAATGTTTTCCATTAAGTTTCATGTTGACGTAGAATTGGTAGGAAATTAGATCTAACCTATATTTCTTAAATACATTTTTGTAGGATAGTAGGAAGTATTTTGTGGTGAGATTTGCAAGTGTGAAGTAGATTCAAGGAGCTGCAAGGACAACCATCAAGAAACTCCATCAAACTTCAAAGCTACAAGAGGTATTCTCCTCCCTTCCTATCCTTCTCAAAATCCATGAAAGAAGGTTTAATATCTTAGTATCATTATGCTAATTGGGTTGTTTTCGGTCGATTGGGATTCACCCACCCCATAGAAATATGAGAGTATCATATAGCTTCAGCTATAGAATGCTCCACTAACAAATTGGTGACTCCACTGAGGAGAGTGGGGTTTTTCTCTTGAAACTAGTTTTTTTGCGTTTTTCCCCTTGTTTAGGTGTTTCTTACCTTTTAAAATCTCTTAATGCAGTCTTGACATTTTTCTTTAGATGCTTTAGTGTTGCGGAGAGAAATTCCTATGGCTTGGGGTACCACAACAGACAGCTTGACTCCAGAAATGAATCCTTTCCAATATGCAATAGAAATCAAATATCTAACACTAAAGGATCAGACCTCGTATCTTATTCCAGATGGTTGAAGTAGATCCCCGTTGACCTTTCCAACTTCAGCTTGAATTGATGAATCACTTCCTCAACAACAAGTAAAAAAGACAAGCATACTATATATATTGGTGTTAGATCTATTCTAGCATATATAATCAACAATGTATAAACAGTTGAAATCATCTATGGATAAAGTATTCATTCAAACATACATCATTGGACAGGAAAATATACTTCTATTAATATAAAATCAGAGATTACAATGGATACAACCTATATCGGCATGTCTGTGAATTGGAGAAACTAAATCCCCCACTTGGGCCTCCACCACCTCAATCCTCCATCTCTCAATAGTAAGCTCACAAGAAAAAGGCAAGCTTGGGAAGAACATAAAAGTGCTCCAAGGGACAAAGGGATGCAGACTCAAGCACAAGTTCTGGCAACAATGGACTATAGTTTCTTTGCTCACAATTCTCTTATGCCTTCAATGTATCCAAAGAGTTCCTTATATAGCTTTTCAAAGGGGTAATGAAAGGTCAAATCCGAGCGATCTCAAGGCATATGGAAGGCCTGGAGTCAAGTGAGTCGGATCCATGTCAAGGAAAACTCCAAAAGAATTTGGATTTTGTACACATCTCAATGTACACGGTTTTAGGGGTCAAACCTGCGTATATACGCGATTAGGGGATTAAAAGTCGTATGTATCAATTTTCACATATTTTTAGGGATGGTCTAGGAAACATCAAAGACAAAAAATAGTCTGAGGGGTCTAAGGAGTCTGCAGAGGGACATATTGGGGTGTGCACCTTAACAGTCCTTAATTTTGGTAACTCCGTGGTTTTTGTGGAATCTTGTAAGCGAAGTTATGACTCAAAATAGTCTTAGGGGTGTTGGGGTTGAGTAAAAGCCTTCTTTTTGTAATAAACCCATGGTTTAAGTCCAGGGTTTAGGGTTCAGGGTGACCATGGTTTAAGCCCATGGTTTTGTAATAAGTGCACTATAAATAAGCACTCTTGTAAAGAAGTCAGTTTAGGCTTTTGATGTAAGATGAATTGATGCGAAGCTAAGGCTCATTTTGTAAGAAAGGTTAAGTCCCAGCTGTGTGCGTGGACGACCTCTACAGCTATGTGCGTAGAGGGTTTTGGGTGATTAAGAAGATATACAACTGTGTGCGCAGAGATCTGCAACTTAGTGCTCAGCTTTGAGGAATTGAGAGATCTAAAACTTAGTGCACAGCTTTGAGGAATTGAAAGGATCTGCAGCTAAGTGCACAGATCAGAACTGTGGTTTTTGTAATGAGTTGAATAAAACACAGTTCTATGGACGTAGCCCCTAAAATGGGGGTGAACCACATTATATCTTGTGTCATGGTTCTTTTGTGTTGTTGTTATGTTCTTTATGCATTGATAAATATATAACTGATAAGTAAGATCACTGCTAAATACTAACTTCACTGTGAATTCCCAGTAAAGGGTTAAGCAAGGAACTATTTGTTTATCTAACCGCGAAGCTAAATAACTGAATGTCAAAGCTCTGTATTTTATGATTATAATTTGTTAGAAGCTAAAGGTACAGTAATATCCCTCTTCTGCTTGTAGAAACCTGATTCTGCGACACCATATAGTTGTTTCGGGTGAGACTGCAACCTGTTCACAGGTTGTTGCTGAAAGGGCCAACACTGTGGGTCTTTTATTGGTCTGAAGACAAAAGTATAGAACCCGGGTCTGCCGTAAGCCCAACAAATTAGTTTTGTTGTCGGTTGAACTCAGTATCTACTCAAGAGGGGTTTACGTCGTACCTCGAGGGCTATGTTTTGGAGACCCCCAGTGAAAGAAATTAGTGATTGGATTGAAGAGACTTATCTGAACTTTGCTGTACAAGAGAACAAAGATCTGCATCGTAGTTCAAACGAATTTTTACAAAGGTACGTTTTTTCTGATGCTTATGAAATTTTCTTTGGTAGTATCCACATAGAGTTGCACCAGTGGTTATCTAGGTTAACAGAGAGAAGGATGAGCTTCCAAGAAGGTCAGTTTCCTGATTGGACCCCCGCAAGAATTAATATATTGAAAAGGGTGAACAACGAGATATCCCGAGCTGTTGATATCTGGACAACGTGAAGCCTTGAAGCATTTGTGATAGAGTTTGCCATTGACACAAGTACATCCTTTAGCAAATCCGAACGACATTTTTTCAAAGGACCAAGGGGTAAGTACTTGAATTCATTTAGTTTGAGAATTAAAATGCTATTGGTTGAAAAAGGTATATTGCTCATTGAATCAGACTGTTAGATTTAGTATTACTAACCTATGTTTGCAAGTGAAAGTACCTTCGACGAGCAAAGTGGAAAAAGGTACAAGAGAAATTTTGAGTCCTATACCCTAGGTCAAAATACTGAGTCTAACCCCGTAATTCTAGCAACCTTAGAGCCCGAAGAAACCCCTTCTGTTGGAAATCCTTCGGTAACCCCGCAGCGAAGACCTATTATCCCCGAGAACCCGTCGCAGTTTGAAAGTAACCCTAGCCCAAGTATTCCTGTCGCAGGCCAGTCTACCCCAATAAGTTCCCCCCCACCTACTACCAGTCCCCATCCCCCCCCCCCCTAGATCCGTGATGGCCCATATGAATGATGAAATTAAGCTCCATGCTTTCAAAGGAACTGGATCAGAGGATCCAAAACAGTTCTGGTTCTTATGCGAAGCAGTGTGGACTGCTAAGAACATTACAGATCAAGATACAAGAAGAGCACAGCTGGTTACTTCTTTTAGAGACCATGCTTTGACCTAGTTCATGAAGTTTTCTAGTACTCAGAACCATGTCTTGGCTGATATAAAAGCAGCAATGATAAAGGAATTTAAGAATCCTAAATCAGAGTCGCAGTGTATTACTAAACTAAAGGGAATTTAGTAAAGGTGAGGAGAATCGGTGTGGGAATTTGATCAAAGGTTCAAAGTTCTGCTAGATCAAGTCAGTTTCACTATTGGACAAGTGCATCATAAGGAATGGTTCATCATAGCTTTGTTACCGCACATTAGGACTCCACTCATGCAACAGAAGGTTGCGGATCAGCAGGAGGCTTTGGAAATCACTATGAAGCTTGAAACAACCCCTGTATAAGATAATTCTGGTATTCCTCAAATACAGGCACATTTGGCAGCGATGGCTCTGGAGCTTCACGATATGAAAAAAGGGAAAGCTATTCGCGAAGAGGTTTGGTGTACATGATGTCAGATAGAGGGTCACAACAAGGAATAGTGTCCTGCGGTAAGAAATTACCTAAATTCTGGTGCACCAAACCCGTTCAACCCTAGTGTTCTATATTGTGAGATTAGTAGGACAACTGGCCAGCATCGACCTGAAGACTCCTATCTCCTACAGAGGTATGTACAAGTCCCTAAGAACCCTTATTGCAAGTTCTGTAAGTTAGTGGGACACAACAAAGATGAGTGTCACATCTTTGACCTCATGAGAGAACGAACTTATGATGCTTATCGGGTACAAAATGATGGCCAAGGCAATGATGGATATGGTTACAGTGCTAGTACATCAGGTCGTGGAACTTTTGGAGGTCGTGGTCATGGTGGTATGGCTGGCAGAGGATGAGGCCAGGTTGTGTGCTATAACTGTAACCAGGCAAGACATCTAGCTAGCGACTGTGGAAACCCAACTACGACATGTCGATATTACAGAGCTGTCGACCATGTGATTGAGCAGTGCCCGTAGTTGATAGCCAAGATTCAAGAAATAAATAGTGGCCCTACTAAGAATATTTAGCTGGTCGCTGTGGAGCAACAACCTGTCCCAGCCATTAATGTTGTTACCAGGAGTGGAGCTACGATGGAAGTGTAGAACAAGGAGAAATAGCCTACCAAGGCTTGGGTTGATAAGGCCCCAGAAAAAATCCTAGCATTTGATGTCAAAAGAGAAAAAGAGATATTTATGGAAGCCAAGAGATACTTTGCTGACCCCAACACCTCAGTACCACCTGCGCAACAACCTCAGCAGCAGTCGCAGCCGCAAGAAGATTCGATGGATAAAGTAAGTACACTGTCCTCCTTTTTACAAAGTTGTATGAAGCTCTTAAGAAATCAGAATGCTTTAAATGAGTTGCATAAAGTTATTGCTTCTTGTGAACCTCAGCGAAGTTCTGGTAAGGAAAAAAATATTCATAGAGATAGAAGAACCGGTAGGGAAATGAGATTGAATGCTCAGATAGGAGAGTATGACATGACTAATGTCATCTTGGACCTAGGATTAGAATTAAATGTCTTAACTAAGCAGACATGGGAACAAATGGGAAAACCTACTCTGGAATGGTCCCCTATATAGTTGAGATTAGCCAATTAGTAGAAGATTGTGCCCCTAGGAAGACTCACTAGTGTATCAGTAGATATTGATGGAGTCAGTACCCTAGTAGACTTTGAGGTAATTAAAATAATTGATGACAACAACGCCTATCCAGCATTGCTAGGCATTGAATGGGCAATAGATAATGATGCAGTAATCAACCTGAAGAAAAGGAAGATGACTTTTGAAGGGATAGGATTGAGAGTCATAGTACCATTGGATCCTTCTCAAGGAGAGAAGTACACCGAGCCAGTCAAAGATGAAGACCAGGATGTTTTGGACCATATCTACAATATCACAGCGAAGGAAGAAGATTATGTTGATCCTACTGCCAAAGGTATCATGGAGTGGCAGTGTGACAGCGCCTACATGATGGATTCAAGTGACGGCCTAGAGAATTGGCAGAATAGACTATATGAGCTACATGGACATCGATGTGCAAGAATTACCAAGTCTCTCAGATGGCTTAGTTCACAGACAAGAACCTTACATATTTTTGATGGTTCAACAAACCCAGAAGAGTTTATTATGTAATTCTTAGAGTAGGTACCAGACTCACAGAAAATGGAGACTCTAGATTTAGCATTCAAAGCCACAGCAGCCAGATGGTGGAATGGTCATAAAAAGTACATTCATAGTTGGGAAGCATGCCAAAATTCCCTTTGCCTAAGATTCAGGGACCAACCTCAAAAGGTGCGAAGTAGGTTTAATGGTAAGATGAGTCCTCAGGGACATTTGGAGCAATGCTACGAAGCATGGAAGCATGTACCTCATGAAGAATGGGTACATAGGTTTGTGTACACCTTGGAACCTATAGCAAAGAACTGGTATGCGAAGGTCGAGCTTCACCATAGTACTGTAAGTTGGGATAGTCTTGTTGATAGTTTTGTGCTGACATTTTATATTAATGAGATTTGTCCTGCTTTGGACGCAGCTGTTAGGTTGATCCATACTAAAGTATTTGATGATCAAGAAATAGCAGAATACCAACCTGATTGGAAGGAACAAGAAGCTAATGAAGTATAATGTTATAAACTCGCAATTGACGAGGATGAATATCCACGCAACATTAACATTCCTGAGTCAGAAGGACACTACGAAGTACATGGACCAGCAGTTGAAGCACCTGAAGTGACTTAACCCCTGAAGACACAGATTATAAACATTGGGTCAGAAGAAAACCCTAAGTATGCTACCATTGGAGGTTATTGGGATGACGAAATGGTGAGAAAAGTGACCCAACTTCTCCATGAGTATCGGGACCTATTCCGAACAAAGTTCTCAGAGATGAAGGGTATCCTTGGTGATATAGGAGTGATAAAGATCCCTTTGAAACCTGATGCGAAGCCTGTGAAACAACGCCCTTATAGGTTGAACCCTAAGTATAAAGAAAAAGTCTGAATGGAGCTAGATAAGATGCTTGCTGTAGGAATCATTGAGCATGTTGAAGAGTTCGAATGGGTCAGTCCTATGGTGGTGCAAGAAAATAAGACTAAGGGAGAAATAAGAATCTGTGTTGATTTGAGGAAGCTGAATGATGCCTATTTGCATGATCATTTCCCCACTCCCTTTACAGATGAAGTTTTAGACAATGTTAGCAGTCAAGAAGTGTACTCTTTTACTGATGGATTTTCAGGTTACCATCAGATTAGAATTGCTCTAGAAGAGCGAAATAAGACAACCTTCGCTACAGAAATGGGTCCTTCTAGTATACAGTTATGCCCTTTGGATTGAAGAATGCACCTTCTCTATTTTCTAGAGTAGTCATATTTGCATTTAAGGAATTTATACATAAATTCTTAGAAGTTTATTTTGATGATTGGACTATATTCGAGTTATTAAAAGACCATATAGCTAGTTTAAGACTTATGCTGGACAAATGTAGACAGCATCAGATTTCATTGAACTTGAAAAAGTGTATGTTTTGTGCCCCTTTTGGAATTTTGCTAGGTCACATTGTATGTAAGCAAGGATTGATGATGGATCCTGTGAAGATAGCCATTATTGTGAACCTGCCACCTTCAAAGTCTGTTAAACAACTGCGCACTACGCTTGGTCATACTGGATATTACAGGAAATTCATTAAAGGATATGCTCAGATTACAACCCCTATGGAAAAGCAGTTGAAGAAAGATATTAAGTTTGAATGGACACTTGAGTGTCAAGCAAGCTTGGATATTTTGAAGGAAAAGATGGTAACTGCCCCTATCTTAGTATTCCTTGACTGGAATAAGGAGTTTCATGTGCATGTCGATGCATCCTCCATTGCTTTGGGTATAGTATTGGCTCAGTCAGGTGAAGGTAATATTGATCACCCTATTTCTTTTGCAAGTAGAAAATTCTCCACAGCAAAAAAAAATTATACTACTACAGAACAAGAAGGTCTAGCTATGGTTTATGCATTGCATAAGTTTCGACACTATCTATTAGGATCTCATTTTAAGATGTTCACTAACCACTCTGATTTGAAGTATTTGGTTAACAAGCCTGTGCTAGGTGGAAGGATATGCAGATGGTGATTCTGTTTCAGGAATATGACTTTGAGATGATAGTTAAACCTAGAAAACTGAACCTAGGTCCTGACCACTTGTCGAGGCTCGAGTCAGGAGAAGAGCCTATTAGTTTGGATGAAGGTCTTCCTGATGCCCAGTTGTTTTCCATCCAAATGGTTGATGATTATTTCCAATATATTGTTCAGTATTTGTCTACAGGTTTTGCACCCACCGAAATGACAACACAGTAGAAGAAACAACTGGTGGTTAGAGCAGCCGAATTTACCTTAATAGCAGGACAACTATATAAGATGGGACCAGATGAAATACTATGCAGATGCATCCTTGAGCATGAAAAGCCATTAATTTTGGCTGAGGCACATTCTGGAGCAGCAGGAGGTCGTTACCCAGGAAAAGCTATAGCACAGAAGATTCTGACAGCCGGATTGTGGTGGCCCACAATTCATAAGGATGCAAGAGAGTATTTCCATAGCTGTGACATCTGTTAGAGGACAGGTAAAGCATCCAGGAGGGATGAGATGCCTCTAGTTCCATAGGTAACTTTACAAGCCTTTGACAAGTGGGCTATTGATTTTGTTGGGCCTATCCATCCTCCTGCAAAGAAATCTGGAGCAAGATACATTATTACAGCAATTGACTACCTTACTCATTGGGCCGAAGCTCAACCGGTCAAGAACTGTAGTGCTGCTACAGCTGTGAAGTTCATATTCGATAACATCTTGTCAAGATTTGGGTGTCCTAGAATTCTTATGAGTGATCAAGGATCACATTTCCTAAATAAGAATATTGAAGTATTGACTGGAGAATTTCAAGTATATCATCAGAAGAGTACTTCCTATCCTCCTCAAGCAAATGGAACTATCAAAGCCTTTAACAAGATCCTTGAACATGCTCTGACGAAGGTTTGCAATGCTAACAGAAATGACTGGGATCTTAGAATTCCAGCAGTGCTATGGGCTTATTGAACCACCTGCAAGAAGTTGACAGGCCATACACCTTTTAGGTTGGTTTATGGACAAGAAGCAGTCATGCCCATGGAGTACATTATTCCTAGCCTCAGAATATCTACTTTCATAGAGATGGATGACCCAGATATGATGAAAGAAAGGCTGGCAAAGATACTAGAACTTGAAGAGGACATATTCATTGTAGGGTTCCAGTAGCAAGTATAGAAAGCTAGAGAAAAAGCATGGCATGATAGACACATTAAGAGGAAGCAGTTCCAGAATGGTGATCTTGTGATTTTATATGACAGTAAATTCATGAAATTCCCAAGGAAGTTCAAGACACATTGGAAAGGACCATACATAGTGCAGAGAGTTACTGATGGTGGCACACTCCAGTTAGCTAAATTGAATGGAGAAATTTTACCTTCCATGGTGAATGGAAGTATGTTAAAGAAGTACAGGGATAAGCCGGGACCCATCAATCAGAAGTAATAGCAAGAAGGGAAGTCTAAGTACCAAGAACAGTTGGAATTGGGTACTATACTATAATGAAGTTGTTCTCAAAGCTACGAAGTGTTGAAGACTGTCAAAGTTTGAAGGTTGAAGTTTGGTTGCCATGTGGGTCAGGATGGGTCGAAGGAAAATATTATGTCGAGGGTACTCATTGAGGCGAAGCTGAAGTTAGTAGTTATGTCGAAGAAGAAAGGTGTGTCATAGCCTAAAATGTGACTAATGGGAGAAACTCGACTTGGCAGCGTCGGCACGTGAAATTCCTGTCATGATGAGATCTTGGGAAAATCTAGCGTCGTGTGGACCAGATTTACCACCGTTCCATCAGATTTGGCATCAGTAATGCACCATGATGACAGGTTTTGTTGCGAGATTCTATAAGAAGCTACACTGGCCTCCGACTCCTACATTGTGCACTTCTTTGAGTTTACAGTTAGCACCATGTCGAATGATCACGAAGTCCAGGAATTGTTACGGGAGTTTAGGGAGAGAGTTCTGCAGAACCTTATCACCAATCCTCCTTGTGAGGAGTCGTCTCCAGTGCCAAAGTAGCCAATCCAGATACGATCAACCAGAAAGAAATTTAAGGCAGAAGTTCACTCTAAGTGGTACAAAGAAAGGCACAACCCCTCAGGAAAGACTTAGGAGGATCCCGAAGAATGGAGGCATGCTGTTTGTCTTATGCAAAATTATAGTGGCATGCAATCATAGGGGCACTGCCTGTTAAGGACCCAAAGTTGTGGATGGTCAAATGTTTGATAGGACATGAATCAGAGGTAGCTCGAAGGATGGGGTCATTGATAGAAGGACCAATGACCCCCATGACCACGATAGATATGAAGGAAGCCGACAACAACATGAGAGATGGTTGTATTCTACTAAGGATGAAAGGATGAAGGATCAAGCAAGCCGTGGCCGTGCTAGCAGTAGTAGAAGGGATGACAATTCAGCCGTAGCAAGCTATTTTCTATCTTCACCAACAAGATTCTCCCACTAAACAAGCAGCAGAGTGTCCCGAGACGGGACACTGGTGAGTCTTAGGGGCCTATTGGGGCACACACCTTAACGGTCCTTAATTTTGGTAACTCCATGGTTTTTGTGGAAGATTGTAAGTGGAGTTACAACTCAAAATAGTCTTAGGGGTGTCGGGGTTGAGTAAAAGCCTTCTTTTTGTAATAAACCCATGGTTTAAGTTCAGGGTTTAGGGTTCGGGGTGACCATGGTTTAAGCCCATGGTTTCGTAATAAGTGCACTATAAATAAACACTCTTGTGAAGAAGTCAATTTAGGATTTTGATGTAAGATGAATTGATGTGAAGCTAAGGCTCATTTTGTAAGAAAGGTTAAGTCCCAGCTGTGTGCGTGGACGACCTTTGCAGCTGTGTGTGGAGAGGGTTTTGGGTGATTAAGAAGATCTGTAGCTATGTGCGCAGAGATCTGCAGCTTAGTGCGCAGCTTTGAGGAATTGAAGGGATCTACAGCTGAGTGCATAGATAAAAACTGTGCTTTTTGTAAAGAGTTGAATAAAACACAGTTCTGTAGATGTAGCCCCTAAATTGGGGGTGAACCATGTTATATCTTCTGTCATGGTTCTTTTGTGTTGTTTTTATGTTCTTTATGCATTGATAAATATATAACTGATAAGTAAGATCACTGCTAAATACTAACTTCGCTGTGAATTCCCAGTAAAGGGTTAAGCAAGGCACTGTTTGTTTATCTAACTGTGAAGCTAAATAAGTGAATTTCAAAGCTCTGTATTTTATGATTATCATTCATTAGAAGCTAAAGGTACAGTAATATCCCTCTTCTGCTTGCAGAAACCTGATTCTGCGGCACCCCATAGCTGTTTCGGGTGAGACTGCAACCTGTTCGCAGGTTGTTGCTAAAAGGGCCAACACTGTGGGTCTTTTGTTGGTGCGAAGACAAAAGTATAGAACCCGGGTCTTCCCTAAGCCCAACAGGATAGGGGAAGGCCATACAAGTGTGATTCACCTAGAGTGGTAAAATCAGCTATAACATATGCCCCCTAATGTGTGAGGTCATAGGGGTCATGCATTGGCCGAAATACATTATAAGTTCATCCCAGATGTGGAGTGATGAAGAATCCCAAATGGAAGAGCAGCCACCCAATCAACATATTACAATGATGCAACTCTGCACATAACTGCAAATGCATATAGCAATCCTGGATACATAAGAGTACAATGGCCATGAATAGGCATGATACAAAATATCACATAAGTGGTCATAGACACATACAATATACACAAATCAGAATCTCCATGATGAATATATACAAAGGATCATGATCTCCATAATGGATGAAGATATACAATGGATCAAGATCTCCATAATAGATGAAAATGTCTGACATATACTGGAATCAAGTCATGAGAGATGAAATCTCATGAACACTGGCATGATCATTAAAGAGCTAGCATATAAGGGATGCCACCAATTTGGAAGGTCTTCTACACAAACCACTATGAGTACATGTCCTACTATGTGAATAGAGGTGTCAAGGTCGAACATAGGAGTCCATCGTCTGATTACCGGTCATTGATGTATACCGTTAACAGACGCGAGATCACCCATCAATAATGATAATGGGAATCAAGGTACTAGAGTGCAAACTAACAAGTGTGAATAAATGTGTTGAGGTCGAACACTTGAGAGGATCCATAGATCAGGGAACATTGATGTATTCCCAAAAACTGTCGATGGTGAGAGAACCTGCCACTAATGAATACAAGTCTCAAGGCACTCAAAAATGACTCTAGATTCCAATCCCAGAATAAATGATTTGAAGTCGATGGGATGAAATCCACTGGAAGGAGGCCATTAAGGCATCCCCCATAATCCAACATGAGGTACATAGAAAAGCTATATAATGTGGAAGGACTCGATCATAAAGTGCATGAACCAGTAACTGTACCAGGAATGGCCAAGATGCAAAGTCAAGATAACTGAGGAATGACCGAATCAGGTTTCAATTTCCTTCGAACAAGAGCATAGTGGTGAATGGTGACTAAAGAAAGGTAGCATAGACTCGATATACAAAACTGGGACATCTCTGCGACACAGGAGGCATCGACAGAGGATCCATGGGGACTGGAAGCTCAACCAGTCGGTGGAGATAAAATCAGATAAATGAGTGCAGCTCTTAAATTCAAACTATAAATCCAACCAACGGATGTGATATACAGTGCTTTGTTTGAAGGTGACATGACTCGACAGCTGCTAAAAGATAACATCTTTCCTTGTCCGGATTTTTGGTTTTTTTTTTTTTGGGGACTTTTTCAAATATTTAAAAAGCTTGAAAAAGAATAAAACTTCTTTATAGTTACAGACTAGGAGGAGATGAGTGTCATATGGGAAAACAAACTAGTTCCAAGAAGTGGAACATAACTATGCTCAATGCAAGTATACATGTGTAGGATAGCGACACTCAGGGGAAAGTCCCCTCCCAGAAAAAAATAGGGAATCAAGTTGCAAAGGATATATAAAATGGCTATGTATGGCTAGACATGAGACAAGCTCGGGCTATATGGCTGAAAATCAATGTTAGGGAAGCCAGCATAAGGCTCAATAAGGCAGGAAAAGCTCATGATAATGCAATTACAACTTGACATATGGGAGTCCTGAGGGAAATAGGCCAGCAAAAGATCAAGAGGAGTATGAGGCTCTTACAAAATGTCATGGAAATACTATACAACGGACTCCCACACCCTAAGGGACAAAATGTCGGCATGGGCACCAAATGCAAATAAGGCGCTAACTACGGTACCCATGTAAGGTCAAGCTCTACCACTCATATCATGCCACTTCTAAAATAGCAAGAAGGTTCCATGACATAATAGAGTGGGTTCGTACCTAAGGCTATAATGAAACGGTCATAAGGTCATGCAAAATGCAAATGGTGATGAAACCTAACTTATATGCCAGTTTAGACATGATACCTAAAATCGGCACAAACGGGTCAATCTAATGGCTGAAATGACACTCAAAAAGGTCTCCTGCATCATAAATTAGTCCAAAAATGGTCCAAAAGGATTAGAAACGGTCCAAACTATAGGAAAGGGGGTAAAAATTTTCAAAAATTTGAAATGTTTCTATAAATAGTAAATAATTTAAAACATTATAAAACATTTGAAACTTTTACCCATTTGAGCTTAGAACTTCAACAACGAATTTCAAGAGATCCAACCGGCGGAATCCACTACCGTTTTTTCTAGGTACTTACCCATGCTCTACTCTTTCATTTTGATGCAAATTTTGTCAAATTCCATGGTGTATTGGGGTTTCTAGGCCATTCTAAGATATGTGCCATAGCCCACACAGAAATTGAGGGTTTTTCCACGTATAGGGCTGGCTATGCGCAGAAAATGCACTCAAAACCGTGCACATACGCGGCTATTTGGAAAACAGTCACGTATGCGGTCGTGCTCAATGTTTTTTAAGTATTCTAATGGACAAAACTCAATTTTTTGTGTAGGATGTTCCTAGAATGGAGAGAATGTGAACATGGTGATGTAGAAGAGGCAGTAAGGATAGATCTAATGGCTCAATAAGCGTTACGTGCATGTGGGATTTACAAATGTTGGTGTCTTGGTGGTTTAAGAGCCAAACCAGGACTATTGCAGATGTTAGTGGACTACTGGGATCCAGAATCAGAGTTGTTCCAAATAGACAGGATGTCCCTCACCATAGAAGTGCAGGACATATACTTTATTATTGGACTTTCCTGATGGGGGGAAGTGGTGAACCTACGTTCTCGCAGGCCCAGAGGTGGCTTGACTATAGATGAGTACATTGTGGTGTACTACTATCCGAACACAGAGAAGGTGGGGAGTCATATCCCAACTAACTCCATACAGGTGTTGGGCCTCAGGGCCATCCTAATGACACTTGCAGGATAGCAGGCTTGGGTTCACTCCACAAGGCCTCGCGACCTCTAATGTTCTATGTAGTGGAGTGCATGAGACCCACGGTATATGATTGGAGCACTGCGCTACTGGGAAACATGAAACACCAGCTCAGTGAGTGCAAGATGGGAAGAATGTGAAACTTCATTTTTAGCAGCATACTAAGCACATTTTTCTTTGAGCGTGTTCTAGGATTGAGCCCTAGAGTTAACATTCCTCTACACAGGGTTCAAGATCTGACCCAATGATGTTGGGCAGATGCGATGCATAGACTAGCTGGAGGTAGGGTGTCCAACCCCTATCCAACTGATTTCTTTCCATGGTGGCAACGACAGATAGTTGCCATCGATGACTACCCCTATGCGAGGATAGATTTTTGGGAAGACTCGAACATGCTGCTACCACCAAGATCGACATACGGTGACATTGGTAACGAATCCCAACCCTGTTTTAAAAATTTTGAGTTATTTAATTTTTTTGTGTTTTTTTATTCTGTGGAATCAAAAGACATGTTTTTGGGTGACAATACATAGCGACATCTACCATATGCATACAGATGTGGGGCCATGGCATCCTTAAGGCTTCCCTCATCATAGATGGAGGGGAAAAGGAGACGATATCACGGGTGTGGATGGGTGAATCCACGGACCTGGGTAACACTTTTTGGCAAGCGCATTTCGGCAAAAACAGAAAAACGCACCCCGGTCGAGGGCTTGTTAAGCCCTCGACCGAGGTCTTAATATCTCGACCGAGGTTTTATCAAGCCCTCGACTGAGGTATTACGGGATTTACAAACCCTCGGTCAAGGTATTTAAATACCTCGACCGAGGTATTTAGATACCTCGGTCGAGGTTCATAGCTCGGT
>LPNX010414196.1:139748-265418 GCA_001517045.1 Pseudotsuga menziesii | reverse complement strand
CACGAGCCACTTATTAGCTTCTTCAAATTTTTAAGGTCACACAGTTCATTAAATGCAAAAATTCACACATTAAATTACATCGGAATATTTTTTTAAAAATATCGCTATGAAGCCAATATAATATTCTACATTTTATTTTTTAACTGCAAGTCAATATTCAAATGGAATATATGCGTTTTCAGGGCTTCTATCTAGCACATGAGTAAAAAATCAGGTTTTCATCGCCAAATTTGGCCAAAAAGTGTTACCCATCTTCATGGAATCACCCAGATGTAGAGCAGATGCTCCAACGCATTCATACCAACTTTGTGAGACTGACACAGAAAGTACCCATGGCACAAGTCGAGGACTTGCCTGAGGCCATGTAGCACCAGGTGGTGAGTGTACCACGAGCATGGGTGCAGCTATTTTGATGGCTAGCTAGACCCGTAGTGACATTTCATGATCACAACCCCCCTCCTCCTCCACAGGCTTAGATACCTGGGAGTGATACATTTTGTACTACCGTGTATTATGTTTTGGTGGCTTGAGAGCCCCATTTTTGTATTATGAAACTATGTATTACCACATTTTGGATGTTTATAAAAACTTTTATGATGATCGGTTTATTTATTTACATGTGTAAAAATTTATGTTTGTGATGAGCTTATTGTGTATGAAACAAATGCCAATATAACACGTAGTTAGCATATGATTCAACAACTCACTAGTGGAAAATGAGAGATTAGCGACCAAGAGACCAAAATTTTTTGTCACCACAGTTTTTTTCAAGGGATAAATGACCAAAATTAATAAATTTAAGTGAGATAACTAAAAAAGACCAAGATAAATGACCACTTTTGGTCACGGAATAAAAACCAACTAAAAACGACCAAGATAAATGACCAAATTTGGTCACGGGATATCTAGTCTAAAAATGACCACATAACAATTGGTCATTTATTTGGTCATTTTTAGTTGTCACTCCGGCAATGAAAAAACTTACAAATTTGACAATGAATTTAGTAGAATTTAGTAAAATGTACAAATTATGCTAGTCCACCCCAAAATCTAAAATATGAGCACCTATTAATGTAACAAGATTTATAGAATTTAGGAAGATGTCATTTACCTATAAAAAACCATAAAATACTCATCTAAAATATCCTTAATCCCTCTTCACTCTTCTAAAGTTCTATTCTCTTCTAAAGTTATATTTTAGCTGGATGTTTAAGTTTATGTCTATATATATATATATATATATATATATATATAACTTTAAACAATAATAACAACATTATTATGATTTTTTAGTGGATTCAATAATTGTTTAAAAATATTGGAAATATATTTGGTAGAATTGTTAAATCGTACATAAATTGAGTTCAGAAGAGCATATTCACCTATGATTGAATATGTGTTGATCTTAATTACAATTTCCACCCACCTTTCAAAAGTTGGACAATTCTTGATGAATCCAATGTATTAGATTAAAAGAAACTGACATTTTGTTATATGACTTGTCAACACACATACCATTTGCATGTACTTGGGAAACAATGACACCCTTCTTGTAAAAACATTTAAAATCAACCTTTATAGCAATATGAAAAAAGAAACCTCTATGGAAACTCCAAAAAAACATGTGGAACAAATGAGATCAACAACATCAACGTAGTAACCCAACCCTAGATCAAAACATTAGTCCATGTACTCAACCTACCCTCAAAGGGTGGTGATGTGAATATCAATACCTTCCCCAATCTTGCAAACAATCCTAGCAGGAAACCCCTTAAGTGGGATGACAAGACACTATGAATTAGAGAATTTGAATTCAAAGAAAGATATAGGATCCACATTTAGCTCAAACTCAAGCATCCATAGTCAATTTTTCTTCCATAAATAGTTGACCCCTTATTGAATATAATAACAATTGAAAAAATATTCATGTTTACAAATTAAGAAACATAATATCTTAATACCCATATTTAAAAAAAATACACAATATATATTAGTTATAATGGTAATTAATTATTCAAAACTTAAAATTCTTAATCCTTTATAACTAAAATAATAATATTAACTACCATAATATTCAACTTTTGTCATATTTTTCATTCAGTCAAACCTTTAAAGCTATGTTAATTTAATGATTTCTTGAACATCATGCTGAAAAAAATTTTGATTTCCTCACCATTCATAAGGAAAAGAAGCCTAGATCCTCCCAAGATGAACCAAATCCAAGCCATTACGTGTATTTTGGCGCCACACTTTCAAATTTGGTTCCATGTTCAATTGTTTTCCATTTTCGCAATATGTGGTATTTGGAGACAATTTAGGATGATCATGGCATCGGGTAGAGCTTGGGATGCTACTGCTGGACCCTGCAACATATTCAATGTTTTCCATCCTTAAATCCCATTTATGGATCATGGCATCCTACCCTTCTCGTTCTTCAACACACCCTTTTGGCTCTCATTCATCGCTGCAGCCGTAGAGTCCACCAATATCTTGTAAAGGTATGGGGCTTTCTTTCCATTCCGTGTCTTTGATTTTTTTGTACTAAAATGGTTCAGTTAATTGTGACAAAGCTGTTTGATTTGTTCTTTCCGCTATGGAATGCATTTTTTCAAATCATCTATCACTGAAAATATATGCTTGGAAGAGCACCCATTTGAGATTGAGGTAAATGACTTCATCCTTGTTTGAGCTCTTCTAAGTAATTTTTCTATGGTTTATGTTAGAGGGTTTCTAGGGTTCTACTGTAATCCTGTCCATATTTTCTTTATTTCGATCCCGATGGAAATGTCAATGTTAATAACATGAAACTTGTGTATAGTCAAAGACTCTTGTCTGTTACAAAAGGCCTCTTGAAAGCCTGGATACAAAATTTGATGAATGCCACTGATAATATGACTATGATTTGGGATCTAGGTTTGATGAGGCTACTGGATAGTCTTCGAACTTTATACCTGCCTCGGTATCTTGAAGGTTCTCCACATGTTACATATGGTTATACTACTTTGAGAGTTTTAGATAGTGTACACAAATGTTTGGGACCTTTAGAGGTAGAAAATAAAGAGGATGACCGTCCTTTAATTGTTGCAGATGGGAAATCCCCTCTCGTAGTTGGAGTAGAAAATGTAATGCATTATCCTAACCCACCAAACCCATCGAAGGTTTTGTATATAAGCAAGAAGGAGGATCCTATTTTGAGAGTTGAAAGGGGTGTACCAGTTTCATTCTCAATACGGGTCGGGCATGATGTTGCATTTTGTATTACATTCGATCCTATTGGTGGGGCTGCATATGAAATACACCTTATCAACTTTCCATATGAAATAAGCTGTAGGGAATTCAATTAAACCCAGAACTTCTGCAACTATTATGGATGCCAACACAACTCCAGTAGTGTAGTAGAATAGAGGCATTAGAAGAAGAAGGGTCACTATGATTGTTAAAGCCATCACTACATTTGATACTGCACTCTTGCATCCAGCATTGTAATTCACTGTTGATCGAGAAAATGACCCTGTAAAATATAATTTAAAAAGTCAAATACACAAATAAGTTAACAAATATGTTATATTTACAAGGATAGGGGTTTGTATTTACACCCATGAAAGAATAGCATTTGTTTTTGCTAAATTGCAAAAGGATTAATCAGGGATTGGTGATGACAGGTAGCTAAAGCATAGAATATGGATGATTACACTTTTTTACATAAAAAAATAAGTAACAGATAACTTATTCCCAGAAGCTAAGTTCAACAACTACAACTTACAACTCCCTATCAAAGTTCAACCACCACAACTTACAACTATAATAATGCTTCTTGCAGTTTTGGAAACTACAAATGATTGAATGGCGTCTGCCCCTCTATCACTACTACATTTAGATCCAAAAGCTCACAATAAACATACATTCTTAATAAGAAGAGATGAAGCCACCAAAAAATTGAAGTCCAGTAGATAAGAATCTGACCATTTCCAGTGACCCAACATCTCCTATATGATGTCTTAATGAAATATTTGAGTGTATAAAGTAATAAATATAATGCCCATGTCCTAATCTTTGGAAAAGTACATCGTTAGTCATATGGCTAGGATCCTCACAAAGAAAAGTCAAGAACCCAGTTAACATACTACACCATCAGTTTTAAAATAAATCAGGGTTTCATGTAGTAGAGTGTTTGCAGAAGCTCTGATTTATCAAAATACCAATCAAGGAAAAGGGATAATAGATTTGAAGGTCTTGTGTGTTAGATTCCCATACCTGCAACAACTGAACCATATTTGCACAGAATAAGGGCACCCTAGTTGATTAAAACTCCTGAATGGTGTTTATATTTCATTAGCAAGGCCTGAAAACATCATGCAGCATACTCCAACTCGCCACTGACAAACAATAATTGTTTCAAACTTAACATCATATTGACCTAATGACTCTTAAAAATGAGTAAAATAAACTACCCAACAAGGCACACAGAGCCTAAAACTGAAAAATAATACTTCCCAACTCCCTCTTAAAGCATCCGTTAAATGAAAGGAAGTAGAAAACACCAGTCACTAAAAAGCCTAACAAGCTGGCGACAAATTAATTTCCTGTTCAAGATGGGCTTTTCACAGGAGCCATACATATAGACAGACACTTGAAGGTATCACTCTAATGACTTAATTACACAACAATCCTATACATCTCAGTCTTCTGAGAATCTAAGGTGTGCACATATCTATTACCTTTTCCTCTATAATTTGTAGCATTCATTACTTAACCACACAAAGACTTACTAGTTCCATGCTTCAGAAATCTAGCCTATTTTCTTAAATCCCAAACCTATCTTCTAACAGGAAGCCTAAGAAATATATACCATACTTTGGCCCATAGCCATAATGAAAAATGAAGGGAATTACAAGTCTTGCTTCTTACCATGTAATTGCTATTCAAAGAAAACATCCATCAGTCCACAATTTCACTTATTATTTGACATCTCCTACAGACACACAAAGCAATATACATGAAGAACAAAGGCTATAAAGTTTACCACGCAACCTGCATAGAATTCTGAAAGCATATCGTGCCAATAACGCTATTATACTATGTGCTTCTTGTGTTTTTAACCTTGAAGCCTCAGTGAATCTTAGATCTACTAGTGGCATGAAGCCTGCTAATAATTCCATGAAATTCTACTCGCTGAATTGATACTTTCTCTAGATTCTAAATGGTTTGAATGAGTGTGATTTAATAACTTTCCCTCCATCTTTTCTAGGAGAATACAGTTATCTAAGGTGCAATGGTTTACTGTTGTTTTCATATCCTTCAATGCAGCTGCAGCTTTTGAATAACGGGTTCAGATTGTTGAAGATTGGTGGTACCCTTGTTTACAGCACTTGTAGGTAATAATGCATACCCTTGTATTCTTCTTTAAACATGTCATATTGCATTTTTGTGCATTCATGTCATGGAATATCCCAGTCCTTAAATTGGTTGATAACTCTAGCTATTCTTTGGTCTCTTTTCCATGCAGCTTGACAACAACACAAAATGAAGGTGTTGTAGAGAAATTCCTTGTTGTAACTCCTAATGCTGGTAAGGAAGCTATGTTAAGCATCAGATGACAATCACTATTCTCAATCTTATACATGTTGTGACAGCCATAATTTTGTTGAGATTGAATAATAGAATACTTTGATTCCATAATTGTGTTGGCAAAATGCAAGACCTGTACGGATATAAGATAATTTTATTAATGTCCAATGAATGACCACAAATGTAGATCAACAGAACTAATGAAGATATGAATACATGATTGGACACTCATAAAGAACATGTCAAGAAAAGCTGGAACTAGAAGCCAAGGCCAAAATGCAATGAGATGTCCCAAGCTAAAATTGACCCAAATTTTTCCAACAATCTAAGTTTAGTTGAAGATTTGTCAAACACTAGTGGACACTACTACCTTACTACCTTAAGCTCAAGTCTGATTCCGGATGATTGTAACACTCTATGAGAATTCCCTGATTGAGACCATTTTAACAAACACTTCAACATAGAATGTTGTAGCTTGCTGTGCATAATTCTAATTGTGGAGTTTTGTCAAACACTTAGAATGCTCATTGTTGTAGGTGTCCTATGGATGTTTTAACTTTTAAGCCTTGAATCTGATTTATGGGCTTAACATTGCATCCTTATGAAACCATATATTATTTTTACCATTTATAACTTGAGATCTTAAGGATAACATTAGATGAGCAAACCATATGCATTACAAAATTTAAAGAAAGAAACTTCAGATCTGATTATTTATTCAATGACTGAAAACATGCCTGGGAAGTGATGAAATGGATTCCTTTTGACTGGTTGGCTCCACAAACAAGAAATATAGACTTTAATAGACTGTTGTGACCTCAGGGAAGCTTCATGACCCCTTTCAATTTAGCCTTGTATAGGAAGTCAAATTACTACTGCTTGCTATAGGACATAAGTGCGTTGAATATGCTGCTACTGGAAAGTGCTTTTGAGCAATAGAGACAGTCTACTACAGGACTGATTCGATTTGCAGTAAATAAAGTCTGATATTCTCATCAAATATGGTGAATATTTCTCTCATGAAATGTACAGATCTTCTATCTTTTTCCCCACACCCAAACGTGCCCTGTTAGATAGCTGCACCCTCTCAAAACTGTAGTGGATAGCACTCAACGCAATTGAGTTTAACCATTGGGCTCCAACTGATATGTATCCCTACAAAGANTGATCCAGTATATGGACAGTCTACAAGAGTGATCATTGATGTTTTGGCCATGTCAGCCTTAATTCCTTTAAAAGATGTGTAACTCCAACTTGCAAGGGAAATGGTACGACCAGTCAGGGAGGGGGCCTGTGTGCCCCCAAGCTCTACGAAACAACCAAACGTGGGAGAGGTTCCAAATTCAACCAAGACGTAGCCGCATAAACAATTTCAACAGTCAAACCCTTACCCGGGTAGCAGAGAGTTCCGGGCTGGTGCTTACAAGCATGAATACTTTCCCAGGATTCCTGCTGTTCCTACTCCCCTGCATCAAGCTCATGGTTTGACAGACCCACAATGCCTAGATTTATCCCACCTGAGCAATGAAGAACAGAGGGGAAGCCATAATTTCCACTACACCCACAGGTGCGAGTAAAGGCATGTAAAGATGAAGGCACACAGGGGAGGGAGGTCTCGCTTGCTTGAGGTTAATGCGATGACTCTTGATGGTGGATGCATGGAGTATATCCTTCGTTTGGTGTCCATGTGTCAAGTGACCCCAATATTCATCATAAACATTTTTTTTGTTGAAATTTTTAAACTATTTATCCATCCACATAAAGAGAATCCTCAAAGAACTTTTGGTAACCACCTTTGCTCCAGAGGATCTGTATTTCGAACAACCACTCCTTTGATCATACTTGACAGCGATGTTCACTAACTGATCTGCAAGGCTGTTATGTCTTCTGATGTGCAAGTAGCTTATTGCTTTGATGCTTTGGAGATTCCAGGTGATTCTATTTTAATTTTTAAATCTTGTTCTGGACCTTACAGTGTGGCTTCTCGTGTGTTTAATGAAATGCAAGGAGTCTTCAAAGATTGTTATTTGTCATATAGAGGGTTAGGTTTCTTGTCTTGAAGTGACCACCTTCTGCGAGAAAGACTATATCCGGCATTGATGCGTAAATTGGGCAATATGTCATCCCTCCATACAAGGTCACAAAAGACAAATCTATTCCATGCAAGTGAAAAGGCAGCACAGTACTGTATTCACTCTGGTCCTTACTGATAGCATATGGGACTCCGATTTACATCTATACAAGGAAATGGACATAGAACAAAATCCTCAACAAGGGATATGCCACTCCGATTTTTAGTAACCTTGCAATTAAGAAGGCATCGTAAAGACAACCTTCACAAGGAGGGGAACCCTCAAACGGGCACAACAAATTATTGACTTCAAGCTTGCTTTTGTCATTAGAAGCTCAATCTATATTCCAAGAATAGGTGGGGAATTACCAGTGAGTGGGTATTTTTTTTCTTCCGTCAATATATGAGCATCTAGCATAGGGAATTGCCTGTGTATCAAAATGGGCAGTGGAACTTGTTCTTAAACATATAATCATCAGGTCTTATGAACCTTAATTTGGGTAGGTTAGAATCCCAAAAGTTATTTTGGCAACTTTCTTAAGCATCAACTTTGGAGCCAGAACTTTCTTAAGCATTAATGCCATTCATAAACTCAAAAACAACATCTAACAATGATGGGCTGTGTTACATATTTCAAAACTCATACATTCAATGATAGCAGGATGAAGTTGCATCATCTACCATATGTTATCTGTTCAAAAACCTGTAAAGGGCGGTGATTTCAATTTTTTATGACAATATCCATATCCATAGATAGCTGTTGGGGCTATGGTTTTCTGAATAAAACAATGGTGAGAGGGTGGGTTTTTGCCTCAGTTCACTTGAGTCGTCACATGGATCGTTTTAAATGGACGAGGAGAGGAATATCTGGTCTTTTGTAATGTCATGAAGAGCCCTAGCTGCCAAGTCCTATGAAGAAACTCATTACTGGTCTCTCAATATTCTTGAAGTAATATTAATAACATATTGCCATGGCTTGTGAAGCTCTCATGTGATGAGACTTAGCCTAGTTTATAGTTGTACTTCAGTACATTATCTTTTGAACTTTTGGGTGACTTTGTCCTAATTGATCATTCCCTATTTTATTGGAGCCTTGGTCAGATTTGATCACTCCCATAATTTTGCACCCCCATAAATAGATAATACAATGAAGAGTGTAACTTATGTGTACATTGTGACGATCTCCTAATCTCGTTTTTATTTAGCTCCCTGTCTCTCATTCTCTCTCTTGTGATTCTCTTGTATGTGAGTATCCACATTGTTGTTTCGTGCCCATATCAATTTGCATCGTAGCTTTATGTTTAAACTTTAGGGCCTCTTCAGAGTTTTACCATCCTCCTTGGGAATTTTTTCCTCCACGGGATTCTCTTTGAGCTCTCAACATCCATTGCTTCGAATGGTTTACATGTGTGTCCACAACTCCTTCCCAATTTCGGGCCATTGGTATGTAGGTAAATACTAAATCATTATCACTCGGGCTTATCTCAGTTTTTTTTCTTCACATTTCTGCAATCCTACCACAACTATGGATTCCTATTTGTGACTGGTGGAATCACTGGCCCTTTTGGGCCTCTTTTGTTTTTTTTGTGCATTCCATTGTTATTCTGTCTATTTTGCTTGTTTTTTTGTTTACTCCATTGATTAAACGTGCAAAAATATTCCCCACACTTGCAATTTTTTGTGCTCAGGCCCATTTTATGCTTTGCAGATCACTATTTCTAGCTTGAAAGTGACTTAAAATTTACACCTAGACTTTGTTGGCTCTCTGGTTCCCAACATTGCTAAACCATTGCCAGATCGATGATGATAGAACCAAGTCTTCATGGAAATCTTGCGCAATAAAAATAGGAGCTTGAAAAACAACAACAAGAGTTTCTGACCAAAATAATTGATGTCATGATGGCCATGTTCTAGACCCTACGACGTTCAACAACTACAAGTCCATAATCAAGAGGTTTATACCTCTTTGACACTTTTCACCCCTTCTATTGCAGTAATGACCACATCTCTCCCACCTGTTCATGCTCACCATCATGCTTTAAAAGTTTAACATCTTTTGTCCCCTTGAACTATCCTCTTATATATGCGAAGATACATGAATAATCTGATTGAACCAAAGAAACCTTCATTGTAGTCCGTTCCGGTGCCGATTATATTTTAAGAACATAGTAACATACTTCACTGCCAGTTTTTCAGGTTACCTAAATAGCTGAGATACATCAGACTATTCTAACTCCACTACTTGACAAGCCTGTGGTGTTGGAGAATGATCTATAATTTGTTTTAACGTCATCATGTTAGGTCTTTCCACCTTCAATGGACCTCTTTTTGTTTCTCTATTTGGAGTTGTTCTCATAATATTCTACTCCCTTCGCAGTTCTCTAGATAGCGCACAGGGACTTCCCCTTTGAACAGGGAGGAATTTTTGTAACACTCAATTCTTGATATCCTCATCCTGCTTTCGACAATGTTTCAGTCAACTCCTTGGTCCCATGCGTCTCAACTATGAAGTAGAATGAGTTCAACTCTTTCGAGTACAACAGTACCTATGTATTTTCTTCCATTCATGGTCCTACATCAATGCTTCTCCTTTCTAACTTTTAGCATGCTTCTATTGGTTTCGTTCTAAAACTGGGACGACATCCAGTGTTTTTTTTTGCCACTGGTTCAAGCACTCTAGTTTTAACAAGAATATGGGTCCTTATGAAGACCCTAACTACACAAAAGCCATGAATTATTTTGTACCTTGTTGAAAGCATTGTGCCCCTAACTACAACAAAAATTAGGGATGCTTTACCCTAAGTATGGAGACCCAGTCTAGTGAATGTGTTAGTGTTGTACATTTGGATGACTTGGTCCTAAATTTATAATTGATTACTAGCCTATTGTATTGGGGACTTGGTCAAACTTGATCACTCTCCTACAATTTTATACTCCAATAAATATTTAATACAATGAAGAGTACCATATGTGAAGATACATGAATAATTTGATTGACCCAAAGAAACCTTCATTGTAGTCCGTTCCGGTACCAATTATTTTTAAGAACATACTTCACTGTCATTTTTTCAAGTTACCCGAATAGCTGAGATACATTAGACAATTCTAACTCCACTACTTGACAAGCCTGGGGTGTTGGAGAATGATCTAGAATTTGTTTTCACATCATCATCTTATGTCTTCCCGCCTTCAATGGACTTCTTTTTGTCTCTCCATTTGGAGATGTTCTCATAGTCTTCTATTCACTTCGCAGTTCTCTAGATAGCACACAGGGACTTCCCATTTGAACAGGGAGGACTTTGTGTAACACTCCATTCTTGATATCCTCATCCTGCTTTGGACAATGTTCCAGTCAAATCCTTGGTCCCATGTGTTTCTGGGCACTTTGACATTCGCTTTATTGTAGTAATTTCACAATCTATACAAACATCAAGGTGTGTCTCCAGTAATCTGGCATTTGTATTTAAAAAAAAAAAACACTTATAGCCGTCGGTTAAGCGACGGCCTGTAGGTGATTTTTAAAAAGAAAAAAATTCAATACCGTCGCTTAACCGACGTTTCAGTTTTCATAATCCGTCGGTTAATAGACGGGTTTCTTTGGTGAACCATCGCTTAACCGACGTTTGAGTTTTCATAATCCGTCGGTTAATAGACGGGTTTCTTTGGTGAATCATCGCTTAACCGCCGCTTAACCAACACATACGTTTAAAGCTTAATATGGATTACATGTCAGATAACTGACGCTTTACATTTAACCGACGGTAAACTGAGTTGTCGCTTAACCGACGGATTGGAAAGATGTCGGATAACCGACGACAATCCACCGAAGCTTAAAAAAAATCATAGTGTCGTACATGCGATAGGGAAGTGTCGAAAATCCAACAATATGGCCGTCAGGATTTTGGTCGAAATGTAGTTGTGCAAATTCCCCAACTCACCATCTTTCCCCCACGGTTCCTTTCGGATGATCATAATGAGGAGGAGGTTAGGTTCAAGTCTTTCAGATTGAATTCGGTTGTAACTGTAAGACCGGAGAATATAATCTCCAACATTTTGCTAAAGCATTCTTCAGACCTAGAAGCTTTTCACCTTTACAACGATTGCAAATTTAGCTACCAAAACGTATGGAAATGGTTCCACCTTTACGATGATTGCAAATTTAGCTACCAAAACATATGGAAATGGGTAAGGATTATAAAGCAGAAGAATGTCCAACACATCATTTTGGACCATTATGATTTGGAATATCAAGGAACGAGCAATTTCACATTTTGTCATTTCATCTCTTGTTTGCTATCTCCCTTGTATTATGAAAATATTGATTATTGATGCATTTTGTTCTCTTTTAGCTTGTCCGACATTGCCATTGTGTATAAAGAAATTTTGTGGTAACATTAATGAGAAGAAATGCATTTTCATTTATCTTAAACCTTTATTTCCAGCATCGTCGTTAGATATATAAATCTTATTGTTCATAAATCGCAAATCGTTAATTGGAAATTGGAATTTACATGTTCAGATTTAACATTTCGTGCTTTTCAACTTCCGGTAATGTTCTTCTTTGCAAATTTATTTTTTTCCACTTTCCAAACAATGCCATGCAAAATACAAAATTTCGATACACATTGAAGTACTTTTTTTAAGTGCAGTTGTAATTTTCATTTAAAATGTTTAGCCTAAACAATTTAACAACTTTCACAATTTCCATAAATAATAAGTTAAGACTTTTTAAAATAATTGTGTTTAAATATGTGCCATTTGATACCATGTACACTATTCCTATTTGTATTTGGTCATACAAAGAGAGTGCCAATTCATTGAATGCAGATATATGTATTTCATCATGCAAAGCATTAACAAGATCAAATCCAGATTCTTTTCCAGAGCCTCGTTGGTTGCCATATTAATGTATGTTTGTCTTGGCAGTAGCTCGGCCTTGAATGTTCCAAACTTTTCTATAAGAGGAGAGTGATGTGAATGGGATAGTCGATCCAACGAAGCTAGCGTTTTCATTTATTGAGCTAGTGTTGACTAGAACAGAGGAACTATTCTCCCGAGGAGAAGGTACAGGTAAGTGGTAAGGTGCAGGATCTCCAATGCCATAGTCCTATGAGATGAAGTACGTTAGAAATGAATGAAAGAGAAAAAAATTGGATGCATCAACTGTGTAAAACTGATTGAGAGAAAAAGAACGAAGAAATTAAATGTATGTTACATTATGTACAATGTTGCATGAACATTGGGTAATTTTGATTATAGTTCCTTCTTTTAGCTGTCAATTTTCTACAAGATCACTATATATAACTGCAAGTAGTAGCTCATGCTTGTGAAATCCATCCGAGATAGAGATTCGAAACCAAATACATGATGAATTGTTTGAGTTCACTTAGTTTAATGTGTGAGGTAATACTAATTGACAAATTAGTATTAGGAATCAATAAAATAGTATGTAAATTAAATAAATGCGTTTTTTCAATGTACATTTCATATGTCAAGCTTGTAATGGAAAATCAGTATATAAATCAACACATTTTATCCATTGATTTCCCATTTTCGACATTTCGCATTCCGCAAATCTTATGTTTTTGCATTAAAGAACACCCGATTTACCAATTTGCGATTGCCAGCATTTCGAATTCTGGAAATCCTATGTTCTATGTTTTCTAGCAAGAAACACCCTATGTTCCAATTTCCAATTCCCCAATTTCCAAGTTGCAACATTTCCAATATCGGAAGTTATTTTTTTCAAATAAAAAAATGTCGAAGTTCCTATATGCGATTTTTGACCTCCGGGTACCAGAAATAAAAAAGCTTCAATTTTGTTAAAATCGTTAGGTGTTTCAAGTTATATTATTTTTTGTTCATATTCTTTTCTCTTTGCCACAAATGTTTATGGTAAATCTATCTCTGCAATTGGAGCCTATATCTTATTTCCCAATTACGACTTTCAAAAAATTCTTATTAAACAATGTTTTAAAATAAATGAACAATAAATGCATTCAGTCATCTTGATGTCGGATCATTTTCTAACTTCATATTTATTAACATAAATAATTGTCATTGGTTCTTTAAATAAATTTCATATACCCAAATCAAGTTATTCACGTATAATACATCTTTACACTTTAGGTTTATTAAGAGAAATAATATATTTAGCTATATTAGATCTTCAAACTTCATATTATTGTTTTTTGTAAGCCTACATTGCTATTAATAAACTATACAAAAAATTACAGAATATTGAGAATTCTGGTCAAGTGAAAACAATGGTCTAACAACCACCCCTATTTGTCAAAAGCAGAAAACTCTACAGTTGTAGTGTAAAGAGCATAAAAGCCATACAGAAAATGGAATATGTTACCTAAGTAAAGTTTAAACAAAATTACAGAGATATTCATAAGAGCCACAATAACCCATGTGATACATGGGGGGATACGTACAAAATTACTATGAAGGAATGTTTATCAAGAGACCTGGAAAACTAAAAACGAGCATAAACTTAAATGTAAACAAAAGGAAGCCAAATAGACCCCCCCCAAAAAAAAGCTCATGGATTAGCACCGTTGATAGTGACAGCAGGGTCCTGCGTGTACTGCACTTCCTCAACTATAGGACAAGGCCAAAATAATTCCTCGTTTGAAGATCGTAGATAGGGCTTCAGGGCCAGGACAGTCGCTTTCCCCATAGAAGCATCTGCTTTCTCCACAGAAGCATCCACTTTCCCCACAGAAGCATGAAATTCACGAGCTCGTTTGGAAAGCTGACTAATCGTTCTCAGAATCCAAACAGGCACTGTAGATACAACATGCATGGTAGGGTCAACATTTATTCAAGCAGATGGATCCATAGAGACATTGTCGCTACCTCCATCACCCAAGGAGTCAAATCCTTGGGCTAATTTTTTCCAAATGGCCATAACTTTCTTTGCGTTATGACCATATCTAATTCCACCATTTGGTCGTAACCTGTGAAATTTCCAACTTAGTATGGTTCCATCTAGCTACAATTTCCTCCATGAGGGTGCCCATCATATTTTTGAAGATCCAATAGTGATTCAATTGAATCGTAGATGCCCTCCCATGTCTCAATGGCAACTTTAGTTGTTTTCAGCTGTAACTTGTCTAAGATTGGCAAGCAATCGGGTCTTTCCTTAATATGCTTTTGCCAACCTATTACTTGCTCTAAAGCACTAAATGCTTTTCTTATCCGATCATGGTGATCCTCAATGGTTTCAAAATGCTTACTAAACTTGTCATACAACCCTTGCATCTCATTAAAATAAGTATACAAATCTATCACAACGTGTTGGAACTCTTCCTATACTTTACACAGTACTTGTTTGAAATCCTCGAGTGTCAGATCCAGAAAAGACGAGCCTTTCGAGGCTATATGAGCATCTTTTAGCTGCTGATTAACAAGAGCAATTTGCTCTGCTTGTTGTTGATTCACAACCTCTGCATTCTCAAGATGGTGCTTCAGTTCTTCAGCTTTGATCTTCCATTGCTCCACTCTGTCTTCATGTTCTCGTTTCAACTGGTCAATTTCTTGTTCATGCCTCTTTTCTGCTTTTGCTAATTCTTGTTTCAACTTCTGCAATTCCTTCTCTTTTTCACCAAAGTCCAAACTTAATTGTGAAAGTGAGTTAAAATTATCTCCAACGAAAACTCCCATCGCAACTGCTATGTCCACTGCCCCTTGTTGAATATCACTTGTGTCTACCTTCCAAATGACCTGACCAAGGGTAGGCACATGTTTTCCTGAACCTTGTCTGGATTTCTTGGCTCCCCTTTTAACCATAGTTTTATCCTTTTTACTCCAATAATATTTTCCCATGGATACCACTACATCTTCTCCAAAATCTGCGATCACTTCTGATGATGAATTGATCTTGTGGTGGATGGTAACCAAGGAATCAGTTTGCATTTGGTTTATAGGAATGTCTATGCTGAGGCGGGCAATATCCATAGGACTTGAAGCGGAGGTAAAGGTGAGTGATGTAAAATAATTAGACATAGGCAAATCTTCCTTTTGAGAAAGACTCATAGAGACAGAAGGAATGTCGTCCTCAAACGACTGGGGAATTGGTGATGTGGGACAAGTATCAATAAGTGAATTAACTGAAAAAGTGGGCATGCTAATAGTAGATCCTATTATTGATGACAAATTTACCTCAAAAAAATAATGCTCAGAAGATGATGAACCTAAAATACTGGGAAAGGTTTGCATATTCGGCATGGATGACAGAATGACAGTTATAGCAACCTCAGGGTCTTGTTCCACATTCGTATCATCAATCTCAATGTGAGATGAATATAAAGAGATTACCTTTTGTGTAGAAGCATCTGGACGTGAGACTACTCTTTCTTGCCAATTGAGATCGAAGGCACAAGCTTTTCTTTTGTCGGTGCTTCTACCAGTTGAGCCTTTTTAGAACCTACTTTAGTGAGAGGTTGTTCTACCCCTTTCTGTAGTGTATCTTCCATTGTGACAATATAGTAGCTGGATGAGCCTTCAAGGACACATTTTCCTTTGTCCTTGGGTTGAGCAACAAGAGCAACAACAAAACTTGTCGCATCCTCTCTCACTTCTTGTTCTGTCTTCTCCTTTTCAAGATCTTGTTTTATTTTTAGGTTATCTCCTCTTTCTCGAACAATTCTTGTCTTAAGATCCTTTTGATACTAGTACAGATGCGACTTGGTCTCTGGATTAGTAATTTTATCCATTTCATCATGAAAATTGGTAGTTCCTCGAAACATGGAATCATCGGGGTCATTTTCATGAACGTATTGAAATTTCACGTGCTCATGAGCAAAGAGATTAGCTAAATATGCCATTGGTCATGCATTATTTTGAATTCCTCCCCCAAGTTCATAACAAAAATCTCCTTTCCCACCAAAGACGCATGAGCAGGACTCTGTAGCGTAAGGTTTCCAAGGTTCATGGAAAATTTCGGTCAACCCTTCTTTTTATGTTTGGTCAACTTGAGTAAAACCCCATCAATAACAGTATGATATGTGAATTCTTGAAGCACCATTCAATCTGGAACTATTCTAGGAAGCAAGTCGACTATGTTACTACCCCAAATCCTTATGTAAGAAAAATATTCTCCTACATACCAGTCTCCAAACATTGAAATAAGTTCCCTAGCAGTTTTAGAGAATGCAGGAGCATCGACTTTAAAAATATTGTAGTACATTGACCGGTGGAGATTGGTCGGTCCAATTCCAATTTAGAGCCGGGAAAGAAGTCGATGCATAGAGTGCATCCATTACAAACCCTGACATATAGAAATATAGTTTACGATTCTCGGGGGTTTTCTCATATTTTTCAATTTCCAGACGCAAATTAAACGACATAATTTGCGCCCAGTTGAAGGAATGACTTGTAAGCGGGATATGGTTCGCCATAGGAACCCATTGCACTTTGAATGAGGAACAATTCGATAAACCATATAACCTACAAAACATAGCACACAACAAGGAAAAGGGTCTCTGAACCAAGAAACTGGATATGCTGGAAGTGAAATGGGAATGTAAAGTGTTGGTTCTTCCAACCAAGATTTCACCACTTGTTCGTAATTGAATTTGGCATGACTTTCATCGAAAAATTTCAACGAGAGAAGCTGCTTGGGGATTAGCAAAGCATAAGCCCTAGCAAAAACATCTGAACGGAATGAAGCAATAATGACATTATGGATATCATGAAATATTCCTTGCTTAGGGTCTACGTGGTCCAATACCCACTTAATAGGGTCTGTGTAAGGCATAAATGGGGGTCTGGAAGCAACGCAATGGAGCTGATAATTATGTATCTACAGGTATGCAGGTTGGTCACGATCAACACAGGAAAAGTCATCATTGTTAAAAATAACATAAATTATGGACCACTCTATATATGAGCTCTTAGACACATAACCACTAGTGTCATTGAAAAAATCGGCATTGGGATCTTTGTTTTTCTGCTCTTGAAGAGCTATTTTAGATCTGGTATTCCTGGTCATGGTAGATGCCTTCTCTGATTGAATTTTAGTAACCATGTCTAAAAACGACCTAAGTTCAAATTAATGAGAAAAAAACAATCACAAGGCGAAAAATTACAAGTGGAAATGCTCAGAAAGTTACAACTTTGTCCGTTATGACATAAAGGATATGCACTGTAAAAAAACTCTGAGTAGAGTGAAAAAACATCAGTAACAATGGTAAAACCCTAAATTCGAATCTTAAAAAAGCCAACTTAGAGGCCAAAAACAAAAATCAGAAGCATAAATTAATCCTAATTTCATATGCATAAACGAAAATTGACAAAATTTATTTTTCATTTTCGATCTGCGAAATCGTGAATCGACAATCAAGAAACAAAATTCCAGTCGAAAAAAGACTCGTGTTTCTGGTTTCCGATATTTGGAATATCAGAAATCGAAAATCGGGAAAACGGAGAAACCCAGTTTCCAATATCTGATGTATACAAAATCGAAAACAAGACCTTCAATTTTACGTCAAGTGAAAGTTCTGATTTCTGATACTCTGAAATCGACAAAGTAGATACAAAATAAATCGAAAGCAATCTCAGCAACATCTGATAAGCGAATAGTCGAAAATTGAAAACGGGGGAAACACCATGCCATTTTAACAAAACCTAAATCGAAAATCACAATTCAAGAAAGAACATTTCCTTGTTGAAAATGATAAGATTTCGTGATGCAAATATAAAACAAACTTTGACAAACATCCAAAAAATGCATTTTTGCTTCCCAATTTCAGAAATCGGAAATCGCAATCAAGAAACACGGCTTGGAAAACAAGTTAAAATTTATTCTGAAAATCAAATTTAGTCATAAATGTCTTGAGGTAAAATCTCAAAAATAAGTATTATTAAATAGTAATTTCCACTCTCCCAAGGTAAGTAAAAAAGGTTCAGTTGCAGAAAGACAAAATATTATTACCCTCTCGGCGTTTCTTTGCACCTCTTGGTGCAAATGCTAGTTTAAAAGAAAACAACTAAGTATACATTCATGAGCTTCGCAATATTTTTAACCATTCATATTATTTTAATACTTAATTAACATTCAATTCCAACCTATTACATATATGTAGGCTTTTTGATAGCCCAACTTTCATGCTCACTACTTAGACTCATATATGTAGGCGGACACAAAATTGTATCTACTCCTAACTATCTTTGCATGGACATCATCAAAATGCCCCGATTCCTTATTTCTTTGTTGCTTCATCGGAGCTCATCCTATTTTCTCGGACCAATTCACCTTATCCTCATTCGCACCAAAACTACTTCCCAAATCTTCCTTCAAATTTGCTTATCATTAACTTAATCAAATCTTACAAGGAAACCTCTATTAGGTTAATATTTACTTGGTTAAAGAGTGATGTAAGATAACCTTATTTTGGAAAATATTGGGTTTACAGTTGGTAGTTTACAAGCCCATGGTTTTGTGTAACCCATGGTTTTAGCATGTGATGAAACATATTTTAAGGCCTGAGTAACTCCATTCTAAGGTGCCAAAATTGGTGGATGTTGACCAATATTAATAGATATATAATTGGTGTTTGTTTTTTCGTATATAGGGTTTTGAGTTTAAATATACGTGTTCCTCTTATTTGTTTGTTTTGTGCATAATTATTTTTCTAACATGTTATATCATAACCAGTAAATCGAGACTTCTCATGGGTTTGGCTAGTGTTCTAAGGCTGGAGAAGTATTTGGGGTATATGGAACATTGCCAGAAGAAGCATATGGAATATAGTGGATTAAATACCTAGTTAAGGAGTGCTTGATTTGGTTCACTATAGTATAGATGAATGCAGGTGAATAAGCACGTGGATGTTTCTTTTATCACATACTCCTGTAAGAATTTTTTATGGATTTGGAATTAATAACAATGTAAATGTGCATATAACTATAAGACCTATTTAGGCATGCATTGGTTGGTCACCTATGTAAAGTCTAATGTATATTTAGGTAGATTAAATAGGGGGGCATCTTGTTATTCTTGATTCCTATTAAAAACTTTGATGGGGGTGGTGATTACCCTAGGTCAAGTTTAAAACGAGGAATGTTAGGTCAATCTTGAATTGGTTAAGGAGTGATTTAAAATAACCTTTTTTTTGTCAATAACAAATTTATCGTTGGTGGTTTATGGGCCCATGGTTTTGGATAACCCACAGTATTTTCTAATGGTATTAGGATGTGATTAATCTTATTTAAAGGCTTGATTAATTTCATTTTAAGATGCCAAAAGTTGCATATATTGCTCATAATGGCCAAGAATATTACACATCTAATTAGTGGTTGGTTTTCCCTATATCGAGTTTCCAAGGTAAAAATACTTGTTCCTCTTATGTGCTTGTTTTTGTGCATTATTATTATTCTTAAGAACCTCCTTATATTTAAAAACCAACAGTTGTACGATAAACAAATTCACCTAAAACCTGAGGTTTATGGCCTCTTGAAAAATTTATGCCTACAAAAATAAACAAGCAACAACATTGCAACACAACCTTTTAATGTAACAATTTGTATGG
Source organism: Pseudotsuga menziesii (assembly GCA_001517045.1). Taxonomy (NCBI): domain Eukaryota; kingdom Viridiplantae; phylum Streptophyta; class Pinopsida; order Pinales; family Pinaceae; genus Pseudotsuga; species Pseudotsuga menziesii. The sequence continues at coordinate 245,240 of LPNX010414196.1, read as the reverse complement.
TTGTACAGATCTATTGTATGACCTGTTGTACAAATCGTATGATTCTGTGGATCATCTGTGTGAATTGAACTGTACAACCTATTTTTTCAAATTTATTTGGTTGTTGTTAGCCTCCTCACTTATGTTCTCTCCTACTTCTTCGACTAGTGTCCCTCTTAAACAAAATTCTCTGTAATAACCCTTTATCTTGACTTGTATTTATACTTGAGCTAAAACCTTAATATCTTAGTAAGATGTATGGTTGAGATTAATCTAAATCACTAATGTATAGGAATACACTTTGTTAGTGCTAGAAATTATTCCTAGACTACCGCAAGAACAAGCTAACACAATCTCAAAAAGAAAACAAAATGAAATTGGTTTTTTAATGGTTTTGGTTTAAAACTTTATCAACAAGGAGATAAAAACATAAACAAGTTAACACAGAACTAGATCATGAACAAGTTTGAAGAACTGGGGATCAAACACATATGAATAAACCATAAACATTACACAAATAATACAAATTTCATCCACAAGATACAAGCATTGCATGAATAAAAACCTTAAACAAGAAATGAAGTTGTATGTTGAGTAATCGAACAGATTATAAACAAAACCAGCATACCAGGTAAAATGGCTTATCAGTATGTATATAATCAATAATAGTGTTCAAACTTACATAAGAGTTATAAGTCTTAGCTTCAGATAAATCAGCTTTAGAGCCTCTCCTTGAGTCAAAATTTGAACCCTACCTCTAACTCATTTCCTCCTTTTATCCTTTTTCCAACAAAAAATGGTTACATAACTGACTAAACTAACTTTTTAGGTCAGGATTTGAAACAGTTACAAAAATAATTGTCTTTTCAAAAATAAACTAATAATTGTTTAAAAAATAAACTACTTGACACCTATCACTAGCAATCTTCATAGATTCTTGGCTGCCTCAGCGAACAATGCAATTCCTTCTAAGGCATGTGACTGCCTTTTAATTCTTTGTTGCTCTGCTTCTAAATCTTCGATCTTCTTTAATAACATTTCGTTCTACTAGGTCATACTTTGAACCTTTTGGGTTCAATTCTTCAAACTGCCTCTGAGTCAATCTTTTTCTCTTCAAGGCCTCTTTTGAAATAGCAATCAATTCCGTGTAATGAGTATTAATATAATCAAGGTCCTCTCTTAGTATTCTATTAGTCATAACCAATCCATCATTGGTCTCACTAAGAAAACCTATCTGATATTTGTATTGCTTCACAATCTTCTTTAGGTTCTCAGTTTCTAAAACTATGCACATTCCTCCCTGTAATGTAGAAGTTTTATATGATAGCCATGTGTTGTAAAGGAAAGTACCCTATGGCTAGGGTTTAAGAGGCCATCAACATACTAGGGTTGAAAGGTGGATGCATATAGTTCTGCAAGTAAATACAAGTAAGATCAGAGATTAGAATGGTCCACACCTGATTAACTGAAGGTTGGTCCAAAATTTCTCTTCAATCCTCTTCTTGCTCCTCTCGCTCCAAGAGACCTGCAAAACGAATTATACCTTCCTCAAACCAATATGACCACATATAAATCAATGATAATCAAATAAACATGAAATAATAATCTGACTAACATCATCATATGATCATAAACAGAGATTCAATCACACATTGAACAATGATTTGGGGAAGAAGAAGGACATCAAATATTTATTAATCTTGAAAACAAGTACAAGTATGCCTTCTCTTCAAGTTCGGCACCTTGTGAAACCTTGATCTGGTTCTGCTGCTTCTCTTCTCCAAAGAACTCAGCCTCCAAGATCTGCAACACAAGGGGATGACCGCCAGGGCAAAGGTGTGGGCAAAGAGAGCTCCAAATCCTCCAGCATAACAATGCAAAAATTCAAGTCCCCTCTCATGGACCTCCCTACCTCTATTTATATGCCTAAGGAAGAGTTAGGGGCGAAGACAAAGTAGTTACAACTGAAGGAGTCAGTTGCATAACTACCCAAACTACCCGAATTTCAAAAGACGTGTTTTTTGACATTTTTAAGATGCGTACGCGGGTTGCTAAATACAATAGTCACATACACGAAAAATACACGCGGGTTTCTAGTACAGAAAGTCGCTTGCGTATAGCAACTCGCGTACGTACGCGGGTATTACAGAGAGCAACTCGCGTACATACGCGGGTTTCCTTAAGGGCAAGTCGTGTACAAACAAAAAAATCATTTTTAGGGTCTTTCTAGGCATTTTCAAGATTTGGTGTCTTCTGGAAAGTTTTAGCTAATAGAAATACCTTTCCAACGATGTAGAGATGAGGTTAAACAGAGTTACAAAACTCAAGATATGGGTCCTCCAAGTTAGGTGTTTTTTCAGTGACTTTCATGAAGTGTCGTCATGGAAGTGTCGACATGCGACGGAATCATGGGAAAGTGGTCACAGGAAGAGATGTGTCATTTTGAGCTATAACAGATGCCCCCTAATGTATGAGGTTACAGGGGAAGATGATAGCCAAAATACACTATAAAGGAAACAACTGAGTATGGAGAGAGCAGAGAATCCAAGATCGAAAGGCTCGAAAAAAGGTACCTATAAGAGAGATAAATGTCAGAAAAGCTGATCTCTGGGACATACAAGTCCATCTACAAAACATCACCATAAAGATACAGGGGGATCCAACATATGTATAACTGATGAAACTATCATGGTCCCTCAATATGCAAAAAGGTGCCATATCAAATCTAAAGGAGCCATGGCCACAAATGAACAAGGTGGATCCATGCTCAACAATCAATCATAGCCACAAAAATACAAGGTGGATCTATGTCTTAGCAAAATGTCATATAAAATGTAACAAGGTCTTGCGCAACTTGGGCAATAGCAAAAAATGACGATGCTACTGTTGGCCCAAGGTCTTCAATCCAAACCGCCCAAAAAAGGTACGAATCCTAACCATGCGAATAAAGGGAGTTGAAGTCGAACATGGAGGAAACCGTTTGATTACCGGTCAATGATTAAAACCGTTAACAAACGCGAGGAAAACCACCATTAATGAAAATGGTCCCCAAGGTACCTAGTACATTCTAACACGTGTGATTTCAAGGACTTGAATTCGAACACTTGAAGAATCCATCGAGTAGGAGACATTAAGGTATTCCCACTACCCAATAGCGAGGGAAATTGCCATTGATGACAACAATCCCCAAGGTACTGTCATAAAACTCTAAATCTCATCCCCAAAGCAATATGTGTTGCAGTCGATAGGAAGAGATCCGTTGGAAGGAAGGCATTAAGGCATCCTTCATCATCCAACACGAGGTAAGTCAAAGACTAATTGGATTTGGAATTGCTACTGAATTTCACGATAAGGAACGCCGAAGACATGATGTAGTGAACTGATACCAGGGAATGGTCAACACAAAAGGTCAAGGCAACTGCAGAATGGCCGATAAAGGTTTAATCCTTGAACAATGAGCATGACACAAAAGTGAATTAGGTAGCTTTTGACACAAAAGGACCAACGAAACAAATCTGCAATGACAGATTCCCCATATAATTGGAAAAGAGACCAACTGGAGGAGTAAGAAACTCTGAATCAAGATAAGGTCAAAATACTAGGACCCAACTGTTGATAGACTCAAAATTGGTGCTTTGTTCAAGGAAACAAGACTTGCTGCCATGATGTAAAAAACATGTGAATGAACTTCCCTTCCCCTCTTTCTTGTAAAGGTTTAACGAGTCCAAGAAAGCAAACTCGGGACCATCTTCATTTTTGGCAAGCTCGAAGAAAAGAAAGAAAAATGCTTGATAAAGCACTGATTCATGGATTTTACGAGCCCGAACTAGTACATGCTCGACAGTGTTTTCATAGTTTAGAGAGTCTAAAAACTCCGAAGAAGACTCCAGGGGGGGTGCTTTTTCGTACAATTTAGTCTTCTGAGGCCGAAAAATTATAAAACATACCAAAGAAGAACTCTCTTAACTTCCGAAGAAGAAAAGGTGCACCTTTTTCGTACTTAGTCAGGAAGGTCCGAAAAAGGTTAAATTACCACCTACCCAACGCTCCTTCAAAAGCAGCATATAGCCTTAGTTTTACAAGTGTGAAGGAAGGCAAGATCACTCGGAAAGATCCATTGATTACGAGAAATGGGGCTTACAACAATAAACTCGATGCTTTGTTCTTTAGGGTTTAACGAGCATGACAAAGACATAAAGTACACTCAGAATATTTTTCATGTTTTGGTCCAGAGCACGAAAAAAGAGAAAACTAAGCTCATACCGAGGGTTCCTTTTCCGTAAGTTTAGTCCCTCAGGTCCGAAAAAGCGATAAACCTATGCCTGAGAATACTCTTCTCAATTTCGAAGAAAAGAGAGTGTTCCTTTCTTGTATTATTCCACATGGTCTGAGAAAGAGATAACCTACCACCAATGTGGATGCCCATTCACATATTCTTAACGAGCATGAATGGACAAGTTTACTCGATAGTCAAGTCTATTTTGAGGAGTCAGACCTAGGCCTAAAGAAACTCAAAATTTCTCCCGTGAATTTTTAACGAGTCCGGAAAATTCAACTCGTGGCCTCCTTACTGTTTTTAACGAGCTCAAAGGAGAGCAAAAAAGAATGCTCTAAATGCAAGGAGACGAGTGTCATAGACAGGCGAAACTAGTTCCAAGCGCAAGGAACAAACCTATGCATAATGCAAGGAAAGCGAGCAAGATAAGGACACTCGGGGAACGTCTCCTCAAGGTAAAGGGTGTCAACTTGCAAAGGCAAAATGATACAGGGCTTAGCGACAATAAGAACAAAGATGAGGGCTTATACAATGAGCTAAAAGCGTGGAAGCCGGCATCAGGCTCATAAGCTCGAGCAGGATACATGCAAATGCAATTACAACTTGAAACACAAGGCGAGGCCAGTAAACAGTTGTGAATCCAACTACAAATCCTGTCTCCAAGAAACAACAACATGAGGATCATATTCAGAAGAAAAGATCCGATGCAGGTCACTTTGGAAGAAACACATGTGACTTTGCTATCTTCTACAAAAGGTAAAGTCAAGGCAGAATCGACCGAAGAAGATTCTATAGAACCAAGGCTCGAGGGTTTATAATCAGTAAGATCAACCTCAAAAGGAGAGAAAAAATCAACAATAGAGATATAGTCTGTAGGAACAAACTTAGTATCACAGGAGTTGAAAAATTCATAAGAAAAATCAAACTCAATAGGATCACTGACTTGCTGTTCGAAGGAAGAGTCAAAAGACTCAACAAGACCAACATAAGAAGAAAGGTCAGGATTACTAGGCAAATCAGGGTTAGACTTAGTCACAACTGAACCCACATCCAAAAGAAGATTAGACTGTATCAAAGACTCTAGGAAGACTTCATCCGAAGGAAGGATATCATCCGAGATAGGACACATGTCTAAACTTTCAAATGGATTGATAGAGTGGAGATTAGGCCCCACAATCTGTATAGGATGACTCACCTGGTCAACTGCTGGGACCAAGTCCCAAGAAGGTAAGCATGAAAACAGAGGTTGTTTCTCAGTAGCAATTGAACGTAAAGGACATGAGGCCACATAGCGCACTTGTGGCAGGGTAGTGTCTATAGAAACACTGGGAATCAATAAAGGAAATACCTGGTCTCTAGTTGGGTCAGGGGATGGATCAAGAAAATCCAACTGATCGATAGTGACAATTTCTTCACCATGATTAAAGTACATCACACGAAAAAATGTTGACACCACATCTTGCATGGCATAGACATAATCACGTCCAAGGAGCATATTGAAGTCCAAGGGGTCTTCTATCACCATGAAGTCAACTAAGATGGTCTTCCCACCCAAAGTAACAGGTGTTTGAGCTAGAATTCCCAAGGCTATAGAAGTTCTTCTATCAAATGCCAGTAACTAACTAGCAGTCGACACAAGGTTGGGAGATCCCATGCCTCGCCAAGCACGAGCAGACAAAATACTAACTGAGGTTCCTTCATCAACAATACAAGGAGCAATCGTGTATGGTCCAACTTTGACCTTTATCTAGAAAGGTGCATCAAAAGGAAGGCGCGGCTCAACTAGGCTATCCCAATCAAAGGAAGCAATCCGAGAGTTTGGTGGGGGTTGACCCGAAGCAAGTTTAGTGCCCCCTTGTTCAGTAAGTTTTGAACTAGCAGTGAATAAAATGTGACTAGTAGACACTTCACTCTCCAAAGGAAGAGTGGGATTGATCGATAATGAAATCAATTCAACCGCTTCATGAAAGTCACTCTCCGACGGGAGAGTGGGATTGACCAAAGATGACATTGGTTCAATCACATCAGGATCACTCTCTGAAAGAAGAGTGGGATCGACCAAAGCTGAGATTGGTTCAACCACTTGATCAACTAAAGGTTGAGTAGGTTGTTGAGAAACTATAGGTTGTTCAGGAGAAAGAAATTCTTGAGTCTCGGACCACACTCTTCGCACCTCTGCGATAGCAGGGCATTGGTGAGTAAGATGATCTCCCTCGCATAGCTTACAAGGGAACTTAAGTTTACACTTCAAATGACCAGTTTTCTCAACGGTGTCAACATGACTAGCAGTGGCTGACTGTTTTCTCTCAACATGACCTGTAGAGGTTAAGATTTCCCCCCCAGCATGAACTACAGAGGCTGGGTGACTAGGTCCAACCTGAGTAAGAGAGGTTGGTTGTTGAAAAGCTTCAGAATGTTCAAAAACAGGATGACCATGAAACCAAACTCTTCGCACCTCCGCAATAGAAGGGCATTTATAAGTAAGGTGGTCTCCCTCACAAAGCTTACAACGAAACATGGGCTTGTGTTTTGAACGGATAGTCTTTTCAACAGTGTCAACATGACTCGCAGTGGCTGACGAATTGTCTTCAGCATGAACTACAGAGGCTGAGAGACTGCCCCCAGCATGACTTGTAGAGGCTGCGAGACTGCCCCCAGCATGACTTCCAGAGGCTGAGAGACTAGGTCCAACATGACTTGTAGAGGTTGGACAGGCACCACCAACATGAGCAACAGAGGCTGAGTGGTTAGGATCAACATGCTTTGTAGCAGTTGAGTGTGTGCCCCCAGCATGAACCACATAGGCTGGGTGGATGGATCCAACATGAACAACATAGGTTGGATGGGGAGGTTCAACTTGAACAACAGAGGTTGAACGGGTGCCCTCAGCATGAACTGCAGAGGCTGAGTGACTGGATTCGACATGGCTTGGAATGGTTGGAAGGATCCCACTAGCATGATCAACAGAGGCTAGATGGTGAAGATCAACTTGACTTGCAGAGGTTGAGTGCTTAGATGCAACATGACCTGTAGAGGTTGGATAGGTGCCCCCAGCATGAACCACAGAGGTTGGGTGGTGAGGTTCAAATTGACCTATAGAGGTTGAACAGGTGCCCCCTTGCTTATGTGCCTTCTTCCTATTCCTCCTTCTTTTACTCCTTTCAGACTGCCGGTTACTAGTATCAGTACTTTCACTGTATGAGGCAGAAGGAGGAGGAGAATCAACTACAGGTGAAGGGGAAGCAGTGTTTTGATGCTCTTGATATAAGGAGCTTACTTGAGAAGCATCAGGAGCATTCAGGACAGTTGGAGTGGAAAACAACCACACAGGTAGCCCTAGGGTGAATCCAGGTAGATTCAGGGTGGCCATCAAGGGAACACCAACATTCCCCGTGAGAGGAATAGTACAAGGATTTCCCAGCATGGGGATCTCTTGGTTAATGTTTGAAGGGGTGTTAGCCATAGTTTCAAACTAGGATACAAAATCTGAGGTTGGCAGGCAACCAAAATTACAAAGCTCACACCTAAAGGCACACTAAGCACAGACAAACCACACAGCACTCACTAAAAATTCCTAAAGCCAAACAGACAAACATGTATAAGATATACTTTCCAGAAGAAAGCTGATAGACAGTTACTTGGCGTCCCTGTAGATGTTCTTAGGCACAATCGGAGGAAACACCCACCGCCCTCCCACACCTTCTACCGGGGTTACCTTCCAAGCCCGTCCAAGGTCAACCAGAAATAGCCTTCCGGTGTACCTGTGTATGAACCCTAGATGTCAAAGAGACTAAAGGCTACCTTAACTATATTGACAGTCTAGGGGGACAGTCGCAAGCCTAACTCGTACGCATGGGCAGGGTAGCTGAGCCTGAAACCCTGTCTAAGACAGAATCCCCAGATGCGTAAAAACCTTGGTCTACGCTTTGACAAGGAATTAGAGGGGCATCTCCTCAGTCCAAGTCTCCACGCGGCCTCGTGATTAACTCCCATTTGAGAGGAGCTTCCCAGATACAATCAACATAGAAAAGGGTTTACCTAGTGATTGGCCAACTACGTCTGAAATTTTATACTTGTGGAGAGTTGAAAATCCCTAATCCACAAGTCTATCCTGAGCTAGTTGGTGTATGACCCTATAAAATAAAACTTACTAATAATTTTTTAAATTATATCGTTTATTTTAAGGGTTGTTTTTTAGTCAGAGGGTAAATGGCATGAAACTTATGTGGTGTTTTGACTCAAAGTTGAAACAAAATGACTAAGCAAAGAGATATGAAATGCAAAAAGAAAAAAACTATTCTCTTTATTTTTCAAATAGAAAACTTGAAAGCCACAAAAGAACAAATTCTTTTTTCTTTTTTCAAAAACAATGATATGCCATGCAATCTAGACTAAAAACCTAATCTACATGCATATAAAGCAAACATGTGTTTTTGTCTTTTTCTTTTATAAATGAAAAAGAGAAACCAGCCTATCAACTAATGCAAGCAAGTATTGAAAGCAAAGCAAATAGACAACTACTCTACACCCCACAAACAAACCCTAGGTTTCCCTAAAGTTAGATAACAACCTCTCTTGAAAGGAAGGCTCACAAAAGTAAACAAGCCAACAACTTTGGAATGAAGAGACTGAGCAATAAGACTGACATAAACAAAGGTCAAGAAGTCCCAAGTATCAATCTAAACCTACAAACAAAGGCTGCTCAGTACCTTGTCCAACAAGGTCAAGCCAAAGAAGGAGGTAGGGGGGGAAAGCAGCAAAAACAAGTATACATTCCTTTAAATTTTCTTTTATAAATGCAAAAGAAAAACTACCTACAAGCAAAGTATGTAGATAATAAGAACAAAGCAAAAGGAACTCTGCAATACAACCACCAAACAAACTCTAGAATGCCCTAAAGTCAGTATAAACCCTACTTGGAAGGAAGGCTTGCATATGAGACAAGTCAACTACTTTGGCACGGTGAAGTTAACCAACAAAAGAAGAAGGAAACAAACACCAACAAGATTCTAAACTCAGACAAATATCACTGACAGAGGCTGACCAGAAACATAAGCCAAAAATCATATCAAGCAAAGGAGGTGGGGGAAAGAGCAAAGAACAAACCCTAATGCTATAAAAGGCTAACCAAATAGATAAATAACAACCAAAACGGGATGACACTAACTCCCTGGAGTCATGCACTTGCAGAGGACACCAAAAGACCTACCAAACAGCCCACAACAGCAGAAAAAACAACAAAAATGAGGAAACACATTGTTTTAGGGGCATACGCGGGTTGTACTACTGATAGGTCACGTGTCATACACGGGTTGACAATAGAGCAAGTCGCTTGTATAAGCACATGCGGGTTGTATAACTGGCAAGTCGCGTATCATACGCGGGTTTCCAGTATAGGCAGTCACGTGTACCAAACCAGACACGCGACTATTCAGTCTGCAAGTCGCGTATGGGTGGAAAAACTCCCAAAAAAGGTCAAAAAATGCCTTAGGAAGGCAGTGGAAGTGTTCTATCAGACTAGTAAAGTGTTCCTAAGTGGCAAGAAGAACCTGAAATAATGTAAAAGACTGAAAAAAAGATAGAGAAACCCCAAACAGACAAGGCTCTCCCCAGTGGAGTCGCCAGTTCTGTTGTAAAGGAAAGTATCCTATGGCTATGGTTTAAGAGGCCATCAACATACTGGGGTTGAGAGGTGGATGCATATAGTTCTGCAAGTAAATACAACCAAGAACATAGATTAGAATGGTCCACACTTGATTAACTGAAGGCTGGTCCAAACTTTCTCTTCAATCCTCTTCTTGCTCCTCTCGCTCCAAGAGACCTGCAAAACGAATTATACCTTCCTCAAACCAATATGACCACATATAAATCAATGATAATCAAATAAACATGAAATAATAATCTGACTAACATCATCTTATGATCATAAACAGAGGTTCAATCACACATTGAACAATGATTTGGGGAAGAAGAAGGACATCACATCTTTATTAATCTTGAAAACAAGTACAAGTATACCTTCTCTTCAAGTTCGACACCTCATGAAACCTTGATCTGGTTTTGCTACTTCTCTTCTCCAAAGAACTCAGCCTCCAAGCTCTGCAACACAAGGGGATGACCGCCAGGGAAAAGGTGTGGGCAAAGAGAGCTCCAAATCCTCCAGCATAACAATGAAAAAATTCAAGTCCCCTCTCATGGACCTCCCTACCTCTATTTATATGCCTAAGGAAGAGTTAGGGGCGAAGAAAAAGTAGTTACAACTGAAGGAGTCAGTTGCATAACTACCCAAACTACCTGAATTTCAAAAGACGTGTTTTTTGACATTTTTAAGATGCGTACGCGGGTTGCTGAATACAACAGCCGCGTACATGAAAAATACACGCGGGTTACTAGTACAGAAAGTCGCGTATGTATGAAAACAATTACATTTTGTTCACATAATGGAACCATAGCTTTAGACTTGAAGGCTTTAGCATTATTAGTCGGTAATTAATTCTTAAGGCACCCAAATCTACTTAAAATATTCTCCTGAATAAAATTGATTATAACCTTATCAGTTGCATTCCTTGTAGGAATGGCCTCTACCCATTTTGTAAAATCATTTGTGGTTGTAAGTATCCATCTATGTTGTCCAGAAGAAGCAGGATTTATTTCTGCTATAAAATCTAAGCCCCACTGTAGAAAAGGAGCATTAACTGCAATGGGCTTCAATGGTAAGGACACAAGTTTTTGTTTACCAACAAACTTTTGACATTGAACACAAGCTTTAACCTACTGATATACATCAGAAAAAAAAAGAAGGCCAATAGAAACCAGACCTCAAGATTTTATAAGTAGTGGCCTTCCATTATTTGTGAACTCCACAAGTAACCTCGCGTGATTCTAAAATAACATCCTCAATCTCTGGCTTGTCTAAACATCTGATCAATGCTACTCCTGGAACCTTCCAATGTAGCTGCTGATCTATTAAACAGTATTTAGTGGCCTTCAATTTCAGTGATCTAATTGCCTTTTGTCTAAATGTTCAGGACACTGTAAATACAATAAGAAATGAACAATGTCAGCATACCATACTGATTCTGCATAGCTGTCCATAATCTTCTCTTTGTCTTGCCCTTTTGTAACTCCTCCTGGATTGGTTGTTCTGCCATCAAATGAAGACCAAGAGCTTCACAATTTGAGTCAGTCAACATTTTTGCTAAACCCTGTCCTTTCACAAGCTTAGTAGGCTTGATTTCCACATCATACTCCATAATCTTTGCAATCCATTTTCCCCTCTTTCCTTCAGAGTCTGGCTGTGTTAAAATGTCTTTTATAGCAGCATTAGGAACATAGGCAATGAATTTTTAATGTAGAATATAAATTCTAAAAAATTTCAATGCCTTTACCAGTGAATATGCTTGCTTTTACAAGGTACTATATTTCAATTTTGATTCCCTGAGAGGCTTACTAAAGAAAGCAATAGGCTACTCCCCTTATTCTGCATTCTTTTGTAACAAAACATCAGCTATTGTGTCCTGTGATGCAAAAGGAAAAGTTAGAAAATATTTTGAAAAATATGGGCTCACCAACACTGGTGCCTCTGCAAGGGCATGTTTTATCTTATCAGATGAGGTCCTAGCCTCTACTGTCCACTTCACCTATTGATGTTTCCTTAACATAGTTGTTATCTGCTTTATAGTTTCAGCAAAATTTGGTATAAACCATCTCACAAAATTAATCTTCCCAATAAATGACTGAACATCCTTCTTACTTCTAGGAAAACTAATTTTTAAAATGTCTTTGAATCTCTCAGGATCTATTCTTATTCCATCTGTTGAAACCAAATGTTCCAAAATTTTACCCTCCTAAACAAAAAAATGTGACTTTTTTGGATTTAATGACAGTCCATATTTCGTGCATTTCAAAAAGGCTTGTCTGAGGTGTTTTAAATGTTCTTCATCAGACTATGAAAAAAGTATGATGTCATCCAAATAAATCACAACAAATTTTTTCTTTTCCCCAACAAAAGCTATATCCATAGCTCTTTGTAAGGTTGCACCAACATTCATCAAACCGAATGACATCTTGTCATACATGAAGGTACCTCAAGGAGTAGTGAAAGTTGTCTTCTCTCTATCCTCTGGATGCATAGCAATCTGATTGTACCCCAAGAATCCGTCAACCATTGAAATTCTCTGAGCACCCACCACTTTCTGCAAAATTTGCTCAATTTTTGGTAATGGATAATTATCTTTCAGTGAAGATCTATTCAAATTACGGAAATTTACACACAACCTTATCTCTCCATTTTTTCTTTCTTACTAGAACTAGATTAGCCACCCAAGATGAGTATCTAAGTGGAACAATGATTTTTGCATCCAACAATTTCTTAACCTCCTTCTCTATGACTGGAAATAAAGCAGGATTTATTCTTCTTAATTTCTGTCTGAAAGGTTTTACATTTGGTTTCAAGGGAACCTTATGTTGAATAATGTTAGTATCATAAGTTTTTAAATCTTTGTACGACCAAGAAAAATATCAAAATATTCCTTCAATCATTTAATGTACCCGTTCCTTTGCTCAACTGAGAGTGACTTTCAAATTTTCACCATCCTAGATTTCTCTTCTGTGCCAATATTACAGTCTATAACATTTTATTCTAAAGATTGCATGGTTGGTTTCAATGGATTATCATCTTTTGAAAAAATCCTCTTAAGGGGAACCAAGCCTTTGGGAATAAAATTTCCTTTCAATTTAGTAATTTTATGTCCAACAATTTCATTCTTTGAATACTCCTTAGCATCTTCAACCTCATCATCCTGATCTTGATCAATTAATGAATTAGAAAAATCATCAATCAATTCTAAAAACCTTTTTATCTCCAAGTCATCTCCAAAGACCCTCCACTGTTTGATATTATTTGCTACCGATGGTCTGTATCTGACTTCAATAGGATACTTTAGTTGAGTTTGTTTCAGAATCTTCAAATGTGTGGCTATTAAATCAAGTGAATCAGCTATCTAATTATGATATCTAGGAATAAAGGAAATATTAAATGCTATAAAAAATTATCAACCATGTCCCAGACTTCATTCCTGCATACTTGCAACAAATCCTACTTTACTTGATATTTGTCCCTCACCTACTGGACAACTAATTCGGAGTCGCCATAAACATAAATTTGTTAAATGCCCATGTCTTTTAAGCCTTTAAACCCAATATCAATGTCTCATACTCTGTTGTATTGTTTGTAGTTACAAATTCCAACTTATACATCAAACTTACGAACTCACCACCACAGGAAATCAAAACAATACTTGCTCTTGCTCCCTCTTTGGATGAGGAGCCATCACAATACATTTGCCACAACTCATCTTTTTATTCAACAGAGCATTTGATTGGTTTTTCCTTCTCAACCTGTAACATACCATGGGTATTTTCATCACTGAAATGTAACATGCAAGAGCCCAAATCCTTTTCTACAACATAAAGTGGATGATTTGTTGGGTTCTTATCATTAGTGACAATGTAAGCATACTATAATTCTCTATAAAATATCCTATTCTCTCCTCCAAAAACATGAATTGTTGCATATGATAAATCCATTTGTAAAGTACCCCCCACCTTCTTATCCCAAGACCTTGAAAGCAACATTCCGAATTTAGGAGTGATATCAGCCACCACCACATCCATGATGACACTTTTCATAGGTAACTGTGTTAAATTAACCACCATATCCTTAATCACTCCCAAACATTTAACAGCCCTAGAATCAAATGCATACAAGTCATGATAGGGTTTTGTGATACTTGAACCCAAAGCCTCCATGACTGCTTTTGGCATCAAATTGTGAGAAGCACCGGAATCCAGTAAACAATTATGAATCATTTGATCAATACAGTCAATGTTATATAGAAAGGTGTAGATGAGTTTGAATTACTTTCATTCTTATCAACTAAGGTAGAACCAATAAATATTTTAGGATGTTCTTCTTGTAAATTCACAGTATCTGAGGGTATTTGGTTAGCAGTTGAACCTATCATCTTGAGAATTGGAATTCTATAGCATGTATTTTTCATTAACTTAGTAAAGGGTACTGGAATTTTTATTTTACATAATTCATTCTCAAAATTGAATGTCTGCATATTCTTGTTCACTTCTTCAATTTCTGTAGTCTTATCTGATTCACCCTAATCTGTTCTCTTATCCTGTGCTTGACTAGATGACTATTTAGGAGATGAAACTGTTTTCTTCTTTGGAATATGAGATACCTGCTTTGGACCAGACCTTAAATTAATAGAACTATTTGGTTTTGATTGACACATCTCAGCTGAAACTTGAGGAACCAAATCACTTTCTGTTTGATAAACATTTGCATCAAAAAACTCAGAATTCAGATATTCATCTTCTGTTAAGAAACCTTCAGTTGATAATCTTCCAAAATAATTTATATCTTGATTTAAATATTCATCCTGCACATATTCACCCTCTTCAGCTTCATCTGTCATATTATTTTGCAGAGGAGGGGGAACTCTTTGATCCTCATTTTGTCTTCTCTCCCTCTGTATATATATCATTATTTCTACGTTCTCTGGGGATAAATCTAGGTGCAAACTGGTGCCTAAATTGATTAGGATTGTTAGGGTTTCTTTCGCCTTCTTGTGTAGGCCTGTTTGAATTCTTCTCCAACTCCAATTTATTTAGTTTTGCTGTTAAAATTTTGACTAACTTTGCCATTAATTCATCAATTTTTCTATCAGCTGACTGTGATGTGGAAGGTGGTGGAATCACCTTGTTCTTACCTTTCCTATCATATGTTTGCTGATTGAAATTTGCTTTAAGTCTATTGGAAGCTAAGATATTGGATTCTACCTCTAATGCTACTTCCTGCATGTTTAACAAAGTGTCTGGTCTTCTCTCTCTAAGATGTAAGGAGAATTCATGATCAAAAGAATTTGCATAAGTTAGATTTGTTGAGGTTTCATAGGGTTTAATTTCAGCCGGAATCCTTCCATATATCTTATTGAAACGTTTAGAAAAATCTGATATAGTTTCATCCTTTTTTCTTGTTAAAGATCCAAATTCTGTAATATAATAAGTGTGATCTTTTGTATCTCCCCACTTCCTCATAAACACATCATGTAGCTCCTCTATCAAGGTGATTGAATTTGCTGGTAGTTCCATGAACCACTTCCTAACCTCCCCATCCAGACTTTGCACAAACATCCTCATCCATACATCTTTTGCTTCAATGTTTTGGTTGTCTCCATAACTAAGTAAGGCATCCCAATGCTCTTCAACAGTTGTTTCACCCTGACCATTGAACCTAGGTAAATATTTATGATAATCCCCTCCAGGGAGCGCATGTAATGGTTGAGGAAGGACTAAGGGAGCATATCTAGCACCCATGATTCTATCTATCATGTTTATAGGTTGTTGAGCTGCCATTTTGAAGCTACTAGAGTTTGGTGAAGGAAAAGGTTTATCTACTTTACTTGAACTGGGTTGAAAAGGACTTTTACTGGCTTTAAATTGAAACAAGGGAATTTTTCTAGGAGACTCAGTTTTTGCTTTTTTATATGACTGTGGATTGGTAAAGATTTGAAAGCTGTCAACTGGTATTAAACGAATTGACCAAAATAGGCTTTGTTTTTTCTCCTTTGAATGTACAAAACGTAAAACTAAATCAAACTATTCAGGATTAGATAGAGAAGGAGAAGATTGATATTTTCTAATCTTTCTAGCTTCCTTCACAAACTGTTCTGGATTAGAGACACCTTGATGCAAATGTGAAGTAGGATTTCTTCTGGTTCCAATCCTCCTGTTAGCCACTATGGACACTGCTTGGTGAAAAAGTAGTCTAAAACATTTGCTGATTTTTCTCACCTCTCAAAATTAGTTGAAAGATAAAAACCCATGGAAGATATTCTTCAGTTTCGTCACCGACAACGACGCCAAACATGTTAGTGCTAGAAATTGTTCCTAGATTACCACAAGAACAAGCTAACACAATCTCAAAAAGTAAACAAAATGAAATTAGTATTATTTGTGTAATGTTTATGATTTATTCATATGTGTTTGATCCCTAGTTCTTCAAACTTGTTCATGATCTAGTTTTGTGTTAGCTTGTTTATGTTTTTACCTCCTTGTTGATATTAAAGTTTTAAACCAAAACCATTAAAAAACCAATTTCATTTTGTTTTCTTTTTGAGATTGTGTTAGCTTGTTCTTATGGTATTATAGGAACAATTTCTAGCACTAACACACTTTTAGACTCAATAGCTAAATATAAGACTTTCACTTGATTGTTAAATTGAATTAGAAAATAGATTTAACTCAGACTACTTCCAATACATTCACACTGAACTTGTGCATAAATTCTTGTTCGAGCTACATTCTTCAACATTGCTTTAATGCAGAAGAAATTATACACCATTTCAAGTTTGTCTCGGAATGCTTCAAACTTCTCTTTTTCTAAGGGCTTCGCTAGAATATCAACAACCTACTGATATGTGGGTACATACTAGAGTTTTATTGCTCCCTTCTAAATCATGTCTTGAATGAAGAGTTTTATTGCTCCCTTCTAAATCATGTCTTGAATGAACTGATATATGATCTCAACGTGCTTGGACTTGTCATGAAACACTAGATTCTCAGAGAGTCTGATACAAGTTTGATTATCACAATAACTCATAGTGGGATCTAACTCTTGATCAAATAATCCTACAAGTAACTTGTGAATCTAAGTGGCCTCATGACTAGCAGTATTGGTTTCCATATACTATGATTTTGTTGAGCTTACTGCCCTGGAATTATGCTTATGACAGAACCAGGATATCATCATTGATCCCAAGTTAAAGAAACACCTTGAGGTGCTCTTCTTGTCTGATGCACGACCTACGTATATCTTTGCAACTTCACCTTAGCATCTCTAAGATATCATAAACCATACTTCATTGTGCCCCTTAGGTATTTTAGCACATGTTTTGATACTACCCAATGCTCTTTCCTCGTCTTATCCATGAATTGACTCAAGGTGTTCACTAAAAAACATATATTTGGCCTAGTGTTGAAAGCATACATCAAATAAGCTATCAACAAACTGTATAACATGGGATCTAGCTACCTCATCCTTGGTCTTTAGTAATTAAATCCAATTTTTAAGAGAGAAGTCATCAATTACGGAAAAATAATGCATGCTTCATGTGATTGATGCTATTGACATATATCTGCATATATCCCAATGTAATGGGTTTGGAGCCCTGTATATTTGTTCTCACTACTTGGGAAAGCAACCTTGGCATGCTTTGCAAGTGCGCACTCTCTGCATTTTCCCTCTTGTTCAATGTTGAATTATGAAAATCCTATGAATATATCACTTTCAACATGCATCGCACTATGATTTAGTTTCCCAATCCTCTTGTGCCATAACTAGCACAATTTGTCTATGTTATGAACTAATGCTCAAACATGTTTTACCCATAACCTCTAAAAGTTTTCTTCTATAATCTCAATCACCTAAGTTGATTCGGAGCTATATTCCTTTAGTTTGATAAGAACATATAGGTTCTTGAACTTTATTGCAAAGTCCTTATCTTCCATAACCAAAAGTGAACGTAAATTCTATTGAGATTTGATTAAAACCCTTTAATGAGTTCTAGTTCCAATCAATTATTTGCACTCAGATTTATTGCACAAAAAAACTAAATGCTAGAAATGTGTCGGTATTTGTACCTACTTCCTGTCATTGAAGCTGTACCCTCTTTGTTACTCCTTATCCCATTCTTTAAATCTGCAATAGCTCTCTCTCACAATTGTGTCTAAACTCTCCTAGAATTATCTTTTTATGAATTGTCTCTTCATTTTTCAAGTGACTTTGTCTCTTCATTTTCTTGGTTAAAGGATCAGTCAAATTTCAGTATATGACTTAAAAATCATTTTCACTCACAAATTAAATCAAAAGTCACATTTTAAAGCACCAAAGTTAATGTATATGAAAGTCACTTAAGCCCTTTCTACATGCCTAGACACCAAGCCTATGTAAAAATCCTCCCTCTTTACAAAATATAACACTCCCTCTTAGCGAGGGAGGTACTTATGGAACTCCACCTAGATCTATCTCCAACCCCATCCCTCCATCTTCTACTTTAGTTGCTCCCTCTGAGACAAAAATCCTTTCTTCCATGTGCACTAAATCCTATGCTCAAGACTAGTTCTTGCAAAACATGCTCCTAGGAGTCTCCTCAAACACTTGAGAGTATCCAACTGATTCATATGGTACCAACTCATCCTCATGGCAATGATGGAAGCATCCACACAACCAATTGTCCCTTATTATGGCACAGACCGTAAATCCAAGACCCCTTGGGCTTAACCATAGGTTGTCCCAACAACCTGTACAATATCCCCTACCTAACACCAAGCACTGTTGATGTGTACAGGCTGCTCCCTCTGGATATATAAGTACCCTTAAAAACAGGAACACAAATCCATATCCATCATCCTCTAAAGTCGATACTAAGATTAAACTAATATTCATCTCCAATACAAAGAAAACTTCAGCTACCTCCAGAGATCCTCTTGACTCTAGCAAGAATCTCACACATCCAACACCCTTCACTGCATGCATGGTGTCGACCCCACTATCTGCATAATAGTTTGAGTTTGTCTTTGAAATACTAAGGAACATAAACCTCATTCCCATGATATGGTGAGATGAACCATTGTCCACAAATCTTAACAAATCCCTTATTTCCCGCTATGTCAAATACTATTCAAAATTAGAGCCCCAACTCTAATACCATGTTGATATTTTGTTAAAACCTAGAAACAATTACTAGTTCCAATAAATGATTTGCACTAAAGCTTATTGCACGAAAAATAATAATTCCAAACCTGAAAATTTATGAATGGAAACACATTGAGATTTAATTCGAAAAATGCAGCGTAAAGTGAACAATAAACACACATTCAACTACACATTTGAAACCATGAATTTTATGGGCAATGCCCTTTGAAAAACCTTGTAGGGAAAACCAGTCAATGAGAGAGAATTTTATTATATGAGCCCACAATTTTTTTTTGAATACAAACAACAATAAATGCAGTGTACTTTCCTAATAAATTACACCCAACTTCTTGGAAATCGTGCCACAATTACCTATACAACCTATACATATTGTAAGGATTCCCATACAACAGTAAAGTTTTGAAATTCATTCCCATAGTCTTGATGTACAGTCCCTTGAATTATATCCTAGAATTTTGTTGTATGGATTCCTCAAAATTTGTGCCCGCTTTTTGTTGTATGTATAATCCTTGATTTATCTGTAAGATAACAATTGCACATAGTGCAATTAAATTTGGAAATGTCTTGGAATTTGTTCCCACTTCAAGTCTTGGAAGGTGCGCCCTCTCTTCTATTCCTTCTCCTCTTCTTTGGATCTTCAATAGTTGTCTCTCACAATTGTGTCTAAACTCTCCTATAATTCTCCTTTTATTAATTAAGAGAATGACTTTGTCTCTTCATTCTCCCAATCAAAGGATGAGTCAAATTTTACTAAAGGATAGAAAAATAATTTTCACTCTCAAATGAAATAAAAATTCACATTAGCTTTATAACACTAAAGTTAATTTCTAGGAAAGTCACTTAAGTCCTTTCTACATGCTTACACACCAAGTCTATGTAGAATACCTCTCGAGCTGCAAAATACAACACTCCCTCTTAGTAAGGGAGGTACTTATGGAACCTCCAGTTGGATCTATCTCCAACCCCATTACTCCATCCATTATTGTAGTCACTCCCTCTTAACCAAAAGGCCTCTCTACCACCTGCACCAAATATTATGTTAAATACAGATTCCTGCAAAACATGCTTCTAGGAGTCTCCTCAAAATCCTGAGCATCAAACTGAGTAATCTCATATTATATCAGTCTCCTAACAGTACTAGAAGCATGCACACAACTAACTATCCTTGATACTAGTACAAAGCCTGAATCCAATATCCCCTTAGACTCAACCATAGGTTGTCCCAACAACCTGTACAATCTCCCCTGTCTGGCACCAAGAATTGTCGATGTATCCAAGGTGCTCCCTCTAGATATATAAGTACATGTCCATGTTGGAACACAAATACATATCCTTCATCCTACAAAGTTTATATTGTGAACAAATTAACCTTAAACTCTGGTACAGACAACACCTTAGCCACCTCCATATATCCTCCTGACTCTAGCTATAATCTCATACATCCAACCCCCTTCACTGCATGCAAGGTCTTGACCCTACTATCTGCATAGTAGTCTGAGTCTGTCTTTAAAATACTATTCAACATAAGCCTCTTTTAAGTTATATGGTGAGATGAACCATTATCCACAAAAATATCAGCAAATCCTTTGCTACCCTTTGTGTCAAATATTGTTCAAAATCAGATCCCCAACTTTGATACCATGTTGATATTTCATTAAAACCAAAAAACAAATTCTAGTTCTACTAAACTATTTGGACTCGGATTTATTGTACAAAAAACTAAATATTCCAAATCTGAAAATCTATGAATGGAAACACACCAAGATTTAATCTAGAAAATACATAAGAAAACTGAACAGTAAACACACTTTTGAACACATGAATTTTCTGATAAATGCCTTTGGAAAAATCTTGCAAGGAAAACCAATCAATGAGAGACAATTTTATTGAATGAGCCCACCTAATTTTATGAGTACAGAGAATAGTAATTAAAAACAATAAATGCAATGTACTTTCCTCAGAAATTGTACCCATCTTCTTGCAAATTATGCCACAATCACCAGTACGCCCTATATGGAATGTAATGCCTCCCACACATCCATAAAGTCTCGAAATTCACACCCATAATCTTGATGTATGGTCCCTCCTTGCTATTGTATGGGAAATCATCGATTTCTATGCAAGATAACAATTGTACAACCTACAATTAATGCATAGTACAACTTGTAATTAATGTTGGAAATATCTTGGGATTCATGCCTACTTGCAGGATTGGAAAGTGTGCCCTCTCTATTGTTCCCCATTTTCTTGAACTCTTCAGTAGATCTCTCTCATAATTGTGTCTAAACTCTCCTAGAATTATCATTTTATTAATTGAGATAATGACTTTGTCTCTTCATTTTCCAAACTTTGTCTCTTCATTCGCCCAGTCAAAGGACGAGTCAAATTTCACTAAATAAATTAAAAATCATTTTCACTCACCAATTAAGTAAAAAGTCACATTAAATTTATAACACTAAAGTTAATGTCTAGGAAATTCACTTAGGTCATGTTGGAACATAATTCCCATCTAGACCTTCGTTAATACTCTTTGCATAAGGTTCCAAGTGTTTAGTGTAAGTTATTCCGTGTGAAAAAGGGTTCCTAGTATCTAGTTTAGGGTGTTTCTCCACATTTAACTACCTTTGACTAGTAGTTTGTCAACAAATCCATGTTTGACTCCTATATCCACTCATTTTGTACATCTTAGGAGTTATTGCGCCCCATTTGCATGTTTCTAGGATATAACTGAGCATTTCCACTTTTTAAGGAGTCTGGGTGCACTATCTTGAGGATTTGGTCAATATTGTGCATTAATGACCACTAAGAGCCTACTAACACCACTAATGAACGCTCGTGATGATTCATTTCACACTTGTTGACTAGCCTAACAACTTCATGGTCCATCTACGTTCATTTCACCTCATTATGGCCACTACTTGGAGTTACACTTGGAATAATGTCATAGATTGGGGGAATTAGTCAAGATAATCCAACATTAATGTGAGCTACTCAACTTACCACTAAGCCTTTTGATTTGTCTCTTGAGAGCATCTATATATTGTACTCATGTTATTGAATAATATTAGAGTGGAAAACTTCCCACTGGAGTAATTTTCCTCTAGTGTTCTACCAAATATCTCTTCTCTATTCTTGTTAACTCTTTGTGCAAATAATTCTAAGTGAGATTGTTTTTTCTATCTAGATCTAGGTTGGAGTGTCACATGATTTAGAACATATTGTTTTGATGTTGTGCATTCCAAAATTTCTCATGGTATCAGATCTAGTCTAATGCAAAACATTTTTTGTTGTTGCTTCGAGTTATTACCTAGTCATTTGGTTTCATCTTTTAGCCTTTCTCAAGCATGTCGTCAAAGTAAGGAATTTCAAATAGTGTTGTTTATAGGTACATGGAGAAACGGTAGAATATTCAACAAATAATCCATTTCAACTTTCTTCATTTGTGGCTTCCTATGTTTTTCATGAAGATAACATACGATTTGTTGCCATCAATACTGTTGAAGATAATATCTTCCATCTCTCGTCATTTTTCTTCCATGATTCTTCCATTGATTCTATTGGTGTGTGAAAGAGTGATCCCTTCGATGTTTTGGGATAAATATAAAATCTTGGATATGTTGCATTCACTCTCCTTGGGTCCATGCTTCCTATGTATTCCTATATGTTTGATAGCCTTGATTTTCAGAGTTGCACGAAAAATGGAGAAGCCTTAGCCATCACATTGAGACACTTGGGACTCTTGTTCTAGTTTCTTGGAGCTGATTACAACTATCTTGTTTCGAATTTGATGCTTCAATATCCTTATGATACTCTTGGGGTCACTTATTCTCAAGCACTTCAAGTTTCTTTTGTACCTGGCACTCTTGTTGCGGTTCAAAGTTCAAGTCTGAAGAGCAGCCTTCACTCTACTATCAATGTTACTCAGTTGCTCTACATGGGTCCATATTCCATATTACAATTGTACATGTGCATGATATAGTTGAGGACATTCCACTTCCTCCCAAGAATAATAGTCCTCCAGACATACTCAGTTATCTTGGAGTATATACAATTTTTGGTTTCCCTTTCATGTCCATTTCTGAGGGAGGATTTTCCCCATGTGGTTTTTCCTCTTTCCTCACTTCATATGGATTAATAATGTAAAGGGTGGCCATAAGCCTTTGTTGCTTAGGCCTTATTTTTTTGCTCACTTTCATTTTGTCTAAAGGGGGGTGTTGGAACATAATTCTCATCTAGACCTTAGTTAATACCCTTTGCATAAGGTTCCAAGTGTTTAGTGTAAGTTGTTCCATGTGAACAGTATTCCTAGTACCTAGTTTAAGGTGTTTGTCTGCATTTAACCACCTTTGCCTAGTAGTTTTTCCACAAATCCATGTTTGACCCCTAAATACCCTCATTTCCTACGTCTTAGGAGTCATTACACCCCATTTGCATGTTTCTAGGAGATAAGGGAGCATTTCCCCTTTTTAAGGAGAATGGGTGCTTTATCTTGAGGGTTTGGTCAATATTGTGCATAGATGATCACTATGATCCTATTAACACCACTAATGCACCCTCATGGTGATTCCTTTCACACTTGTTAATTGGCCTAACCACTTCATTGTCCATCTAGGTTCATTTCACTTCATTATGGCCACTTCACCTCATTATGGCCACTACTTAGAGTTAGACTTGGCATAATGTCATAGATTGGGGGAATTAGTCAAGATAAGCCAACATTAATGTGATCTACTCAGAGTTACCTAGAATTAGTCAAGATATTTCGAGCTACAAAATATAACAAATTTTTCTTCATACATAAAATAAAAAACACATAATCAAACTCTAAAGAGTTACATAATTGTAGTTGGAAAGAATGATACCAACTTCTACTACTGGATGCTCGGCATCATCACAAATCAAGACATGAAATCCTAAGATATGCTCTTTTAGAGTTGAAAATAACCTATGGGCTGATGATATATGTGCATATGCTCCATTTTCCACATACCAAGTGGTCCTCATAACCATGATAGTAGAAAAGCAAGATACCATCAAGAAAACTTTCTCGAACTTGGAGGAAAAATCATTCATCTTAGTTTCAACTAAGACTGGTACCTTATTATGTTGTTGCTTCTCTTTACCCTTATTTTCTAAAAACTGTAATGCATAATGGTCGTGCTTATGAAATATCAATAGTTTTTTTTCTCTCAAGTCTTTCTTCCTTATCTATGAGGTTGATTCCTCACTCTTTTACTTACCCATGTTGGGTTCTTCACCTCTTCCCTTCTTCATCTGATCGAATAGGGCATGGTCATATGACCTCCCTATTTTTTTCCCTTTGATTCCATTCGAGTCTCCTCCTGGATACAATCATCCCAAAGTATTTCACAACAGGGAAGATTCTTCTGAGTACAAGCGCTTTGGAGAAATGTTTCCCATTGAGATAGAAACCCATTGACTTATTGATTCACTATCCCTTTGTCTTTAAATTTCTACCCAACTTCTACAAGTTGATCACAAATCTGTGATACCTTCATCAGGTAATTGGTAATTGTGTATGATGTGGTAATCTCTATAAATATGAGTCAATTTTGCAATCATCTTCATGTTTATGTTCTCACTCTCGTAAAGGCTAACCAAAGCATCAAATATCTCCAACATTTTCTTCTTCTCAAATTTATGAGGGATAAAATGATCCTTTATATCATCCATGATCATATGCTTTAATTTCATTTCTTTCTTCTTGTGAATTACCAAATCCCGTGGACCTGTTAACAAAGCGAGTACATCCTTGACGATATCTTAGAGGTCATTCTCTTTCAGTAGAAGAGTTAAATTGGCTTTCCATGTTAAGAAATTTGAGGCTCCTACCAATATTTCCTCAAACCTAAGGCTATTTGATCTCATCTTTGATTTCTAACACACAAATCTGATAAGCACAACCTCTAAAAACCTGTTCATTGTTGGTCCTGATTCCTAGCAGTTGGTTCAAGCAATTGTTTTTGGTTGTGGATCTACTATTGTAAATTATCTAAATCCTCTTAATTAGATAAGCTCTAATACCATGTGAAAAATACAAAACCTTTGTGATTATTGTCCTTATGTTCTTAGCTAAACAAAATTGTTATTTAATTGCATAAATATAACTTTTTCACATGACAACTATCACATAAATAGTTGAAAGTAAATAGCAGAAGAGTAAAGAATTTCACACATGCATAGGGATTTTCTCTTTCAAATGAACTTATCGTTGACTTCATTAAAGCTTTAGAAGGAAGTTTCCATAGCTTCTAAAAACTAAAAACTATATGGTAAACAAATTCACCTCAAACCTAATGTTTACATCCTCTTAAAGAATGTATACATATACAAACAATCAAGGAACAACACTGAGTACAACCTATGGATATACCAATATATATGGCTTTATGGAATTGTTGTACAACCTACTATAGGTACTAGGCAATAAATCTTGGTTATATAAGTTGTGCCGGTTGTTAATTTCCTTGTTACCTAGAAATATACAACCTTTCCACAATCAAAGGTACATGGATTCAACTAAGATATGTGGACACAACAGACCCAATGGACCCGATACTATGATCAAAAAAATTTCAATGAGGTGCACCCAATGTCACGTCAATGTAACCCCCTTCCTCTTTAGGCCTTGATCCTCAGTCCATGGGCGTCTCCCCTAATAATATGACAATAGAACTAAAATATAGTCAATGAAAACAAGCATGTCTCTACAAGACATTCCCATTGTTGGTAGACCAATGCCTATTCAAGTCCATGTAATATATTGAGTAAATTATTTTAAC
The DNA here is from genome assembly GCA_001517045.1 of Pseudotsuga menziesii. Classification (NCBI taxonomy): domain Eukaryota; kingdom Viridiplantae; phylum Streptophyta; class Pinopsida; order Pinales; family Pinaceae; genus Pseudotsuga; species Pseudotsuga menziesii. Next base: position 219,391 of record LPNX010414196.1, on the reverse strand, counting down.
TTGGAATGCTAGGTGTGATCAATAAATATGTAACAAGATCAAGTAAAAACTAGCAAGATAAAACATAAGAAATGCCCAAAACCAATCGTTGAAATCACTCGATTTTTACCTCCCAACAACTAATTATAAGGGGTGTACCAATCCCCCCTGGGGTGCCCTCTTTCTGATGGATGAATGATGTGTTTTAAACCTGATTTATGCTTCATATCTACAATTTACCATAATCAATGTGAACTAGAAATAAATTTAGTCTCAACCCCCCTCCAAGATCACCTCGGATGACCTAGCACTTCAATGGAAAACTCTCCAAACCCCTAGTATTTGATTTATTTGTCGAAATATACCTAAAATAACAATATACCAGATCTGCAATAAAAAAATAGAGGGATGGTGTCACCCTACTTAAGGTTGGCGTCGCCTCTTTTTAGGTCTTTTTTGGCCTAAAATCATTTTTTGCAGGACTTTCCAACTTTTGGGGGAATTTTCAATATTTTTCCAAGTACAAAAAATTATTACACCAATCAATAAAATGTAATTAGGGCACAAAAATAATAATTTTGGAATTTTCACAAAATATTATATTTTTAGGGCTTTTTCACAATATTTTATTATTTTGTATTTTTGCAATATATAGTACAAGAATTTGAATAAAAGAGGATTTGAGGGAATGTGAGGGAATAATACATAAGCATCGTTTCTTCAGGCCATCGAGAAATCATGATTAGCTTTCATATCAAGAATTGGAAATCCAATTTTGGATGAATTAGGGAGAAACTAAAAAAGAACCTAGGTTGTGTTGGTTTTGGCCTAATTAGAGCCAAGAGAGGTGCCAAACGCCCAAGAAGAGAGGCCCTCCTAGAAGGGATGTCTCACTTACAAGACATTGCTATTGTGCATAAAAAAGCTTAATTTACCCTTACCTTGGAGGTATCTGACAATGCAAAACAAGAGAACCAAAGATCTTACCATAAAAGAAGAAGAAAAGAGAAGAGGATATCTTCCCTTGGATAATCCTTGAAAGATAGAATATAAGTCTTAATCACCAAAAATTACCACATTAAGCCTTTAGATGCTTAGAAAGAGAGGTGCACACCACTTAGTCCAAGTAGACAAGAAGAAAAAAAAAATATTTTATTTTATCCCATGATATTGAGTTACAAATGAGTAGGGTGGCCTTGTTTATATGTGATTAGGCTAAATTAAATATATTTTTTACAGTTGACCAACCTAAAATGTCTTAAAATTCCTTAAAATGATTTTTTAAGGATTTGTCACGCATAATCAGGAGACTAAACCTCAAAAAAGATAAAATAATGATAAAAATGATGAAGTGCTACAACATATTGAAACGTTGATCCTGGAAGGAGGACATCATGCCCCATCTAAGCCCAACATTGTGTCTTTTTCATCAACACCCTCCTTCGTTAGGTGGTATAGCCTCTTCAATCTTGCAAAGGTGGGAATTTTGTCCACGGTGTAGAGGATGACCAAGAGGGAGGGGTAATACAAAGAAAAATAGTTCCTAGAGGGTATTCATGACATGTTATAAGGTGGGTATGATAAACCTTACATGCACAATCACCTTCTACATAAAATAGACATAAGTGTTGGCTGGGATCCCCTAAGCCATGTGTCCTAATGGAGTCATCCCAAGAAGAACCAGAGCACCAACCTAGGGCATAAATGCCCAACATGATGAGCGACATCCACCACATCAAGGGAATTCAACAAAGACACTAAGCCAATACTCCTTGAAATGAAAACCAAAAGGACATTCCACGACTAGACCAAAGGTATTAGGCCTCACTAGATTGACAATTTAGATATAAAAAAAACAACTTAGCCTTTACAATGGAAAATCACCCCTCCTCTTTCATACATCTGATATGGCACACTACAGAGGATTTGGAGGGTAAAAACTAGCTCCAATTATGGGACACGTGCTTCTACTAGGAGTGCGTGATGAACCTCTTAATAATCTAGGACCTGTAGAGTTGCACACACTTCGAACAACAAATTCATCAAATGTGTCATAAGCAGGCGCTTATATCCTTCCTTACTCACATTAAAATTAAATACAGTAAATAACAAGTGAGATGCATGGGTAAAAGTAAATGACAAAATGAAATGAAACTAAATATACTATAGTATAAGGGATGTCTTAAAGACATTAGATATCACCTAAGTAGAATATTTTCAGAGATTTCCCCTTAACTGGAAATGACAATTTTTCTCCATACAAATGACTCAAGTAAAAGAAATCATTACCTGCAACATTTTCAGTTTGATACCGAACTAACCAAATATTTTCAAACCATCTTACTTGGTTTTTCCTTTCTTTTCTGCCATAGGAAACAAGATCACCTTTCCTGAAATTTTGTTGGGGAGGTTCCTTGTCAAACTGAGCTTGTGTGTCTTCTTGATATTGCATCAAATGATCGATATCTTAACCTTGTTTTTGGCATGGCTTTGAGGATTCGTTCTGGACTACATCTAGATAAATCTGTCTCATCTTTTGTCAGATTGGATGTGCATCTTTTCTCACGTCGCTTTATTAAAACTTCAAAAAATCACGAGACTAGTCATCTTTGGATTCACAGATCAAACTTTTGGATTCTTCCTTTTCATTAGTTGTAAGTGCTTTTGTTGTTGTTTTTTAACTACCATTCTTCTCTTGATTCTTCTTTGTATAACTTATTTAGGTGAAACTGGGTTGTTGGTCGCTTTTTTCAAGTAGATTTGCTTTTCTTAATCTATCTCAAATTTGGCTGAATTATTCATAATATTTTGTATTTGCATGTCATCATCAAAAAACTGGCAGTTTCCCAAAGCATGCATAGAGTATCTAGAAACTATATTTAATTTTTCATTTTCTACAAGGCCTTCAGAAGGATAAAGAAAAGAAGCTAAAATTTCTTGTGCGTTGTATTCTTCATTATGAGCTCGAAGAACCACTACTCAGAATAATGTATCAAAATATTCTACCACCAATTGTAATGTATCCTTGTAGCAATTCAACCTTTCATTTTCATAAATAAGCTCCTCTTTAACTAATTGCATCTCAATTTTATTGGGATTAATCATCCAATATACATTTGTGTCTTTTTTAGGAGCAACATCGATAGAAAAAACACCGTATTATCTAACATTGTCTTGAAAAGAAATTATTTCACTTCCTAGATCTTCTGGATATTCCACACGATGCCTTCTCATTGGTTCCCTATTGAATACCACACATGTCCCAAGTGAATGGCCCATTTTATTGATAACAACATACCCCATGATTTTGGCATGTCGATGATAACAATATCCATTAATAACTCTCTGGTAGGATGTGCTGCAAGACAAACTCAAACATCTTTAACTAATCCACACACTTTGACTTCCCTAAAATCCACACTGCAAATATTTCGATAAGGCCTTGAAACTTTCAATCCCAACTTGTACATTATCGGAAAAGGAATCACCCTTGTCGATCCACCGGATTCCCAAATAGCATTATGCAATACAAATTCTCCAATCATTAATGAGATAAAGAATAGTTGATTGCTTTGATTTTGGATTTCTGCAGGATTCATATTTTGGAGAATAATAGGAAAATATTCACCTTCTTCTATCACACATATGGTTTTCCTTACTTACTTCAATCATAAAGACTTGGTTATCTAATTTCTCATATCTATGATATTTTTCATTTATCCTAATGGAACTGATACTTTTAGAGCGTTCACTGCACCTAGAACATCAAAATTGATATTTTTATCAATACCTGAGCTTGCATTTCACTTTGAGGCCCTTGCAGTTGGATTGCTTGTGGGAGAGTCTTCTTTCTCTTTTGATATGTTACATATTTAAATATATTCTCATATATTTTCTTAGTTCCTTCACGAGAATACATTTCTCCAAAAATCTTAATAATTTTATCAGCTTTGACAAATTTCTTACTTCCTTCATATTCTTGTTGGATAGATAAAATTGATGGTGTCCTTCAAACAAGTTATTGCATACTTCAGGACCACCTGCATTGTTGTGATTCCTCCTCATTTCCTAAAAGTAAATACATCCAATTTCACTCTGGAAGTCTTGACATGCTTGGAAAAATTGAGAGAAATCAACAACCATATTAGTCGATCCCATTGATGTATCAGTTCTTCCATTATTCGAATGTCCATAATTGGAATTTATTGGGGGAACCTATTTTGTTGTTGATGCCTATCTACTTGAACCATCATGTTTTGCAATGCGATATTCTACTGAGTAAATCAACTTCACCTTGTAAGGAAAGAGAAAATCCTATGTAAAATACATCAAGCAATCTATTGCCACCCACTATTTTCCAATGATTGTTAGCACTAATAGCATTTTCTCCATCTAATGTAGGCAAATTACTAAGCTTTGGAATATCATTTGGATATCCATGCATATTAGTGAAATCTAAAAGGTGCATCTAAATCATATAGAAAAGTAGCCATTGGAATATTATAAAAAATAATCATACGGAAATCAAATAGAACTTTAGAAGACAAATGGTTACTTACCTCCCTTACCTTATAATGACTATGTCTTCTTCTTTGATAAATGAGCTCAAGGTTAGGGACAAAGATAATCTTACCTTAAGGTTTGTCCTTGTTGAGTATCTTCTATAATTTTTATTTGGAGTCACTAGATAAGACTTGCAAGGTTAGTCCTTTAACAATAATCTTATCAAGTACAAAACAAGAACTCGCCTCGATTTTGACCATCCAAAATTGCTTAGATATGTCGTTAAAATCAACCGAGGAACTGCTTTGTACACAACAATGGATTCAAAAATTTTAATAGCATTGTCGAAATTCATGAAATGATTTTTTACAAAAATATATTGTTTATGCTAGCAAGATTGGGATTTGACCCAACAAAGTGCTCAAACTGATATACATTAATGTTTAAACGGTCCCTAGAAATGATGTCAAAAATGTTGTGATTGTCGAAAACAAGTGAACTAAACCAGGGAACACCTTGAATGGAATGCCATCACTTTTCCTTTGAGTCTTTAACAACGAATCCAACAAAAGTCACCTCAAAAACTAGCATGTTTCCACAATTGAAGATAGTCATGGACCCAACTAAGATATGTGGACCTAACAGATGCAATGGACCTAATACTATGATCAACATATTTTCAAGGATGTACACCTAATGTATCACCTCAATGTAACACCTTCCTCTTCATGCCTTTCTCCTCATTTCACGAGAGGATCCCCAAACAATATGAGGATAAAACTAAAATATAGTCAATGAAAATAAGCCTTTCCATACAAAACTTTCCCACTATTAATAGACAAGTGCCTATGGGAGTCAATGAAAGATACACAATAAATGCTTCTTGACTTGGAAGGATAGGATATATAATATGTAGCAATATAAATTACATTAATATATTAAAAACAAGAAAGATAAAACATGAGAAATACCCATAACCAACCGTTGAATCATCAGAATTTTACCTCTCGGCGACTAGATGCAAGGGGTGCACCAATACCCCATGGGGCATCCCCTTTGTGATGGATAAATGGTCTGTTTTGAGCCTGATTTATGCTTTACTTCTACAATTTATCGCAATCAAGGTGAACCATAAATAAATCTAGTCTCAAATCCCCTTAGGGTCACCCCAGGTGACCTAGCACTTCAAGGGAAACCTCTCCAAACCCCTAGGGTTTTGACTTCTTTGAAAAATTGGACTTGCAATAACAATATACTAGATATGCAATAAACCCTAGTGTGATAAAATGTAATGCTACATAGGGATGATATCACCTCTTTTTATGGCTTTTTTTCTTCTTCCTAAAATGACTTTTTTTGCAAGACTTTTCCAACTTTTTAAGATTTTTTCAATATTTTTCCAATTACATATATTTATTGCAATGATAAATAGCTTTAGAAAATAACAATATAAATATAACTACAACACAAAAATTAATATTTCACAAACTATTTGATTTTTAGGGTTTTTTTCACAATATTGGATTTTTTGTATTTTGTAATATATAGTACAATAATTTGAAAGAAAGAGTATTTGAGTGGAGGTGAGGGAATAAGAAATGAGGCTCATCCCTTCAAGCCATAAAGAAATTGTGATTAACGTTCCTCTCAAGAATTGGAAATCCAATTTAAATGAAATAGGGAAAAACCAAGAAACTCCAGGTTGTGTTGGTTTTGATCTGATTAGGGAAAATAGAGGTGACAAAGGCCCAACAAGAGAAACCCTCCTAGAAGGGATGTATCACTTATAAGAAATTTGTATTATGCATAAAAAACCCTAGTTTACCCTTACCTTGTATGTCTCTGAAGGTGAAAGACAATAAAACCAGACATATTACCTCAAAATAAGAAGAAAAGAAAAGAGAGTAACCATCTTAAGAATATTTTCCCTTAGACAAGGCTTGCAATATAGAGCAAAAGCATTCAATCACCAAAAATTACCACACTAATCCTTTAGATGCTCAATAAGAGAGGTTTGCACCACTTAGTCTAAGTAGACAAGAAGTAAAAGATAAGATTTTATCTGATCCCATGGTCTTGAGTTACAAATGAGGAGGCTATCCTTATTTATATGTGGCTAGGAAAAATTGAACCTACTTTTAGAGTCGACCTACCTAAAATGATTAAATTAAGAGAATGATGATTTCCACAATTCATCATATTTGGAGTTAGCTTTTGGAATTAATTGTGAGTGAATTTATGAGTCTGGCATTTCTAGTGGACACTCAACCCATATTCAAGGAATTTATGAGTCTGAGATTTCTTGCATTCCCTAAATATGGGTGGAGTGTCCACTCAAAACATCAGACTCATAAATCCACACATAGTTAATTCCAGAAGCTAACTCCAAAAATGTCTTTAAATTATTTAAAATAAATTTTTAAGGTTTGTCACCCATAATTCAGGGACTAATCCTCATAAAACATAAAAAAATTATGATAAAAATGATGAAGTGACACAAGATGATGAAACATTAAACCTATAAGGAGGATTTCATGCCCCATATAACCCCAACATTGTGCTTTTTCTCTCAACTCCCTCTTTCTTTAGGTGGTATGGTCTCTTTAAGCTTGCAAAGAAGGTGGACATTTTACCCATGATTATTAGGATGACCAAGAGGGAGGGGTAATACAAAGGAAAAAAATCAAAGAGGGTATCTATGAGGTTTGATAAGGTAGGTATGACAACCCTTACACGCGTAATCACCTTCTACATAGCATAAACATAAGTGTGGTTGGGAGACCCTAATCCATGTGTATGAATGGAGTCATCCCAAGAAGCACCAGAGAATCAACCCAAGGGATAAATTCCCAACATGATAGGGGACCCCAACCACATCAAGGGGCAATCAACAAAGCCAATAATCCAATACTCCTTGAAATGAAAACCAAGAAAACATGACATGACCAGATCAAGGGTCTTAAGCCCCACTAGACCAACACTTTTACATAAAACAAACCCCAACTTGGAATTTATAATTAGAAAGGACCCTTCCTCTTTGGTACATCTAATATGGCACATTGCAGAGGATATAGAGGGTAACATGCCAAGTGATTGATGCACTATGCTCTTTCTTTGATTGGTTTCCTCATGTTAGCACACAAATCTAGATTATAAATAATCACATGCAAGTTATGAAATTTATTTGAAAAACATGCAAGTTGTAGGAAATTTATCCCTCATGTCACTGATAAATTTCTCTTTGTTAGGGATGGTGCATTGCAACCATAGGGGGGAGGATCGCTAATTTTTTATATGTTTCTAATTATATACTTGCAAATCTACATTAAAACATGGATAAAAGGTAGTAAAATATAATTGTTATAGTTACTAAAAAATAGATTCGCAAGTTAAAATGGTTATAATAGTAAATAAATTCGATCTTTGGGATGCTGTCCTTATCAAAGTATGCAATGAAATATTTAGAACAATATTTTATGTGCCTTTGGCCAGCAAGTTAATGCTGCCAAAGAGTTTGTAATGGGAAGTTTTTCTTTAAAATGGAGGAATTTTTGGCATTACAAGACCATACAAATGAGAACAAGTGAAAGAAAAATGCTACAAATGAAGGATAAATTCAAAGCACAGGCCTAAAATTCTACCAAATCATTGTGTAAATGCTATCATGAATCAATAAGAAAGAGGAGTTAGAAAACCAAGGATAATCTAGCATTACTTTGTATTAAATCAATAGTTTGGTCCAACATAAACATGAATACAAGTATGTGCAATAACTCACTTTCACAAATATCAAAGAGCACAGAAGAAGAATAGAGAATGAGGTGAATTATTGCTACTGCTAGCAAGAAAATACAACCTTCTTCCTTGTGTAAAACCTATCTAAATAGATTAGCATAGAGTCCCACATGTGTCTCCTACAAGATGATCTTACATGTGATGAGGGAGCACTTCTCCAAAATAAACTGAAGAGGAGATAATTCCCTCCCCCCCTTGCCTAGATTTGATCTGTTGCATGAGCAAATGCACCTCCTTATATTGGATTTGATATGTTGCATGAGGAAATCCCCCCACCCCCCTTATGTTTGAGTTCATCCATCTCATGTGTGAGTTAAGTGCCCAATTAAACTAAACTTGACCTCATGCACTTCACCCCTTATATCATGCACTTCACCCTTGGCCTCATCCTCTTCACCATGTTGCACGAATGAGTTATGTGGAGCAATTGTCATACACGCACTCTATTCAAGTTTAGTTCACTTCACTTTTTTGCATGCTCTCTAATTTTTCCCCTTTTCACAACGAGAGATGCCATGTGTCATGCTTTCATAACTCACATCTAAAAAATAAGGGATACTTTGCATGTGCCATACAAAAACTTTGCGTGACATGCAACTCAAACCCTAACTACCAAAAATAGTAGTATCTCACATGTCATCCAAAATATTTCACTGGAATCTTGAGCTTGCAATAATGCAAAAATCTTGATCATCTTTGTTGTGTGGGCCTTCTAACTACATCTCCTAAAAAATATGAACACTTCTAAAAATAAACATCTCCTCCAATACTGATTAAAACCATGTGAAATGTCTCTAAAACTATATCCTATCACTAGATACGCCTACATTTGGACCATGGGATCAACCTCCAACCTATGAAAGTTGTGTCTCTATAACAAATTCGGATACCATCTAGATGAAATAAGTTGGCCCTTAACCTTCCAAATTTCAATATGGGAAAATCTATGGGTTAACAATGGCAACTCAAGGGGATGGGATCCCCTTGATAGATATCAAGAATCTCAGAATCTATGTACTCTACAACTTTGAAATTGTGATCCCTATATCTCTGGCATGTAGATCAATGTTGTTTGTCCTATGGGATATGGAGTCAATTGTAAGCCCTTTGTAAGTTTGTTGATCAGAAAAGAAAGGAAAAAAACCACATACAGTCCCATCTGTAACCACCTTAATGTATGATTTCCCTATCTTGAAAATGAGTTGAAGTCAACATGCAAGGTAAAAACACCAAGCTAGATGCCAATGATGTAAGCACCTGCCAAGCATGAGGAAACCTACAAATGAGGATAATGGGATCCAAGGTACAAGCACAACCTATCAATGTGAAATATGTTCTAGAGTCAAACACTAAAAAAAATCACCTAATTAGGAGCTGATGATGCTTAGCCTTATTGTATGTGATATCGACGCCAATGAGGCTAGTGACCATCAAGGCAATTTAGCTCCTAGATCACTTCCTAGATGATGTGTTGGAGTCGATGGGGAATGACCTGCTAAGAGGAAGGCTATGATGAAAATATTTATCTCAACACGAAGAAAACACATAAGCATTACAATGTTGTTGTGTCATACCCCTAATGTTGGACGAGGATCTGACTCAAGAAACATGATGTAAATGAAGAGACTCGAAATTGCACAAAGAAAGGGAAATCATTATCATCCATATGTGACCTAGATATAATACATAACACTATTGAAAGTAGAGAATTTGTTTGACTTAATACCTACAATGGACATATATATTATTATTGCAATGTTACCTAAAACCAAACATACCATCACTATTCGAGGCATTTTTATTTTTATTTTTTTTAACAGGAACTCAAAGCTTTTTCATTATAGAAAAAGGGTTGTGCACAGCCATTCATTACAAAAACTTGTAGATTGTCTCATATTATTAAGCATCAAATTGGGAGTACAAGAGTTAAAACTATTTGAAAATTGCTAGAAAATTTGTTTTCCTTCCTAATCTTTGGCATACTTGAGGATGGGTAAACCCTGAAAAACTGAAGATTAAGCAAAATGGAAAATGACATTACTAGTAAAAAAGGAAGGCATACTTCTTATTCATGCCCTTCATGTTTAGGGACTGCTTGGAGACCGAAACTTCTTCCATGGGTTGTGCTCTGGAAACCATTGGCACATAAAATTGGTTACTATATGACAATTTTATCACCTTCGACGAGTCTTCTAAAAGCCTTTCCATCTTCCCCATCAGTTCTCGAATGTCCCTTTCTAAATCATCTATACGCGAATCGTTAACATGCAAGCAGGTTGATGACATAACCGATATCTTTTGAAATTTCTTGATTTTGTTTCAAACCTTTGCATACTGCCTCGAAAACCCTCCACAAATGGTGTTTGAAATCCTCAATTCGAGCCTTGAGGTTGCTGCTCTCGGCTTGCTTTTATGAACTCATCATCGAATAATCAACTATAGACCACAAATTGAGAGAGGAATCCAGATCAAGAGAGTTCTAATACATGAGAGTTCCATTGCACCAGTCTCTAAAAGCGTCCTAAAAAGGAAACAAATGGTCTTTGCTTTACTGGGTATCCATATTGCCAACCAAATAACATGTGGGAGCACTGCGAACAGTGGTCAGATCTAAATGTAGGGTACCTTCATCATTTAATCTATTACCTTCATCACATGCCTTAGAGCATGCAAATGGCCATGCATCCGATTATTTCCTCAATAGTAACATTTATAACAAAGGGGTGTGAACCATAGTCGCAAGTGAGAGACTAGGGCTTTGCCCTCCCTGCATGTGTCATGGAAAGGCATGAAGTGTTGTTTCTTCATTGGCATATGTTATTAAACCTGGATCTAGCATAGCTCCTTTGTTTGTAAGGAGGTCAACATCCTGGTTATTGCCTCTGAGAACATGGAAGGAGATTACCTATGTTTTGTCAGAGAAAAAGATGATCCGCTGATAAATTATTTTGCATTGGATGTTACCTTTCCTATATCCAAACCTCATCTTTTGAATAACCTATCTTGAATCATTGATGATGATTATTTTGCTTATGCCTTTCTTGGTGATAAGTTCAATATCGAGCATAAGCACCAGCCACTCTACTTCATTATTGGTCTTCTTCCCCAGATTCCAAGAGAAAGAATCAATAGTATTTCCTCCATGATAAAAAAATATCCTGCCCGTGCCTACCTCCCCTGCCATTCAAGGCATTTAAAAAGTGAGGAAACAAGGATAAATGTTGATACAAACATAAGAAATCAACGACTAAGATCTAGGACTAACATAACAACTGCAATAAGGGAAAACTAGCAAACAAAGACTTCAAATTGTTGTCGACAAAAAAATCAGCAAACTAAATATAGAAATAACATAACAAAAATCAACAAAAAAAACTACTACCAGAACTCATGAATCCATCTTAAATTCATCTTCTTTTTCTCTTTTTCTGTGACATTTTATTGGAATTAAGTTTCCAATCATTCACCATTGACTAACAATTCTTCTCTCTAACCCTCCAAGTTAGTGGGATAAAAAGTATTGGAACCTACAAATGCATCATTGAGGTATGGTCCCAACAATACAATCTAACTTGATTTGATCTCTTGTTTTTTCATCGTTATCTCCCCACAACAAGACTATATCTCTCACCTATAGGGATTTGTCACTGGCTTTACAATCAAACACTTTCTTCACCTTACTTTGATAATCCACAAATTGATCATAAGTTTCCCTATGATCCTCATCGAGCTGGGTAAGATGATGTATATGGGCTTGGATGGCATCTTGGTTGTTGATCCCATGATCCCTTGTTCTTTCCAGCCACCTTCCATATTATCCTGATAAGATTTTTGTTGCTAGAATTTGGTAGACAATTCCCATGTGGATAGTAATTGCATAAATGGGCCAATGTGATGCCATACTGTGAACATGTCATCACCTCTATTGAAATGAAAATGTTGGCATTATTTGTGGTAATCTTATTAGGAAATCCAAAGCATGTGATGATGATTTGATCATAACATTTGACAATAGTTGCACTTGAGGATGTCTCCAGTGGTATAACCTTTACCCAATTGGTAAAGTAATTAGTGGCTAGCATGATCCAACTTAATCCATTATTGGAATTTTGATTAAATTGGCCATTGAAATCAAGGCCCCACTGTTGAAAAGGATCATGCACTATAACTGGATCAAGGGGTAATGATGGTAACCTTTGTTTCCCCTTGAAATAGTGGAAAGGATCACATGCTTTGACATACACATGGGTGTTAGAAAAAATGGTAGTCCAATAGTAACTTTCTCTTGTAATCTTATGGCCAATGGTATTTGGCTCAGAAATGACCCCTACACAATCTGACATGTAGTCTTGTAGCCTTTGGACTCAGTTGGATCTATGTATCTAAGGATAACCCCATATGGGTTTCTCCACCCAATTCCTCCCTACATCAAACATAATCTTGTTAGACGCGGCTTAAGAGACAGCTTCTACATATTATCTATGTTTGAAGACAAGATAATTTATTCAAATGAAAACTAACATCGGTGTACCAATCAATATGCTTTAATGAAGACAACAAAGCATATACCTTATCAAGTGGTTGTTCATTCTCTATGGTAGCTTTGTCTATAGTGTGGATCCTTCTTTTTTCCATCAATCTATTCAACCCCTGTCCATGAAACAAATTGGTTTGTTTCAGCTCGAGGTCATACTTTTGCATATTAGTGATCCACTTACCTCTTGTGCCATTGCAATCCTGATATAATAACGTATCTTTGACCATGGGATGCATGACATAAGGTACAATATTTACATTCCAAAAGTAATACTCGAAGTACTTGAGCACCTTTACTAAGGCATAATCTTGCTTATCTACATAAGAGTAAGCTAACTTTCCCCCCTGCAGGGCATTGCTCATAAATGCTATTGATTGTTCACTTCCTTATTGGTATTTCTACAATAAGATTACAACCATACTAGAATTAGAAGCAAAATAAAATAATTGAAAGTTCTTACCATAATCAGGTCCAACCATAACAAGAGACCGGTATAGACTGTGTTTCATGTCTACAAATGCATTCTTTGCTTCATCATCCCACTTCAGACTATGATCCTTCTTCAACATGTTGGATATAGGCCCCACAATCTTTATACAATTAGGAATAAAGTTCTTAATGAAATTAACGTGATAGAAAAAGGATTGTATAGCTTGTTTAAGTTTGGGTAAAGGAATTTCCTGAATACCTTTCACCCTCTCGGGATCAATCCTTATCCCTTCTTTCAAGACATTGTGTCCAAAAATATTACCTTCAAATAATCCTAATATGGACTTTTGGGTGGTTCAATGAGATGTACAAAGCCATGCATCTATCAAAAATCTTGTGTAAGTGTCCCACGTGATCATTTCTATTTTTAGAGAAAAGAGTAATATCATCATGTTAAACTACTATGAAGTTGTGTAAATAATCAGAAAAAGCAAACCTCATAACATGTTAAAAACAAACCCTAGTGTTCGTTGGTCCAAAAGGAATGTGAATACAAGCATAAGTTCCCCAAGGGGTGGTGAAATCAGTCTTATACCGTCATACTTGGCTACCAATACCTAGTTGTAACTAGAGAATCCAACCAATATGGATATCATCCCGGATTAGCAAGTTCCTGTAGAACATGTTCCATACTTGGTAGAGTATAATTATCTTTGAGAGATGTGAGGTTCAGGTTTATGAAATCAATGCAAATGTAAATTTCCCCATTCTTTTTTTGATAGGTACAATGTGGAAACACAATTTGAATACATGATAGGATGATGATGTCAGTCTCCAAAAGCTTATGCAATTTTCTCATGATAATTGCCGATAGTTTATGGTTCATATGCCTTTGATGTTATTTTAGTGGCTTTACATATTCTCTGAAGGGAATTGCATGATATCACTTTAGGATCATAGGTTTTCAATTCATCATAAGACCGTGCAAATACATCCTTGCATTCCCTTCCCAAGGATTCCAACTTCCTTTTCTTTTCATGCATGCATCCTTTACCAAGCTTGATGATCCTGGGAAAATGATCCAATCCAATATTCACTTCCAATACTTGTTCATCCAAATCAGATTTATTAGTTCCCATAAAAATGTCAAATTTATCAAAAAGTTTCTCCAGAGGAATCAAACCTCTAGGGATCCTACTAGTGTGTAAATGAATCAAAGGAGACTTACCCCTCATCATTTCATCAATCAAATGAGATGAGAAGTATTTAATGTAATTAAGTAAGTTAAATGATTATCTCTCCTCTTTGAAAACCTTCCATGACTCAATGTTATCTAGGACAAAAGGTTGAAATACTACGTCAATTGTGTATTGTGTGTGAGGAACCCACATGCATGGTTGAAAACAATAGTAGATGAATCCATAGAATCTACTATCTCATTTTGGATACTTGGGATTGCAATGATGGAAAATGCTTGAAAGCAATTGATCTCATTCCATGTTACATTTTGGTATCTCTTGAGTATTGGACTCCTTGGCTCCTAGAAGTATCTTACCTGATTTGCTTCTAATTCGAATTCTCTAATGACCTTTAATAACTTTATCCCTATCTTCCTTACCTGCTCAATACCTAACAACATAGCTTCATTTTTGGCCATATTGTTAGTGCAATCCAGTTCTAAATGAAAGAAAAAGGAAACAGGTTACTTGAAGAGGAAGTGAAATCTACCCTTGCTCTAGATTCAAATATGGATCTTGCACCATCATGGTGCATAGTAAATATACCATCGAAAGAAGTATTGATAATAAACTCATGTGATGTAGTACATTCTCAAGTTCATCCATAACCACATATGTGCTCATCTTAGTTTCATATTCCTCATGGTACAATGGATCATTGTCCAATTAACGAGGATCTTCCACATTATGGAGCATATTATTTTCTTGAAAAGGTCTTATATTGTAGTTTGGATCCATTAGAATGGTTGCATACGACCAATCCATTTTAATACATCCTCCTAAATCAACAACCAATTTTTGATATGATAGCATGCCCCACTTGGATGGGTGGTCAATGAACCACATCCATGGTTAAACTATGTTTGAATATTCTTGTAAGAAGACCTTAAGTTCACTGATGATCCTGCAGAACTGCACTTATGATGAGTCTAGAGCCTGCACATTTCTATAAGATCTATAAATTATTAGTCCTAATTCGTTTATCACTTCCAAATTCATAGTGTTGGTGGAAGATCCCAAGTCTAACATACAATTTCGAAGTAATAAGCCATTAACGAGCATAGAAATGTAAAAGGGAGGGGGTTTGTCAGACTTACTCATGGAAAGAGGTTCGTCAGACCTATTCATTCCAAGATATATCTATGGGGACTCTTATGAAGCAATCATGGAGTCACACAAACTAAAGAATATGTTAATGACTTGCTTATGCTCTAAAAAATGAATAAGCTCTAGCAACGGTACTGAAATATTGACTTTGAATAGGTCACTTACCCAAGAGAATGGAGAAATGTGCACCAACAAAGGATATTTTCTATCTATGGTAACCAATGGTTGAGATTCCTTTTGCATGTAAGGTTGTGTGAAATGCGGATCATTTTCAACTTTACTCTTTTTAGTATAGGTTTTCATGATCTTAGCCATCATAATTATAGTGTTGGAGTTTACTTTGTCTACCAAAGATTATGTCATTTGGCTTCCAAGGGAATCCATAGTAGTTGGAACCATAGTTCTCCTAAATGCACTGAAATTCCCATAATTCAAAGGAAAGACTTTGGTTTGGATACCTTTATATTGGCTTGATAATTGGTATACATGTAGGCTAACATCTTGTTCCAAAAATGATATCATGTTTAAAGAATCCTCAAAGTGTTCAAAAAAATTCCTCCAACTAATTAGGGTGTATAAATAGGTTGCTTGTTCAAAGACCTCGCAACCTTATTCATGTGTGACAAAGTTGTTCCTTGTTGATTTTCGAAATTATTCTCCAAACATACTTTTTTGCTGGTGAGATCCCGTAATAGATCTACAAATCTTGTCGATGCTTCATTTCTTTCAAGCTCAACTTCTCTCTTCAATTATAGGGATTCCCTTCCTTATGGATACAAAAGATGAAAAATATTGGGATGGGTCTTCCTAGTTGCAACCATGTTTCTTTCGATTTTAAGTGTTGCAGCAAATGCCACTTCCAAGTTCCTTGCATCCTTTTCCCTAAGAAGAAAATCCAAAGGTTCATTAAGTGCTTCAAAATAAAATCATAATAAAGTTTCTTCATTAGGATGTTCATTTCAAGGAACTCTATTATAAGGCTTGATGAAACAATTATTAAATTATGAAACAGATTCATTCTCATCCTTCTAGGTCGCATGCAACTCTTTTAACAAGAAGGTGTTGTCTTGTTTATAATCTGACTTCCCTGTGGATTTTCTTTTGAAGGAATCCCTTCCATTGATGGAATCATTTGGAAGGGATTTATACCAGGTTCATGCATCCTCTTTAAGGGTTTGAATTAACCTCTTCATCACCACATCCTTATGTTTAGGTGCCAAGTCATCTATGAACTTAAAGAATGCAATGAGATGAACATCAATAGAGATTGTGTCATTCCCAACCACTTTCGAAAATCGCTTTTGATAATCACTTATAGGCATATCATGAGAATGGTTAGGAATTAAGGAAAAAATCAGAGGATCATATATTGTAAGTGAAAATCTAACTATCGAAGTTTCCATTGTATCAATTTGAGATGAGACAAATAAGTTGCGAGTAAAGGTGAAGAAAAAAATATTATCGAAGAGTTTACCACGAGATAAGAACTAACTATGGATCCACTTACCATGATACTTGTGGTTGTTGATGGTATGGTGACTACTTGAGGGGTGGTTGTGATTGTGGATTCACTCTCAAAATCCAACAAACTTTGTAGTAACATATTACTTTTTATGCAAAACAACTATTGCGATTCGTCAAGGCCCAGAGTAATACCTTGTGTAGGATCAAATTGAGATGATATTTTAGTATTTTCAAGGTGATTTGAGCCCATAGATAGTGAAGTATCCAACTGAGAATAAAATAATTCACGATGAACAATATTTACCTTGCCAATGTCAATTATGTCTTCTAAGGACAACAAAAATTCCTCGGTAACGATGCCGATTTTGTTAGTACGCAAATATACACTATAACTAATCACCCGCAACTTATGAAATTTGTTTGAAAAGTGCACAATTTGTAGGAAATTCATCCCTCATGTCATTGATAAATTCCTTTTGGGATGGTGCATGCCAACCAAGGGGGGTCACTAACTTATTATATGTTTCTAATACACTAGTAAATTTATATTAAAACATAAATAAAAAGGCAACAAAACATGACTATTATAAGTACTAAAAATCTAATCCACAAGTAAAAATAGTTATAACAATGATTAAACTCGATCTTTGGGTGGTTGTCCTTCTTGAAATATGCAATGAATTATTTATAACAATAGTTTATGTGCCTTTGGACAAGCAATTTATAGCTTGAGTGGGCGTAATGGTTAAGAACACATGTTTCCTCCTAGGATGTCAAAGGTTCAAATCTGGAGATTGGTAGGGTATGTACAACTCTATAGACTTTAGCGATCAAATCATTGTACATAGGGGGTCCTTTATACCACAAACAAGGGGGTGTCATACACTAAATTTGTGTCTGGCTTGGACGTGACCTAAAAATATATTATTATTTTTATTATTAATGGGATGTTTTGCTTTAAAATGGAGGGATTTTCGACATTACAACAACATACAAATGACAACAAGTGAAATAAAAAGGTTGCAAATGAAGAATAAATTCAAAGTACATGCCTAAAATGCTACCAAAATCATTGTGCAAATACAATCACAAATCAAGAAGAGAGAGGAGTTGGAAAACCAAACATAATCTAGCTTCACTATGTATTAAATCAAGAGATTGGTCCATCATAAAGACGAATACAAGCTAGTCCAATAATGTCATTGCACACAAATTGAAGAGATTAGAAGAAGAAGAGACAATGAAAGGAATTGTTGTTGTTGCTAGTAAGGAAATCCACCCTTCTTGCTTTCCTGAAACCTTACTACTTAGCTTGGTCTAGAGGCTCTCATTCACCTCCCACTTACTAGTTTGACATGCAATGAGGGAGCATCTCACTGGAAGAAATTGAAGAGGAGAGAATGTGCCCCCCTTGCCTAGAGTTGATATGTTGCATGAGCAAATGCACACCCTTCTGCTAGAGTTGATATGAAGCATGAGAAAATGCACCCCCTTATGTTGGATTTCATCTATATGATGCATGAGTTAAGTTCCTAGTTGAACTGAACTCAACCTCGAGCACTTTACCCTCAACCTTGTGTTCTTCACCCTGTTGTGCGGCTAAGTTAAGAGGAGGAATTCTCATGCATGCACCTTATTTAAGTTTAGTTCACTCTAGTCTCCTGCATTCCCTCTAATTTCACCACTTGTCACAATTAAAGATCATCACATGTCACACATAAATTTATGTCACATGTCATGCATGCATTGATGCTACATGCCACATATGCATGGATCACAACTAAAAAATAGGATATAATTTTCATGTCCGTGTAACTCAAACCATAACTACCAAAACTATAAGTATCACTCGCCTGTCATCCAAAAAAATCCCATTGGAATCCTGAGTTCGCAATGACGTCGAAAATATGATGATACATGTTGTGCAAACCTTTGAACTCTATATCCTATAAAAATAAGAGCACTGCTAAAAATAGACTTCTCCAATACTGATGAAAACCTTATGAAATGTCTCTGACTCTAAAACTGGATCATATCATTGAATCAACCTGCAGTTTGGACCCCGTGGGGACCAACCTCTAACCTATGAGTTGTCTTTATGGAACAAAACTAGATACCAACTAGATGAAATAATTTGGCTCTTAACCTTCAAAATTTGCATATGGGAATATCTAGGTGTTAACACATTGTTAGACAAAATTGTGTTATAACTCTCTATCTTGACTTGCCTTTACACTTGAGCTAAAACACTAATATGCCATAACCTTAATCTTTCTAAGAGATGTACAATTGAGATTAGTCTACATCATTATTGTTATACAAATACACTTCATTAAATTCAATAGCCAAATATAAGACTTTCACTTTATTCGTAAAATGAATTACAAAAATTAACTAACTCGAACTACTTCTAACATGTTCACACTGAACTTGTGCAAAAGTTCATGTCAGAGCTAAATTATTCAATGGGGATTGATAAGAGGGAGTGAGCTCATGCACAAAAACTACATGGATAACGCCAAAGAAGGATGGATAAAGGACGGGTACAAGATATAAAGTGTCAAACAAGATCATGATTAGGTACAATTTTGTGTGTAGGGAATGGATTATTTGATGGATAGTTTGAATGGCGCATGATACTTCACCAAGATAGTTTTGAATAGAAAATATCACCAAATCAAGATTAGAGATGGAAATGAGTGGAATACTACATTACATACCAAGGATGGTTTTTGCAAGTGGTTAGTTATGTCATTTGGATTGACCAATCTGTCAAGCATGAGATTGATGATAAAAAATTTGTAACCCTACACAGGTATGTGTGTAGTAGCTTGTTTTATTACATTCTATTTTTATCAAGAGCATAGAGGAGCGCCTATAGCATCTAAGTATGGTATTTAGTAGTTTCACATCAAGTTGCAGAAGTGTGGAATCTTCAAAGAACAATTGATGTTCCTCGAGTTTATGCTTTATAAGAATGGATTCAAATAATGTGAACCATTACAAGATTGGCCCATGCCTTTCCTGCTACATCAGCGAGAAATATTTATGGTATAGAAATTTTCCACAAGAAGTTCGTCAAAGGATTCAATGTGGTATTGACATTGGGGAAAGAATGTATTTAAGTGTGTGTATTCCAATAGAGCCTGTAGGTGCAACGATGGTTTGAGTTGTTGAAAGAGAAGATTACATTGGAACTTGTATTGGCATTACTCGATTTAGGAAATATATTTCAAGTTAATTGTAATGCACATGTGTTAATGATTAGTATGATCATGAGTTAGGAAGGAAGGCCGATAAAATTATTCAATGATGAGTTTAAGGAAGTGTGGAACTTCACTTCAAATAAAGGTCGTGGGAGAAATGAGCTCCAAGAAAAACTTGGAACATAAGCTATGGTTGAGGATGATATATAGATACCAAGAGAGAGGCTTTCGATAAGTGGAATAATATAATTACCAAGCATTAGAATATTTAATAACCAACATAGATCTATCTTCAACTTAGATCTAGAAAGCACTGAGAGGGATCCAATTTCCTTAGGTGTAAGTTATTTTTATCTTAAATTTTTAAATGTTTATAAAAAATCACACCTTAATCATTTTGATCCCTTTAGTGTTTGGTAAATTCTGGTTTAACATGGATCTTTTAATTACTTTTCATTTAGTTTTATTATTGGGTTTTTATTATTTGATAAATTATGCCACATGTTTTTCTCTATATTCTATTTTGTTTACACTATATAAATATATGAATTCACAATATAATTTTTTTATTTTTTTTTATTTTTTTATGTCGGTTAAAAAAATGTTTTTTTTTTCTTATGTTGGCTAGCATAACGTGACTAACGTGACAGGATATCCCCCATACTGGCCCATAATGGGCTGAGAGCACCTCGCTTCTCTTGGTGCAATTAGTTATTGTTTAATTTAAATAAAGGGTTGACATGCCCCATTTTGGATTTATATATATTATGAAGGATCTTACGATGTAAAGTGAGAAGTTTTGGAGTTAATAGAAGTTTTAGTTTTGCACTCTCTCTCTCTCTCTCTCTGTATATATATATCATAGTACGCTTATGCAACCATGCAAAGGGATTAACTCCTTTCTTTATCAAATCTTAAGCACCTTGACAGGGATCCGATCCCTTCTTCTACAAGATTCCATAACCTAACAATGGTCCTCTCCCTCTCTATTTAGGAACAACTATGTACTACAACAATAGTTCATATATGGTACTTTGGAGTGTTCCCTGCCACCAAATCTAAGATTGGATCCTCCCAAGAAATCCAATCACAAGGATGTCTCCCTTACAGAAGCACAACTACATTTTTTCCATCAACAACAACAAATTATACAACATCAAAATAAACTTGTTTGGGAGCACACCTAGGAGATACATCGTTTGGATATCGCACCACAATATTTGAAGCTAAACAAGACCACATGTCAACCATCCTTTGGTTTGTGGTGGGACCTTAGATTAACCTTGCCATAGTTTTCTAGTAATTTTGATGGTGATCAGGTTGAGGCTTGGATATGAGCATTCTCTTCATATTTCTAGCATCCAACTACACTGCTATAAAGAGACAGAGTCACCTTGGCAACCTACCATCTGCAAGGATTAGTTTCCCAATGGTGGGATCATACCAAACATATGAGTGGCACTTCATAATCTGTTTTCATAGAACTCAATGAGGAGAGGGTTATTCCACTCTTGGATTACATCAATACTTGCAATTGTTTTTTCACTGCACTTTGAGAGCATTTCTATCCAATAGGATATTTAGAGAGAATCTAGGTATGTTTGTTTCACCTTTATGAATTTTCCACTTAGATTATTCAACAAAACATTGAAATATTTTACAAACTCTACATGCATCTCTCCTTTTCAGATCTAGAATAAGTACTAATAATTAAATTTAATTATGGTTTACTTATTGTTCTTCATCATGAAGTTGCTTTGGTGCATATCTCTTATCTTTCATTGGATTTTCAACATTCTTTGGTTGTTTAAAAAAATCTAGGAAAGCACCCAATGCCATTTTTTCTCCATCTCAGTTCTCCCCTTCATGGTAGAGCTCTCCCATGGGTAGGATTTTTCCTATGGTTTCCACACTTCCACCACCCACCAACCAATATTACACTCCATAAGTCATCCTCCCACAGCATAACGATGTCATGCTCTACAAAATCTATACTCTGCCAAGCCTTTATTCTTTGACCCTAACACCTAACCTACCCTTCCAAATATTGTCACTGATGTGGATAACCATACTACATTTTATCCAAACCATGTTCTAATGATAGGTCTAGCCTCTTCAACCTATCTCATGCTCTTTACTCAAAAATTCCCAATTAAATACTTCTTCACTTAGCTCATTATGGAAAACAATAGCCAAAAAAACTTGGTTTCTACGCCCCTTGTTAAATACTTGTATGTATTGGTAACTTACACTCTCATCCATATCATCTCAGGTGGGTGAATGAGGGTGGTCACTCCCTATTTGTGACTCAAGAATGTAATATCATCTTTTCCAATGGCCTTTAGTTTCACAACATTGTTTTGTGCAATGTTGCTATGCTAGAATGCACCGACTTATTACCAGAGATACCCTACCAACATGAGCTCTTTGCCACATAAGCATCTCACCTCAACACAAACACCCTCACTAAGGATGGATGACACTTTTATCTCGGCTTATTTGTCACTTCCTCTATAGAAACTCTATTTGGAATTTTATATGTCATGTTTACATTCTGTTGATCTTGTAGATTTCAAAATATGGTTACTAGTATGTTAAAATATTTGGTGTGTATACTTTGAGGGATCTTGAGAAAATATATTTGTACTCCGTTTGGGAAAGGTGCCTCCATGTCGCATCCTGCAATTAATATTTGTCATACATATCATATTGACTCTCGATCCAATGTTCACTGAACCTTTTTTGTTTGTATGTGGGACACAAGGTAGTTTTTGTTTGTATGTGGGATGCATGTTAGTGTTTTTGGAGTTTCTGCATTCTCTGGTTTTGATACTCAAATTGCACCACAACACCAGTAAGTAGGAGTTTCTAAATTTACTTACCATCCATCATTTTGATTCTCCACAGGAATCTTAGCTTTTGATATGACCAATAACAACGTGGGTAGATTATAATTCAAAGGCCAAGGAGGAATGCAGTGAGGCCAATTGTATTGGCATTCCTCGCTCTCCCTCATGCCCTAAATTGCTCTTTGTTGAGGCTGGCCACTAGTATATTGAGGTTGTTGGGTTCAGGTTGAAGAAGTGCAAGACATTTTGTGTCATTCCTTACCTCCAATTATGATCAAATCCAATTCTCTTTGGAATCTTTGAAAAAGATTACTAACAGTAAACATTATCACTTCAAGGGTTGTTTGCTTTGGGATAACTAATACAAATAAGCTTAATGAATTACAAAATAAAAAGGCAAAGAAAGAGGATAAAAATCATAGGCACATTGAGCATTTGGGGAGTGGGAGCAACCACCACTATAGGGTTTATTATGGTATT
This sequence comes from Pseudotsuga menziesii, assembly GCA_001517045.1. Taxonomy (NCBI): domain Eukaryota; kingdom Viridiplantae; phylum Streptophyta; class Pinopsida; order Pinales; family Pinaceae; genus Pseudotsuga; species Pseudotsuga menziesii. The sequence goes on along the minus strand of LPNX010414196.1, from coordinate 195,804 downwards.
TTATATATATCTTTGAACTTAACTTTTAATTCTCAGACCTATTGTTTTGAATTATAAAGTCTTGCAATTTGTGGTCAGTTGATTAATTACAAGAAAGCCACATGAACTCCCTATGTATTAAAGACAATGTGCTCAGAATGAGGTTTTCAATGAAAGCGACACAACATAAAGTTTGAGAAGGACAACATAAAGTTTTATAAGGACAATATATACAAATATCTAATCTTGGGGGAACGAGCAAACAACAAGAAGTGAGAGGTTTCAGGGTGTTTCGTCTTTCCCTTGTCATTAGGTCTGTGAAATTACTTTTCCTAACTATTTTCTTTGGAGATTATAGCAATGTTTAACTACAACAAATGAAAGCATGTGTTCTTGAATCCTAACTCAGCCCATTTATTAGATTTTAATTCATTTATTTCAATGATGAATTCTTTCAATAGAATTTTGTTTTCTCAAATTTATTTCAAGGAACCATTGCTGAATCCATTTTATGATGATGTTGCTCAATATTTTTTGGTTAATGCTGCAAGTATCCAAAGCTAGAGGAAGACAAGACTCCATGTTGACGTATTTGTAAAAGAGAAGCGCATCATATGACACAACACACCATAATTCTTTTATCTCAAAGAGAAGTAGGGAGGATATTGCAGGAGGGGAGAGGCAATGTATTGATAAAAGAGAACATGTAGCCCTTGCGATCAATAGAAAAAGGTTGACAATGGAGGGGTTTCGATCTTAGGACGTAACGAATGGTTAAAGGCAGTTTTAGAACGAGCATACTTGATAATGAAACTAGATGGTCTGCTAACAATGACACCCTCAAAACATTCTTTATATTGTAATATAATTTTAAATTGAGGATGGGTAAGCAGTCTATAGATTGTATCTCCCATATGACAACCGGTGAGATGTTATTTTCTTTTTATTGGGCAAAAACCCTATGCATTCTAACAATACCATTTAAATATTTCTGGATTCCATGAATGAATAGTACTATAATCCACTGGTTTTAAGGTAATTAACACCATTTCTCATTCATTGACTGTAACTATCTATAGTTATAGGCTTCTTTATAATTAGGGAAGGAAAAATCATTTTTCCTAAGATAAAACCTATGAGACCACATATCACATTCTTACAACTTACCTGTAAATTCCTTTCATTGATTGTGGAGTCAATGTAGCTAGCTCTAGCGGCTCGCTATCTCTGGTTGGTGATGCACATAAATGAGGTGATTGTCAAAGGTGGGGAAAGTCGTTATGAACATCATTGACCTCGCCTATAATAATAATGGAATCAATTCCAATGGCTCTTGCTTCATTTATTTGAAGCAACTCAATTATTTGTTTGGATAAGAATATAGCATCCATCCATGGATTAATGTTGTATGTGTTTTTATACCCAAACTTTCCATCTCTTAAAGTGAAACCATAATGGTGTCGATCTGTCATGGAGTATGGTGTTGATCGATTTGGACTTGGACATCAATACTGCTACTTTAAATGTTTGTTGGTACTCCCTGCTGGTGAATTGTACCACTACTTTCTTTAGATTCCCTAAACGATGGATCACTTCACATTTTATTTCGATTCTCTAAATGATATATTCTAAGATTTGAACAGTACTTAAGGGTCTATTATAACATTTTTTATATTTAATTTTCCTGTCAGCAACCCGAAGAGGTTTCTAGGCTCTTTTATGAACATTATGTGTTCATAATAACCACTTTTATTTTATAAAAGTATGCATTTGTATGAATTCCCAACGAAAAATTCAAGATAAGCATGCTTTGATAAAAAAATATTGAAGTTTAAGATTCTTGTTGGGCAATCCAAAACAAAGTTGTTGTACATTTAAAACTGATGAGTTTTCTAACATCACAAGTGCTCAATAAATCAAAATATTGAATAGAAAACATAAATGAGAAATAAATGATTTGATTTCAATATGCATATTGGGGTTGAAACCATTCCACAACAGTGGTATGAACATAACTCCACTCGACGATCATTTTAGTGACACGTGCAAATGCATAGCATGTCTTGCACAAAGGAATAAAAGTGTTTATGTGTTTCAATCCCGCTAAAAAAACACTATCAAAATACCATATACTTTTTAATATAAATTATATAATTTTTCCTCTTCAAATTTTTTTATAATAATCTAGCATATAGTTTCTTCTAATATAAAACCCCTTTTTATTTACTATTGATGTTTTCTATAGGTTGTGGTGGATTTACTTGGTCAGAATCCTAAATTCGATTGTGAACAAGATCAACATTCATGTGAAGATCTGCCTATGAAATGTAATCTATGTAACGACAAGTGATAAAAAATGTATTTACTCCTTCATGTGTATTAGATAAATATTATTTATTTGTGATCATGCAGAATGATTATCCTTGAATAGATATTTACGGTCGAATCTCATTCATAAGTAAATTACCGGTAAGAGGGATGCACATCATAGTGGTGGGCCCATTGCATTGCATTGGGAATGTCTCTTGGGCATGTCTCCCATTGGGGAGAGTGCAACAGAGGGAGGTGAAAAAGCCTTTCTCAAATTGGAGGGGACAGGGGTGGGAGAAAAACACAACTCCCTCTCCAAGGTTGTGTAGGGAAGGCGGGATTAGAGGTTGAGGAAGTGGTAGAGGAGCAAAGGTAAATATTGAATGGTGAGTTGTACCACTACTTTCCCCTTCTAGATATTTCATTCAAAGTAATCTTGTAGAAAGAATTTGACCACACTCTGTCATTTGGGAGCACTAGCTTTGTCATGAGGGTTTCCTCTGGAGTTCTCTGCTCAATGCTCTTTGTTTCTTTGCCTTGTTTTTACGTTGTAGGAGAACATCACTCCGCAACAAATACTCAATCTTGAAGTGAGCACAACACATGCCTACCAAGCTAGAGATATCTTGACATCAAAAGGTTATAGCAAGGTTTATAAGAAGGAAAATGACTCTTTGGGTTGGCTCTTCACAGGTAACAACGTTCAGTAGTTAATAGTGAATAACCACTGTAAGTGTAAGATTTATATTTTCTTGTTCCTCTCTCATTTTATCGACTCGTGGATCTTATTTTACAGGCAAAGAAGGATAGTCATCCTTAAGACGATCTGTTGTAGTTTTCACCAGATTTGAGATTTCACAAGTAGTAAATGTAAATGCAACTTCTTTTCTTCCTTTGACAAAGTGAATGTGACTTTTCTATCAATGTTTATCATTCTTACAAATTAATAATAAATGGCTTGCCCCAAACAAAAGCAGGAAGTGTGCACTCGATTAAGCAGATTAAAGACACATTGAGAAGTATTTTCCCCATTACATCTTGCAATACACAAAACCTGCATTTAAAGCTTGCATAGGAAATCCAACGGAGGCACTTCTTTAAATGACCCACACCTGGAAATTTGTATGAAGTTCATAGTTTTACAGCTACCGACCCACTCAATGTGGTCGATGATATCCTTGAAGAATTGAATGATAATATCCTTCAGCGTGGTTATCACAAAGCCACACAAGGCATGGACTAAGTTAACTGTCGACTTGAACTCCATGAACTTCCCACATACCTCCCTCACATCTATGAAATTCATGAGCTGGTCAATAGGGGATTCTATACGACGTTTGCTGACTTTTCTGCCATAGTTAATGGCTATTGAAATCTCTATCCGCTTTTCTCTTTGAAAATGAGAGAAAACAATGTTTGAAAATCAAGCCAAGGCAATGCAAATTTGTAAAGTTGTTTTTGTCTATTGTACGAGGCTACTGGTCTTTGCCTAATGTGTAGTGGCGAGGACAAGGGGGAGCTGAGAAAGGCGGCGAGGAGGATCTGAGAAAAGAGGCTAAGCGAGTTTTTCTCACTCATTTGAAACCATTTTCTTGTCATATTTTCTGTTATCTTCTTGTGCAAGTTGTCCTTTGCATTTTCTGTTGTCTGAGTCAAGTTACTTGCATCCATGGTAGCAGTATTGAAGCATAATATTTGTATTTAGTTTCATCTGGAATGCACTTTCCCTTTGTCTCTTCCTCAATAAGATTAATCATCTAATTTAGTAGCAAAGTTGTGAGGCAGGACATGGAATTCCAAATAGAAATTGCAAGTATTATAAATAATTAATATAAGGAGATAAATAATTAATGCAAAGAGAATTAGATTCTGAATTCAAAACTTGTGTAACAACCTATAGTTTAGCATTGTTTAATGCAATTGCAAAAAATATAAGACACAAAGAGCGTAGGCAAATACCAAAGGGGCTTGCAAATAACTTGGTAAATTTAATGTCTATGCATTATGTAGTCAACATTTTTGTTCACCAATAATCCTTCATTCTAGGTACACGGCTTGCAGGAAAAGGAAGCTTCTTCTCTTCATGCATTAAGAAGATATGCGAATAGCTTGCATATAGAAGGTACAAGGGAGAGCCCAACGATAGGTGAATGGCGATGGGTTTCCACAACCTAACAGAAGCAACGATTGATTTGAGGCCATCCATTTCCATCCATTGGATAATGGTTGTCCTTGCCGTAGGTGAACTTCATCCATTGGGTAATGGTTGTCCTTTCCGTAAGTGAACTTCCATTCAATATTGGAGGGAAGACACTTAAGATCCCACATGCAAAGTAAATGGAACAGACGACGTAGTTGGGCAGTATAAAATAAGAAGAATAGATTAGAAACAATGTAGACAGGGTCTGTGGGTGTCGAAGAATGGCACGACTCGAGGAGGTCATTCCCATTCCATTTGGGGAGTGGCTTTCCTTAACATCTCCCATTAACAGCAATGCATGTCATAGTGGTGGGTCCATGCCATTGTAGTGGGAATGGGTTTCCTGGGCACGTCTCCCTTTGAGGAGAGTGCAAGAGAGGGAGGTAGGCAGTAGGGGAGGTGGTATTGGGGTGAGGGGAGTGGGACGGAAGTGAAGGTGGTATTGGGTGGGGCGAGTGGTAGGTGAGTGGAGTTAGTGGGGAGAGTGGAGGTGGTCTTGGGGTGGGGGCAGTAAAGAAGGGTGGTAGAGGTGGAGGGAAGAAAATTAATGATACAAGTTGGGTTTGTTACAGACTTAATGATACAACTTTGTCTCTTGATGGACAATAAGATATCTATTAAAGGATAGTTTACAAATATTACAATTTGCACCTAGTGTTGGAAACATATGTAAGTGTAACTTACAAAAACACAGTATTTAAATGAAGTAAAAAAGTTGAGCAAAAGACACCTTTCATAATCAAATGATTACATGGATTTTTGAAGTGGCGCCACACATGGACGAATCTCCAAAATGCCAAATTTAGCGATTCTGAAATTGAGGGAAATAAGTCTTCCTTCAACGATTATGCCTCAACTTTTTGTTGTTCCTATTCTATAATGGGATAGAGGGCCTAATAATAGTCCTATCTTCTCCAATTTTTGGAATGACTTTGTAGTAAATGTGGGTGGATTTCTCTAGGCATTGGAACGATGTCCTAAAGGAAATAATAGTGTAGGAATTCGAGTTAATTGTGAGTACCTGGCAGTTGGAGCACATTCACTAGGCCGTTCATATCACAAACTTGGTTTACATGTCGATGGGATTTGTGGTTTACATGAAGGGAAATTAAAAAAAGTGAAGCCTGCTTTATGAAACATCACATATGACATTGCTGCTTTAACTCTTTATCAACATACCTCAAGAACTTGAATCTGCAACTGAACATAATACAATTGTATTGCAGGGAAATGATCTGCCACATCTGATATTAGAAAACAAATATTCTTTAGAGAAGAGGTCAATTAGTAAATCTAGAGACAAGAAGGATATTCTTCTAGGTAGTCATCAAGATTTTAGAGACGGCAATAGAAGTGGTTATGATGAAGGTGAGTATAAATGCCATAATGAGAGGCATTACACATCGATATCATGCTACAAATATGATGAAGGTGAGCATGAATGCCATAAAGAGAGGCATTGCACATTGATATCATGCTACAAAGATGAAGGAATTCAAATAGTATGCAATACACATCCCACAAGGAGGAGCACAGGATTGTGGACCAAAAGCGACAAACAACAAAAGAGATTGGTGAGCACTCTAATATTGAAACAAAGAACCAAAACTTTCCTAGTATTTTGGGTCTAGGACCAATAGAACCGAGGTTTTAACAACCCATTTATAATCATCAAGACTTAAAATGATTTTAGACAAAATGAGAGATTCTTGGATTGATTTGGCTAATAGTTTTGAAGTATTTTATTTCAAAGGGAGATTAAATCTAGCTGGCAATCTTTATAGTGTGGTAAATGGGCAACTGTAGAACGTAAAAGTCAATAAAAGAAAACTACATGCAGTTATAACATTTTTGGCTTCTTGGGACAATGAGAAAAATTCATATATCATGGGGTGTCACCTGGGGAGACTTTTGAACCTGGTCAATATTGAATAACAGATAACCTGGAAAAATCCATTGAAATTTATGAATATAATGGGAAGGATTGGAAGCCTTACACTGCAAATGATGTTCTAGTTTGGTTTTATTATGATGTGTCTTTGATTGTTTATAAGCTATAAGTTGAAGCATGTTGCTCACTTACCATGGCGACATATGACATACAAATTTCAAATACTACCATAATACCCAAATCTATTCCATGATGTGCTTCAAATTCTATTGAGCAAAATAGAGAGAGGTCCCTAGTGTTTTCTAGGAACAAGACAACTAGAATATTTTTATCATGGTAAGGTAATTAAGCGATAAACAACAACTAAATCCTATTTTTTAGATGACATCGGAAACCTCATGATCAAGGTGTTAAGCCTATCAAGATCATCCTATTTTTAGAAATTACTTCCAGAATTCTAAGAAAGAGATCAGTATTTAAATTCAAATTCTTAATTTTGTGACAACCACAATTTTCAGGAAAAGGGGCACCTCTCTAGACAAGGTGAAACAGTCTATCTGCTTTATGATTGGCAATCAAAAGTTGTGAAAATGTTTTACAATGTGTCAAAGGAAAAAACAGTAAGAACAATCAAACATCAAGATACATGTCAAACAAAATCTACCTCAGATATGAGCTCATCTAAAGATGGATATGCAACAGTTTCCAATTTTGTGGTGCATGATTCCATAAAAATATAGGTAGCATCTAAAGCCACCTCGAGAGCGCAAAACCCAAAGGGTGACTCTAAACTGTAGCATGAGAGGTATTTGAGAGTTTGAAATCAAAATTTAAATATACAGTGATGCAAAAGCAAGTATTGCTTTTTGATTGGAAATCAAAAGTTGCGAAAATGTTTTACAAGGTGTCGAAGGAAAAAAACAATGAGAACAATCAAACATCAAGATACATGTCAAGAAAAATCTACTTCAGACATAAGCTCATCTAAAGATGGATATGCATTAGTTTCAATTTTGTGGTGCATGATTCCATAAAAATACAGGTAATATTTAAAGCCAACTCGAGAGCGCAAAACCCAAAGGGTGACTCTAAACTGTAGCATGAGAGGTATTTGAGAGTTTTAAATCAAAATATAAATATATAGTGATACAAAAGCAAGTATTGCTAACCTCATTTCTCAAAATACCGAAGAAAAATAAAACATGGTAAATTAGAGTTGTCTAGTCTTCAATATCCAAGAAATACCCCTGATGCCTAAATGCATGTGATAGCTCTAGGGAAGTGACAATAAACAATGCCCACCAAATTGAACTTACTTTGCTGGAAAGAGTAAAATTCAAAGAAACAAAAATTGTACCTAATAAATTCACCCCTGACATCCACAATTTCGCTTGCTACAAGAAAGTCGCGTACTATGGTCGAATTGGTTGCCTTCCGATCAAATCATCACATCCCAATCTGTGGTAATCCTGTCACTTCTGCCACAATTGCTTCTGTAACGTCTATCCACAGTCCTCTAATTGTTGAGTGAGTATCGGTCAAGTTTAGAACAAATTGCAGTGTCATATCCACATGGAAGTCATTTAATATTTGGAAGTACTATGTCCACCTGAATTCCTAAAAGATGGTAAATACTTCCCCATTTCCATGCAGATACGCTATGTTCTTGGGTTCATGTCTCGTTGGGATACCCATATTTCTTCCTTTTTGTAAGTTCTATTAGCAAATGCAAGAATTGGTAGACTCGGACGTTGGAGTTACAGCATGCAGTAACAGGCAATGGATAATCGAAGTTCAATTGGGTATTTTCGTAAAGTGGCACGGTTATTTTTGGAAATTGGTACGGTTATGGGCTAAAATCGATTGGTTGGATCTCGCACAAGTTGGGTAGATTGATGGTCATTTCATGAATACCAGAAATAAAATTTTGACTTGTTTCCCTTGCGGAGAACTAATTAAGGTTTGTTAACGAGGACTCGTACCTTTCAAATATAATATTGAGTTGTCATCCTTCCATGGTGGCGTTATTTCATTGTCGCGTCATTCATGAGGATATAAATACGCACATGCTTTCATGAGTTGGTCATTGTCAACCAAGTGGATAAAGTATATCCATGCTGGCACAAAAGTACATGACGATCAGATGAGCATGTAATGTTCCTTGTGGAGACAGGAGCAAGTTGATAGAAACTGGCGGACATATAAGAATCTTGTAGCTGAAGAATCAGCAGAGTCAGAGCCATGAATTGAAAAGATTTGGCAGAGTCACAACCACGAAACAGATAAAGTTGGCAGAATTTTAGTGGAGTTGCAGTTGTGAAAATAGGAAAAGTAGACAGAATTTAGCGAAGTTGCACCTGCGAAATAGGAAAAATTGGCAGAATTTCAGCGTAGTTGCAGTTGCCAAATAGGAAAAGTTGGTAGAATTTTAGCTGAGTTACAGCTGCGAAAATAGGAAAAGTCGGCAGAATTTAGTAGAGTTGCAGCTGGGAATTAGGTAAAATTGGCAGAATTTTAGCGAAGTAGTAGCTATGAAATAGGAAAAGTTGGTAGAATTTTAGCGGAGTTGCAACTATGAAAATAGGAAAAGTCAGCAGAATTTAGCGGAGTTGCAACTGCGAAATAGGAAAAATTGGCAGAATTTTAGCGGAGTTGCAACTTCCAAATAGCAAAAGTTGGCAGAATTTTAGCGGAGTTGTAGCTATGAAAATAGGAAAAGTCGGTAGAATTTAGTGGAGTTGTAACTACGAAAATAGGAAAAGTCGGTAGAATTTAGCATAGATGTAGCTGTGAAATAGGTAATATTGGCAGAATTTTAGCGGAGTAGCAGCTGCAAAATAGGAAAGGTTGGCAGAATTTTAGCGGAGTTGCAGCTGCGAAAATAGGAAAAGTCGGACGAATTTAGCCGAGTTGCAGCTACGAAATAGGAAAAATTGTGAGAATTTTAGTGGAGGCGTAGTTGCGAAATAGAAAAAGTTGGCAGAATTTTTAGCGGAGTTGCAGCTATGAATCCAAATATAAAGGGATATTTTTTTTTAAATAAATTCATCTTTCCGTCGATCTTTCGACCTCTATGAAGTGAAATTTGTGGTTGGATTTTCATTAAAACCGACAAAGTGGTTATACTACCGATGACAAAGTGGAGGAAACGTTGTAGGATAGCCGACCTAAATGAAGTGAAATTTGTGGTCAGATTTACATTAAACACGACAATGTTGCTACACTACTGACGAAGGGGAGGAGTAAGATATCCGACCACTATAAAGGAAACGTAGTCGGAAATCCGACACCTCTGCACTGAAATTTGTCGTCGGATTTACATTAAATCCACAACGTTTCCCCACTACAGAAGAAGGGGAGGAGTCGAATTGTCGACAGCTATGAACCAAACGTAGTCGGATTTCCGACATTTATGCACTGAAATGTGTAGTTGGAATTTCGACGTTTAGGAAGCAAACTTAGTCGGATTTTCGACGAGTGTTTTCATTGTCGAAATTTAACCGATATTTAAAAATGAGGATTGTCGAAGTGTCGACAACAATATGTCAAAAATCAGACATCTAAGCCGTCGGATTTTGTGTTAAAAAATGCTAGTGTCACAACTTCCAAGATAGATCAATTCTTTCTTTCGGCCACACCATTTTGTTTTGGGTTATAGGGAATGGTGAGCTCCCTCTTAATCCCAGATTCTTTGCAGTATTCATTGAATTCATTTGATGTGAATCTCCTCCATTATCTGACCTCAATATATTTATCTTCTTTTCAGAGAGGTTTTCTACCAGGGCCTTAAATTCCTTAAACCTTCCAAACACTTCATCCTTCTTTTTCAAGAAGTATATCTAGGTCTTGCGGGACTAGTCATCAATAAAAGAAGCATAGTAAACATACTCGCTTAATGAAGTGATTTGCATTGGCCCACATATGTCTGAGTGGATAATATCTAAGATCCATTTTGATTTACTGTCACTGTTTGGGTAAGGGTTCTTAGTATTCTTTCCTTGTGCACATCCTTTGCACACCCCATGATCTATCTAAATTTCTGGTAGACCATTCACAACCTTGCTCACAATAGGAAATGCTTTGTGGTGTAAATGAGAAAGACTTATGTGCCATAGCTCACATGGGCTTATGGTACTAGTCATTAATGTTGAATCTACATGTCCCTTTTATCTGTAGAGTCATCTTTCTTCAACTCCAATTTCTATTGCATCATATATGGTTTTTCCTTTTGTCCACATGAGAAAATTTCCATCCACAAAAGAAACTTTGAAGCCTTTCTTGTATAAGGCTGAGATAGAAAGAAGGTTCTTCTTTAGTCTTGGGACATATAAGACATCTTTCATCTTCATGGAATTTTTCTGCTTTCATGGGACAATTGATCGCAATGTGTCCCAGCTTGTGACAAGTGAAGCATTCATAATTTGAGAAGACTTTATTTGACTTCTTAAACTATTGAGTCTTTCTAGGAGGATGGTCGTGACTCTTCCTTTTGTTCTCTCCGTTGGTATGAATTGTCAAGGCTTGATCCTCATTGTCATTTAGCTTTTCTTATATGGTTGCTATTTTTTCTTCTTCTTGAACACATTCTTCCCATAAATTTTGAAACTTGGTGAGTTTCCTTCTTGAACAAATTCCTCGGATAAAGGCTTCCCAATCTCTTGAAAGACCATTCAAGGTGGTCATTATAACTTCTGCTTCTTCAAGCATGTCACCAATGGCTTCTAATCAATCCTTGATTTGAGCTACTCTTGTAAAGTATGACTGCATGGTCTCTGACTTTTGAGCTCTTACACTTGATGTGGTTCCTCAGGGTCATCTTCCTATTGATGTTTCTTCCTTCAAATAAACCAGATAAAGCATCAAACATTTCTTTTGGAGTCTCCTTTGAGGATACTTGAGGTATCAAGTTATCTTTGATGGATTCAACTATGATCCTTTTAGCTATGATCATATCCTTCTTATACTTGGACTTGGATTCAACTTCTTCTGGTTCTCTCACTTCCTCCCTTGCAAATTTTTCTAGATTATTTTCTTGTAGGATGAGCATGATCCTATACTTCCATGCTTTGAAGTTTTCATCACCTTCAAGCTTTTCATCTAGCTTGGTATTCTTTGTAATCTTTAATAGAATGAGAACTTCAAATGGAATAAGGAGGAGTATTACTTACTTAATGAAAACAACTTATGGTTGACCTCCTTCTGGATGACCTAGGGTTTGATGCAGAAACCCTAATTTTTCAGTTGGGATCACTAGTAGGGTTGAGAGATGGAAAAGATGCACCTCCCTAGGGAGAGGTAGACTGTATGTTGCTTTTTTTGAGATTGATCATGGAGTCTCAGGAAAATTGAAGCCCTAGTTTGTCCTGGCAGTAGTGACTAGTCCAAAACTGAAACTTCTCGGAATCCAGTTCTATCTTCATAGAAAGATGTGCTCTTCAGGTGCGAGTTGAGTGAATAACAAACCCTAACTGTGCAGTGTTTCCTTTTAGGGTGGCTCTGATACCATGTTAAGTTTTCTTAAATTGCTTAGATGACATCTTAAAACAAATTGTCACTAGTAATATCACTGAAATAACATCAAGCACAAAAACATAAGAACACAAAGATTTTCCTTAGGGAAACTATGACAAGGGAGAAAAGCCCGTTAAACTTCCTCAGTATAGAACTCAACCAAAATAGTGTAATACCCAGACAATTGCTTTTTCTCTTCTTTCTAGCAGACTTGAGTGAGTCTGTACAAATGAAGTGGAGCGCCTCCCTATTTATATCCTTCAGTTGACTTGACATAGATCTAACAGGGCCGACTTGTCTATCAAGACACTAAAAATAACATTTATTATATTGACACTTCGGTACTATTGAACCGACTTACATCTGGAGGTTTACATTAATTCTTTCAATGAGTCTTGCATGACCAAACTCATCTCCTAATGGAGGAATACAATCAATACATCTGGACTATCATCTGAAGTTACAATACTTTAACACTATGATGAGCATGACCATCAACATCAACATAATCGCCCACATAACCTTTGATTTCCTTTGTAGGAATGTAGTGTTGTTACCTTTAGAATTAAAGACTTGTTTTGTGTTGATAGATTTTCTGAATGATATGTACTTCACGACCTACTTGATCTTTCATGACAGAGATGCTTGAGTATAATGAAAGCTATACTAAGACCCTAATGGGTCTTTACCACGATCCTAAAAACTGCTTCAATGTTCCAAGTTGTAAACATAAAAAAAGCCTATTGGATCCCTAGTTATACATCAAAGAGAGAAAAGGGGAATCCTATACAACATGAGATGGATATTATGAGAACTAGAAATATCAAATTTCTAGCTATTGTAGATGCTTTCTTTGAGTAGAAAAGAGGATTCTTTTCCATCTCAATTAGTGACTTTTACCTGCATGTATACCACCTATCTTCGATGTATTGGAGTGCTTTGCATGAGACATGGATATTTGTCCTTCATTAGTGGAGAGGAATTACCATGAATAAGGTTGTGCTAAGGATTTTACATGGTATATTTTGTTGAAAATATATAGTTTGAAAGAGGAGCACTCTCCTCCTTGCACACATTCCAATGACACATCATCTTTGGGGTGCATGGATCAAGCACATATTTAGAGAGCACCCTAGCTTTTGGGGGTTGTTCTAACATCTGTTGCACATGTTGTTGGAGATCAATATTTTAGGGGTGCATGCATCTTTAAGATCCAATTTATGAGGATTTGGTTAACCTCCTTGTTGAGCATCCCCTTTGATTTGGTAATTAGATCCGTTTTTTTAGGATTACTTGAGAAAAAGCTCCAGGGAGAGTGGGACACATTGCAGGAAAGGAGCCCTAAGAAAACTTTGTAAGATCATTGAAGAGACCTAGATTGAGGAACATCCAGCCCTTGAAGAGACTTATAGTGCTCGAAGTTGGATCCTCCATTGTTAAAAAAAAAGAATTGAACTTTCTCAGGTCCTCATGCAGAAAGCTAAAGAGAAGGGTGTTTCTCTGTTACTGTCAACATATGTAATAATTGCAGAAAAATTTGTTGCTAATGCAAATAGAAAGGTTTGTTTTCTTGCATTGGAATCATAAACAATCACGACTTGAAAGAAACAAATAACTGGCCTTTTTTTATATTTTCAAGTGAACTTAATCCTTTAATTAAATGCTTCAATTTATTTGCTTGAAGCTTAGCTAAATTGTAGCAGCATGTTTAGCCTTGCCTTATTTCTTATATGTGGTTTCTAGTTGGCAACAATGGAAAAAATCCCTAAAAAATATCTGATTCAATATGTCCCAGATGCTCATGGTAGGATTTCCAGTGGATCGTCAATGCATACCTTATCAAACTATTTGTTGGTAGTGGTTAAATTTGTCCATCACTAAGATTCTAAGGTGTGGCATTTATCAACTATGGATTTAAATATCTATTTTTCTTCGTGAGTAAAGTGCAAGAAATTACATGGACCTGGTATATGTTTAATGTATGTTTGAAAAGTATGCCTAAGAATGTCAGGGTCAGGGTAAGATCATACCATGGTCTTTTTGATTGGAAATGAAAAAATTCTTTAATTAGTTAAACCCCCTCCTTCGTAATATGAATGAAACCAATTCAGCATGAAGTCAAAGTGATGCCATCACTTAGAGAGAGACAACACAAGAACATAATAACAAGGAATTGGAATGCCTTCAGTCCTATATATAGCTTTTGAGGCATCTAAAAGATGTGTACCAACTTATATGATTCCACTTGGACTCACTATTTTAACAATACCATGGATGGCATCATATGCAAGATGTGTAAGATTGCCACCCTGTATGCTAATTGTTTCTTGTCTACTGACTAATGTCATTCTAGCAGTTTCCAAAAGGATTTCAAAGGTGATTTGTCTTAATATTCTGTTGTTCTTACTTGGTTTTCCCTACTTTAGGCTCAAAAGACCCTTCTTGTATTTTAACAGATCATTTTTTCCTTAGACATTTTATTATTGATCCTGCATTCAGAGATGATGCAAAGACAATTATCAAGAATTGCTTCCATGCATGTATTGTACCGAAATGTAATATGACTCAGACTGAATAATTTTGGAATTGCATGTTTATTATTTGGAGACGATCTTATCCTTGCCTTGATAATTTTGAAACATAATTTAATTAGTACATAGGTTCTGGCTCTAGTTGACATGCATTATTTTTATTTGTTCCTTTTTTTTGTTTCATGCATAGTGATGAAATATTATATGTTTCTGCATTTGAACTCTAGTAATTGGTTGAAATCCTATTTTATTGCTTACTAGATGTTTCATATCCATTCTTTGGGGAAAAATTTTCATTCATGCTTTCTAAATTCTATTTTCTACCCAACAAATTCATAGCAATTTATTCAACACTGTTCATTTTTCAGTTGTGAAATCTCTGAAGTATTATTCTTTCTTCCAGTTTTGATGTTTATTATATCATTAACTGTTTTCAAGCTTTCATGTACTATTTATTATGGCCTTTTGAGAAACTTAAGACAATATTCTCATGTGAAGTTTTGGTTTGTTGGTTTGCAAGCTAACACCGTTTTACAGGAAAGCTATTTAGTAGTTGTGTGAATCTATGTTTGGTCTAAATCCTTATTAGACTTAGTTTGCTTCAATATTTATTTTCTTTATCGAGCTATATCTTTAAATGATGATTTGTAACATGTTCTTCCTTTATTTTTTCTTTCTGATATGAGAAAGGAAATACAAATTTCTATTTCTGCTAAGCAGCAAGGTACTCGAACCAATAGCAACAATTCCTGGGCACTAGAACCAATAGTTCTAGCCCCAAGTAGCAAGGCATTTCTATAGCATGGATTGTAGCTTTGTCAAAGGCCCTTCATACCCATGCTTTTATGGTGTCCCTGTCAAAGGAGGAATCTTCACTTACTTTACAACCTACTAGTAAAATCCAGTTGTGAAAGGAGGTAAATATGACAACAGGAGGGAGCCTGGGAGGAAAGATTGCAGTGGTTTGTTGTAATTCGAATTTGTCTATGGAGGGGTGATTCAAAGGATAAACTTTTGTGAAGCATCCAAATGATGGACACAAGGAAAATTGTTTTGAATAAATTTTCTTTGACACGTTGACCATGGCAACTCGGTATGTATTAAGCAGCAAATAAGCAGTTACAATGTGAGTATGTTTTGCCTTTAGTACAACACAATTGCTTGGGACAATATTAATACCCTTTAAATGGTATGTGGTGAGGCCTACACCCATTGCAATTGACATTATTTCATGGAGTTGAACCAACTTGACATGGAGATATTTATATTTCCCTACGATGATATATACTATAAGTATATAGTATCCTGACAACTAAAACCCAGTGACCCCACAGTTTATGTTTCACTTTGGATTTGATTATCCCACTTATGTATAGGGTACATCCATGAAATATTTTCATCTTTCCCTTTGCTGCAAGTCTAGGGTGACGTACCTCCATCACAGTGGCAATTGCGCAGGTGGACACTAACTTGGTTATACCATTACAGTCTTTTTTGAAGATTAATTTAACCTTCTGCAAGCTAGGTACGGTTAGAGTTAGGGTGAAGTTATTGTCGCCACTGTAACTATTTCTAAGTATCGATGTGATTATGGCTTCTGCCTAACTCTTGTCAAGACTCAAAAACTGTACTTATTCCACTTTAACAAGCCATTAGAAATAATAAATGCAACCTCTATAGTCTACAGACAATGGTCTGGCAGTAAAGCAGAGTGCTTGTCATAGTCATGGCCCAGGTTCAAACCTCACCAAGCTTGCTTCCCCTTATTTGTTTGTCTAGACCAGGCAAACAAAGGTAGTTGTAGGGAATGATTGGTTTTTGACGATATATGTGTTAGACCCTATACAATGGGATTTCCTTTTGTCAGACAATATACAATGGAATTTTTTTGTGTCAATGTGTGTGTGTTTTGTTGTATTTTCCTACAAACAAAATAAACCATGACTACTTAGCTGCCTAGTGCATGTATTAGGATAGATTGCTCCTTGTGGAAGTAATGCTGACCTGTTACCAATTATGACATTAGACATAATATTTGAAATTTTGCAAACCTTAGATCATATTGTTTATCTGACTTTGATTATCCTTGTATGCACTGCTCATTTGGAGGAAACAACTCTCATGATTGTTCTGAGTTGTGATTAAGAAGACAACCCTACAATATTTTCCCCTCCTGAAAACTGATGTCTTAGTATGACTAAGAGAAGGGACACAAATGCAAATAACCATCCCAATATTTGTTAGCTATCTCATGCATTGATGCTTTGGTTTTATATTTTACAGTTATAAACACTACAAGAGTTCAAGTTGAATTCTCACAACAGCTTGGATTCTGGAATGACAATTTTTTGCTTAGAAAGCACATAAAATAAGATGATATGCCTACTAGTGGGCCTTTCTACTACAGAAAAGTAGATATTTTTTTATGAATTTTGTCCACTAAGAAAAAGGTAGATCAATAAAAGAGTTCAAACATAATTTCAATAATCAAGGGAAGTTTATTCAAGTACCTGACATGTGGCTACATATGAAGGGCACACCTTGGGAGGAAAAGAACAAAGATGAACATTTTCACGCATTCATTTGGAAATGATTTTAACTTTTGGAGGTAGAGAACCATGAGAAGGAATGCTTTCAAGAATTATCCCTTCAACTGAGATTAAGTTATATTGCCTACTTCAGTTTGGGTATCAGCTTCAACATTGAACTAATACAATCAGTTCTGTGTTTTTCTTTTTCCTGTCAAACTTATATTAGAGAGTATATATATCACTCAATGATGCGAGTATATCTATCCATGGTTCCCTTGATTTGGATAGAGTTTGATGTAAAATTCACCATTCAGAACATAGCTGCTTTTTTAAAGTAACTGAAGTATGGCCTAAAGTAACTGAAGCGTGTCCTATTTTGCAATTTTAAAATGCAAGTCTATTAACAACTTAGCAACCTTACTGTATGAAATGAAAGGAACCATTTAAAAAACACTTCTTTCAAAAAGTGAAAAATAAATCCAAATGAATTAAAATCAATTAGCGAACAAGATT
Organism: Pseudotsuga menziesii; assembly: GCA_001517045.1. Taxonomy (NCBI): domain Eukaryota; kingdom Viridiplantae; phylum Streptophyta; class Pinopsida; order Pinales; family Pinaceae; genus Pseudotsuga; species Pseudotsuga menziesii. The sequence continues at coordinate 178,338 of LPNX010414196.1, read as the reverse complement.
CAAAACAACCATCCCTTTCATAGCTTATATAGTTGATCAAAATTACAAAAGATTATCACGAGACACTAAATAAAATTAACCCTTGATTCCAATCCCTAAAAGTAAAATATAGACAATTTCTGCAGCTTTATCCAACATGGATTGAGTAAAAGTTTATGCCTAAATTGCAAGAATTGGCATACTACAAAAAACAACACATACTGAAGACTATGTATCAGTAGTAGTTGTAACCCTAATCAATGTAAGCCTTGGATAACAATTATGAACTGCATTACATTCAAATTTTCCCTCATAGAGCCTCCATTTACATTCAATATCTAATCAGGAAGTAACTCTGCAACTAGGTAGAGAATACCATTTTAGATGCCCCCAAAGCTTCTAAAAAACATCTGTTTCATACAGAATCTTCACCTTGTTGCCTGGATAGATATTTCCCCATTTGCTCTTTATACAACACAAAAGAAGTTGGAAGTCTTCAAGACCTGTGCATTTGGCAACAAAAGTCAATTGTTTGGGTAAATCAACAATTGAATTTGTTCTTACCCATTCATCTAGAACATCTTCTGCTCGAGCTGTTGATTTTGGAGTGTTGCTTTTTCTGTGCATGGTTGAGAGCTTTAGCTTCTGCAAGATGTTTCTTCAATTTTTATAGATCCTTCACAACCCAACTAAACAAGATTTATAGTGGAATTCAGAAACAAATACACGGAGTTTTCGATTAATTATGATTAAGATTAGACAGAGATACTACAAGATTAGCCAAAATATTTTCCCATATGTAGATGATCATAGGTTTCTACAGGAAATTGGAACTTTTGCAACTTTCCTAAAATCTAACAAGCTAAAATCAAACAAAAAACTGATGATGATTAGCATGAGATGAACTAAAAACATGTTAGTTATTGCCCGGTAACATTTTTACCTAACAAGGGCGTTGTGGATCCAGAAACACTACTTACAAACCTCTTTCAACTACCATTAATTCCTTATGCTCATCAAACTTCAGTAGGGTAGACAACAAGGGATTTTGATTTTACAAGACAAGGAATATAACTTATTGATTTTCGCAAAAAAGAGTTCATAAACTATAATTTGAATCATAAAGATTAGATAGTATAATTTGAATTGATTGACCAACAGCAAAATGCACTAGTCTTACCAGTTCTGAAGTGAATTCAACCCCTTCTTTGACTTTCAAACTAACAATCCTAAATTTGTCTTTTGCCTTTTTCTCATGAGGATGCTCTGGCTGCTCGAAAAACTTCATAACTACATGAAGCCAATGACAAATGTCGTCAATGCTTGTAATAAACTCATCAATGGATGTAATAGACTCATCAATGGACTAGAGACTCAACAGGTCTCTATCATACTAATGACAATATAATCAGTAAAATCAAAGTGCTAGTTGATGGCTTTATTCACCTATGATTATCAAGATCATTCATATATGAATCACTAGATGACTCAATTATGCTTAGTAGTTTAATACTGGTCTAAGATGAATAAGGCAAATCTAGTATTTTCAAAGGGTATTTACACAAATATATCAGTCAAGCATCATATCAAAGTATTCACCAAATCATCATGATTGTGTTTACTAGCTCTATTCATTCAATGTATTTTCATTTTAACTAAAGACACTAAGATTCATTACCCAAAATTCATTCACAAATCATAAGGTAACAAGCCACTTTTAGATCACCTTCATATCAATCAGTTGGTATAATTATAATTGAAATATCAAATGAGGTTTTTTTAGAACCAGATTCTAAGCAAAAAATGCAAGCCCAATTTAATATTAAAATATGCAAAATAGAAAACTTATTGCAATGTTATACACTTTTAGGTTTATAAAGGGATAATTTTGGCGATACTTATCTAAACATTCCAAAAAAACAACTCCTAATAAAAATTTAATTCAACAAAAAATAAGAATTTGACCTAGAAAACACAAGCTCTAAATTCCGTAATTCGTCAGTAGTATTTGACGGTAAATGGCATGAGTGTATTTTATGTAAAGGTAATAATCTCCTACCAATGATTTACCTAAGTCAATATACTTTTTGAAATGTCAAGAGGTGAAGTAAGTCTTTGTTATCCAAAAAAAACGGAGACATATCCTGGACAATGTAATCCAAGTGCAAGAAGCCACGCATTCCAATCATCAACGACAGGATAAAGGGATGCTCATAAAGCTCGACATGGAAAATTCTTTTGATCGAGTAAATCTTTCCTATCTTTACGAAGTCCTTCTTTCCTTTGGTTTCAATGTTGATTTTGTTAATTTGATTAAAGCTTGTACTAAAATTCCTTGGATAGCCTCGACAGTTAATGGCAAATCGACTAATTATTTTCAAGCCACGAGGGGAATATGACAAGGCTTCTCTCTTTCCCCTTTCCTATACATCTCGATGGCAGATTCGTTAAGCAAAAAGTTGACAGTTGAAAGGAAAGCGGGGACAACTCTAGGCATTAGGTTGATGAAGGGTTTAGATGAATCATGCTCTGTTTGTAGATGAATCTGAGTCTGCTGGGTGGAGCCTCCATAAAGAATGCAAAGGTCTTCAGTGAAATCCTTTAAAACTTTTTCAATATATATGGAGTGCTCATCAATGAAAGGAAAAGTGTAGTGTATGGGTGGAATGTAGTTCAACATATTATCCTACGAATAGCGCACTCCTTGTAATTCTCGGCCTTTTCTTCTTGGGAAAAAATCAAATACCTTGGGTTACCTTTAACTTTGGGTTCCAACAAGACTTTGTTGTGGATCGAACTAATAAGAAAATTAAGTCCAAGATCACATCCTAAGGAGGACAATGACTCACCAATGCTGGGAAACTCACGCTTATAAACTCGATCATTTCATCCTTACCAATTTACCAGGCATACTTCCTTATGGATCCGAAATCGATCACGGAGCAAGTTTCTAAACTGATTCGAGACTTTCTGTGGTGAGGAGGAAAATGCAATCACATGAAATTTCACTTAGTAAACTAGGACACTGTCAAACGGCCAATTTTGGAAGGAGGACTACAGGTAAGAGACCCTAGTCTTGCCAACATTGCACTAGGTGGAATATCCTGTGGATAGTCTTCTCAAACAGCAGACATCTTGTAAGTCAAATTTTAAGGAAAAAATACCTCAAAGGATCCTCATTGAGAAACCTCTAGGTTGAAAACACTTCCAAAGGTTCGTTGATATGGAATCTCTGTCGTCGTGGTCTAGAATTTTTCCAAACCATTTGTATTGTATCCCTGGAAATGGGAATAATACGTTGTTATGGCAAGATAGCATCATGGGCCAGCCACCCCTCAACAACTCTAATGTTTTCAAAGAGGTTCGTGTGTGGCTTACACAACATGGTATTCATAAACTAACAGACATTTCTTCCTGGGACGCTATAGGCAATTGGTGGTCTTGGGCCTTTCCTCAATTTCCAGAGCAATTACATAACCAAATGAACCTCCTCTTAGTTGCATTGACATGTTTGGCACCTGTTTATTTGTAGTCGACGAATAAATGGGGTTGGGGTAAGTTTGGAATTTACACTTCAATGCAGAGCTGCACCTCCCTTCAAACTCACCAAGCGCCGATCCATTCAACATCATTCTGGAAGCCGGTCTGGATCCTCTTGGCCTCCCATAAATAAATTTCTTCTTCTAGGTTTTAATACATAATAAAGTGTTGACTGGAGATAATCTGATAAAGAGAGGTATTAACGGACGACATAGATGTTCTTTGTGTTGTAATGCTCTTGAAACCATGGAACACCTGTTTGTGGACTGCCCTTTTGCTCAAGAATTTTGGATGTTGTCCCTTCATGGCCTTAATGTTACAGCTCCATCACTAATTACAATGGTAACTCTATTCTCCTTATGGAAGAAATGATATCTTCATGTAGTTCAAAGCAAATCAATATGGAGCAGAATTTGGAAAGCAATTCCCAAATACATATGCTGGAAAATATGGCTGGCTAGAAATGAACATATCTTCAATAGATCTTTGCACTCCCCCTTAGTAGTGACCGCTAAAGAAAAAGCACTCCTCCTTAAAACAGTGGTCATTCACCCTTTCAAGAACAGAAACTCTTTCCTCCCTAAAGAAAAGAGATGGCTAGGAACCTATATATTCCGTGACAAGAAAATGACCACTGTTCGCTCCTTCAACACTCTAGGATGGCGATTACGAGACACAAATGCAGAGTTTCAACCTTGGTGGAGGAAACAGGGAAAAGCATTGATTTCTTTTTATGGTGCCTCCAAAGGAAACCCAGGGACAACAGGAGTAGGCAGAGTGATTTACTCCCCAGATGGTACCCAAAAAGATAGTTTTAGTTGGGGATTAGGACATAGAACTAACAATCATGCTAAAATTCTTGGGCTGCTAAAAGCCTGTTAGATTGCATGGGGAAATGGCATCAAAGAAATACAAGTTTTTGGCGATTCAAAATTTCTGATAAAGATATTAAACTCGAATGGCCACTTCAGCAATTCGACGCTCAATAAGGCCTTGCAAAGGCTACAGTATGTGCTGCAAGATTTCTCCTCCTCTCACTTTTTCCACATCCTACATGGTTCAAACAAGGAAGCAGATGTAAAGGAAAACTTGGCATGTCTCTTGCCTCAAGGAACATTAAGCAAGAACGATGAATAATCTTCATGGATTTCGATCCCATAGGTTTGGCTTCACCTTGATCTCCAACTTTGTAAGAAGGGGACAACTTAAATTACAGATAAGTAGGTTGTTGAATCTTTGTAATGCCAGTTGATTTAGCTACGACCCAACCAGTATCTAAATATAAATAAATAAAATATAACCAGTTTAGTTAAAAAAATAAATTAACTATAATTAATTTACAATAAAAATAGCTCCAAATTATATTTATACAAGTTTTATTTCATCTTTGAAAACATATTGCATATATTTGGTATTTTGACAATAAAATACCCTATTCCAGTTTAAGAAAAATAATAATGAAACATAAAAAATAGTGTGGCTTTTGAAGAGTCAAAACTTGGGACTTCTGTCGCCCACAATCAATCGACAAATTGAATTTACTTCTCCCTCCAAATATTTCTTTTTGCTCGTTTCACACACCAAAACCTCTGCATCTCTTCTTGGAACACATTTTCACGAGATCATCGAAGACCTGAATACAGGGTGCTTTGTTCAGTTGAATGATTTTGGAGGGAAAGAGGGTTTCGCCCATAATTCATAGAATGCACTCTGGAGGTCATAACTCAAAACAAATTATTTGATCTAAGCTTTTGTCCAAAAAGACTGTCGATCTGTTTTAGAGCTATTCTTTTCTGTGTATTTTATGACTGATTGAGGTTTTGCAATGGAAAAGTAGAGGGTGTTCAGCTATAATGGTGCGTACCAGATCCACAGGAACTAGTCCACATCTTGTAGGTTTCCTTTGGACTAGGCTTGTGGACCGGGCAGAGCCGACTGTAATGCAATTCAGTAGAACTGTCCCTGCTTTCTTCCAAACATGCTTGCTTCCCACGCCTTGTATGCTTTTAGCACTTACTAATAGAACTACAAGCACAAGGGTAAATCCTGTCATTTCAATGTCGGCGCATTTACCATAGAAAGCAATCCCAGTGCCCATGAAAAAACCAATTACTATAATTCTTTAACACTAAATCTACCAATTTTTATAAAATGCATTGATGTTATTGTTCATTTCTACCATTTTTCTTTATGTTTGACTACATCTATTTTTTGGATGTGTGTTTTTCCTTTTCAGGTCATAATGGATGTCGGTTTGTTTTCATATAGTAGGCTTAGGTACAAACGTTCTTTGTTGTCAAATAGTCACTGTCTGGCACAACAGAGATAGAAAATTGAGGGAACTCAATTAGAAAAGTGGTGCATTGTTCTTATTACTAAGAAGAAACTGTGTTTTTAAGGAAAAACAAAAGAAGAGGAGGATCGCTGATCTTTTGAACATTGTTGTATTTTTGTGAGATCTGTGAGTGTAATAGCCATGGTGAATTGTAGTTATTATTGAGAGAAGGCTGGTTTATAAGGGAAAGCAGAAGAAGAGGGAATCGCTTAATCTCTTAATCATTGTTGTGTTTATGTGAAATCTGTGTGTAATATCCATGGGAAGATAAAGCATTGACATGTACACAATTTTCTAGAATAACGAAAACGGGGAATTATTAGTATCAATCAGTTCTTAAACATCAAGAAGGGCTTGATGGACTCTCAGGCATTCCAAATAATTTGAAGCATGAAAGTGCCAACAACCTTGGTTTTTGATGGGGATGGTTAATTCCAAGGAGGCCATTAAGAGAGACCAGTCGGTGTCCTAAAGTTAGGCTAAGGAAAATGCCATAACATATATGAAACCAGTCACTAGCAAATATGCTTTTGGAGAGGACCAAAAGTAAAATTTGGTTTGCTTAATCCAACTAAGGTAACCCTACGTAATTGTTACAAATATTGGGGTTAGGGTCATAGGCCTTATTACCAGAAACGGGACGACAGCCGTCGTTTCTTCCAAGAAATGGTGGAGAAATGGAAATAGGACGAAAAACGTCATTTTCTATGGTCGTTCCCATTTCTAAGCGCCTGAAACCGTTTCTTAGGAAACTTCCTGGTCTGTGCTTCGTTTCTCCACTGAACGGTTGCTTAGGAACAAGGATAAAGGATGAGAAATTACCCAGAGAAACTTACCAAACATATTATACTGTATTACATTATGTTTTGTCAACTGTTTGGTTGAATAAGATTTGTGAAATAGGAAATATTCAAGCTGCAAGATGCATATATCTTGCATATGGTATATGGGTATTTATTAATGTTAGTATCAACGATTGACGAATTAAATATATTGCAAAATAGATTGATCCATTCAATGATGAAGAGTGTAAATCCATTGATGTTGTGGGAATTTATTATAGCTCTATATAGGATGTCAATTTCTTGTAAATTCTTTCAACAAAACAAGCGTGTGTCAGCTTTAGGACCATATATTTCATTTTTATTTATTTGTCATAAATCTATGATTTTTCAAATTTGTTAATGGAAAATTGCATTTTGAAAGCAATCTTAATAAGCTAGAGTTCCTCTGCCTTTTAAGGTAGTTTTAATGCTAGATTCTTAACACTGATACTCTTACATAGTGATAGTGTTTTTTCTCTCTCCTCGTTTTTTGCAGGAAAAATCTTAAGACTTTGTTTCTCATTTCGTTTTCATTTCTCGTTCCGTTTCTTGTTTCTCGTTTCTGGTAACATAGGTCATAGGTAGATGAGAATTGTGTGATAACAATAGCACTTCCTTGAACACTGTGCTACTTGAAAATATTTGAAAGATAATCCTGATTAATGTAACATTTTGCTCTTAGTTTCCCGTTTGGTTCTTTTTCTCAGGCCATGATTTAATCCTGATTAATTTATAATAGCCTAATTTTGTTCTGGATCTTGTAACATTTTGCTCTTAGTTTCCCGTTTGGTTCTTTTTCTCAGGCCATGATTTAAGTGCGTTTTTTGAGATGGATTTGTGCTTTGCATGGATTTTCAACAGACGGTTACGGTTGTCTCGTTTTTTGTTTGGTTCTCCACAACGTTTTTAACATAGTTTTGTCTTTTTCAATAATATTCTAAGATCAATGTATTTATCTTCCATGGTTTTCAACATTAAATGTTCAGTGACTGTAGGTGAAGGACCCTGGAGTTGTTGAAATTCTTTCATTCCTTTTCCTCCACCACATTCACCTGCCTTCCTTGAAGTGGGAAAATTACTTGACAATGAAAAATATGACAACTAGGCACATTCCTAAGCAATTTGGGACAAATTTGGGATCCACTAGAAGAGCAGAGCAGAGCAGAGCAGGGGGATTCCATCCCTATTATGCACCATCAAAATCTAGACAACTGATTGGATCCCACTCTATTTAACTTTTATAAACAAATAAACAATGGTTCTTATAATAAACATTCCAATATCAGGCTAGATTTTGAATCAGGTTAATCCTGAAAATTATAAGGTCTCAAAAGTTTGTAAAATGAAACTTTAAAAACAAAGTAAATAGTCTCCCATCAAATTTGTTCAAACAAAGAAATATGGTGATCATGCAACATACCACATAGAGATAAAAAAAAATACAACACAACATAACATTCAACGACACTAAATACACACAGAAACATACAAATGAACAAGAAAATACAGCAGCTGACTTGTAAATGCAAAGGAGATGAACTCTGAAAAAAATTCTCATCACCTTGATAAGATTTCGGCTCCAAGGGTGCTCAGATATCAACAAATAGGGTGTTAAAACAAATCACACGTGATTTAGAAAACAATCCATGCAAAACTCAACCACTTTTTCTGGATTGCAGTGTATTCTACTAATAAACAAGGAATTTGATTTCCATGAATAAAATTAACTAAGGCTTTGACAATTTAAACATTGCAATATTTTGCTAAATCACTAATTTTATGTATCATGATGATGGAAATTTAACGTCATAAATAAGATATAGCTCATTGTATTAATTGCTAAAAAAAAATCATTATAAAGAAGAATTGTGCATCAAAATGTGAAATAATTGGAGTACACTAAAGAATTTACATTCAACATGGAATGAAAAGACCGTGCTAACTAGAGTTGGCACTAAGAAGAAAATGGGAAAAACACCTTGCAATAGGGATGAAATGAAGAGCTCATACCATCACATAAATTTCCTAAAAAAGTCTGATGAGCTTTACAATTGATTACATTTCAATTTTTTGCAAAAAATCTAAACACATGCAGCCAAGCAAGTAAAAGTAACAGGAAAAACAGGTTGTAAAAAGAAACTAGAAAATTGGCAAAAACCATTTCCATTAATGGTGTTCAAATAGAAAACAAATTAATATTGAACCATATACACAAATATAAACATGAGACTGGGGAAGTACTCCATCTTTAAGAATATTGCATAAGTATGAAAAGAATTGAATGACAAGGCATAAAAGACCACCAGTGCAAAATCGAATATTTCAGGTTATGAATATGTCCCCTATTCTGTTGATAAGCATGATAGACGTGAAACACTTTAACAACGGGTATGAAAATAAAACAATCCAATATTATATTAAAAAAAACAAAAAAATCAAGGTAAGTTGTTCCATCAATGTTGTTCAAACAAACAAGCTCATAGTTAATCATACAGAGACATGGGCATAGTTAAAAGAGAAAACACAGAGTAGATATTCAACAAAAAGGATTGCAGAGACGAAGATAACCAGAATTAGCATGAAAATAGACTAATAAACACAAACCACTCTTAAATAAAAAGGAAATAAATAACTTTACTAACATTCCTCCTCGAAGTTCCACCTATAAGAGTTTTGATTAGTAAAGAATAAAAAGGATAAAAAACAAATTACAAGAAATACAAAATTTAAAAGAAATCCCTGCAATTTACTCAATCCACAAAACTTTCTGAAACTGTTGGATTGTATTCTTAGTTCTATTGCTGAGCAACACAGTTAATTTCCATCAGCAAATTATAATAGCTCTAAAAGTAAGCAGTGGAATGTTCCTATTTATTTTTTATCATATGCTTCCTGGAAATTAAAGGTTACAGAGATCACCTTCATCATTGCTCAACCAGAGTAGGTCGATACATTAACATAGATACATAACTGCAGGAAAACACAGAATATGCGTTCATAAACAACCAATACTGACAAAGATAAAAGGGGTATAAAATAGAACAAAATAGGTTACAAACTAAAACCATATAATTTGTGAAAACAATTTTCATTAATGTTATTTGGATATCAACTACACACATCTGAACATCCAAAATAAATTAAAGGAAAACACATAAGAGCAATTCAATAGGGAATACAGACATAAATGGCCGTGAGTAAAAATAGGGAATACAGACAGATATGGCCGAGAGTTTTGACAGTTGAAGGAATTGCATAGCACAACACAACACATCACTGCATCCCAGACATCTCAGCACAACACTGCATCCCAGACATCCCAGCAAAAAAGGAAACTTCAAGTCATAAAATAAAGAAAGAAGCTATTGATAAAAGCTCTGCATCACAGACATCAAAATAGAATAGAGCCTGTAGTGATGACTTCAAGTCATGAGATGACGAAAGCACTGCGTCCTTGACATCCCAACAAAAAGGGTAACTTGTACATCCAAGCAGAGACAAATTCTGATAAATAAAGAAAGAAGCGAATGATAAAAGCTCTGCATCACAGACATACACAGGTACAAGCTCAAAGAGAACTTACAGGGATCTAGATGCCTTAGGCATACAAGCCTCTCCATGCCTTAGAGAACTTATAAATACACACTCAATGCCTTAAACAATTGTTATTGCATACTTGATGACATTCCAACACTACATCACAGACATCCAAACAAAAAGGGAAACTTCTACATCCAAACAGGCACACATCAGATCAATACCAGAGACATCCAAGCACTGCATCACATCATATCCAGATATGCATCCCCATCTGTATCCCTGCATCACAGACATCCAAGCACTACATCACATCCCAGATCACAAACATCCCAGTAGTCACACATCAGATCAATACCAGAGAGAACTTCTACATCCCAGTAGGCACGAGAGAACTTCGAAAAGATAAAGAAAGAAGCTAATGATAAAAGCTCTGCATAAGCTCGATCAAAGATAAAGAAAGAAGAGAATGATAAAAGCTCTGCATAAGCTCGATCAATACCGGAGAGAAATTATAAATACTCTTAACCCAGGGAGAACTTATAAATACTCTCAATGTCTCATACGATTGTCATTGCTGACTTTTTGCTCTGTTTTCTTTAACGAAAAAGAGTTGCTTTATTTTTTTTTTCTTTTTGTTTTTTTAACCCGAAAAGCAAGGACGACAAAATCAGTTTTGGACGCTTTTTGGTTGCTTGGCGTTACTCTCCATAGCTTATAGCTTATAATACTCTCGAGACTCAAAAAATTATAATACATTCTTTTTAGCTTTTATTTTATTTATTTTTCTAAAAAAGCGTTGGTATTTTTGTTTTTTTGTTTTTTATCAAAAGAGCTCAAAACTAGTTTAGAATGCATCCACTTCAAATGTGTTCAAGTTTAGAATTTTTAACTCACGAAAGTTAAATGTGTCTATGACACTTTCCTCATCTATATGCTTCAATGGCAGTCGTGTCATAGTATTGACACTTGTTTGTCACCTCGTATTTCCTTGGGATTCCATTAGGGTAAGCCCAAGTGGTAGAGATCATTTAGTTTTACCTTGTGCAGTGTGATGAATAGGTAGTATACCCAAGTGAAAAACATGATCAAAGAGTATTGTATTGATAAATGGTCACATTGGGCAAAAGAGAGTAAGATTAACGAGTTCTCTATTGTCTAAGGGCCATGGCAATCCCAACTCATGGAAAAGTTTCACGCTTCATGATGGCGCAATTTATTAAGTTACTCTGCATGATTGTAGTTTGCATTACTCTTTAGGGAGAGATTTGCAATGCACAGTCTATAGCATATACTTGCAACCTTGACTTCAACTATACAATAGGTAGTGCTTTTGAGCGCAACTTGATTACAATATTGAATAGCCTTGTTCAAGACAGGTACCAGACCAAGTTTAACACTTTTGTGTATGGCCAAAGTCCCAACCAAATATATGGCCTCCTCCAATGCAAAGGAGACACCACGGCTGAACAATGCTACAGTTGCTTGCGAGAAGAAATTACTACCGTTCAACAGAATTTCATATATTATTGAAATGTCGCATTTGATTGATCCCTTTCTAACAAAGATTCCATTTCTGTAATTAAATACTTTGAAGAGGTTCTCAAGCCTAGGTTTTGTTTTTAAACTTTGTACTTGCCTAATTTGCTAGACCAAATACAACCTTCGGATTATCTGAAGGCATCGTTTAGTGGTAGAGACAAAGACCGACGTAAAAAATTGAGAAGTGGTATCTTTCAGTGCATCTCTATTTGTACTGATATTTGCTCTCTGCATACAGGTCTCAAAAGGTGTGGAAAGAGTTACAGACTTAGATGTTTAAACTACTCATGGTCGAATATAAAGCACAGAGGGTTCTTAGAAGAAGAATATAACCTCATTTGTAGCCTCTTTATGAGTATCGGTAGCAGGTAGTGATCTACATTCAACTAGCCCAAGAGATCCATAGATCAAAGATAAACAGTGCTTCTTACATTACAGAAACAATAGTTTCATTGGAGAAGTGGATATTATTAATGGATGGTATCTTTGCAATACACATAGTATCTCTAACTATGATGTCTTCAATCAGGTTCTTGCCACCATGTTCACCAAGTTGTTCGATGAACCAAGATCTTGATCTAAATTATATGCCATCAGAACAACTTTAGACTCCCTGTTTCGAAGGATTTATGGTTTGGTGCAGCACACCAGAGATATATCCATTGAAGATTGTACACCATGTCTGTCACAAACAAACACAAGTGTTTTCGTGAATTATGGTGTAAGGCAAGGAGCTTAAGGTTTGATGGGAAGCTGCATAGTTTGTTATGAAATATATCCTTTTTTAATTTGACCGGGCTTCCACTACCCCAGGTCACCTGGCTAGTGAACACATTCTCAAATTGACCATTTAAGGCACGAAGAATAAAAATTTAAAAAAATCCAAACACTATGGGAAACCGTAAACATCTAAAGTCAAAGTATTGGGAAATGGCAATGGAAAAAAGTGGAGGGTAACCTGATATTAAAGGAGACTCCATCATCTTATTTCGAGTGAATGAACAATACTTTTTTGGATTTGGCAATGGAACTATGAAATTCATCCGTTCACTTGAGGTAAACTTTACATCGTATTTTTGTTCTTTTCCCACTTGATTGCTTTCAGTTGTGATACTCTCTTTCCTCTTGCAATATAGAATAATACCTGCTATCAACAATTTGACAGAGCGATATCCGTGAGATGTAGAACAGTTGGTGGCGGGGTATGGTTAAGACGCCCCCCTAAGCTGAAAGGTCACCGGTTCTAATCCCATCGGATACCAAAAAATCCAACCATGTTAAGGGTTGGTGTGGACCAGGCCAGGTGCGATCCCCAGGTGATTTTTACGGCTTAGATGCCCCTGGTTCGTGGTTACTTAGCCAATGGTAACCCTACTAGCTAGGGGGGTTCTACCACTTTGCCAACAAACAAAAAAACAATTCGACAGAGCGATATTTCTAGATGATCCCTCAATTTCTTCTTGATTGAATCGGGTGCACTGTATTGCACTAGGTGGGGGTCCCAGAGTATCCGGGACACACCAAAAAAAGAAAAATATTTTACATGAGCGTCTTCCGTAAGATTAATTTGAATTTTAACTATATTAGTTGTTAGAATAGAAAATCCCAAAGAAGTTTGGAAACAACAAAATATTAATTTCCATTGCAATATATGCAAATACAAAAGCCTGGATATATATGATTACTTGAGTGTTAATGAAGGCATTTGGAGTTGCTCAGTAATTGAACCATTGAATTTAGTGTTTTCTATCAACCCCGATAATCCCAAAATTGAGAAAAGAAAAATCGTTAATACCAATTTTAGTTAATTATGGATTTGGCAAGAAAGAGAGAAGGGGAGACTAACTTACAACTCTTTAAGGTTTTTAAGTTCAAATAGCCAAAACAATGTCGTTCAACTTGTTGTTCTGTAAATTTCTTTCATAAAAAAAACAAAGTTTGATTATCAATGTTTTGTGAAAATGGATGGAGTAAAAAGCTATAAGAAAATTATCGTTATGTTTGACCTTTACGATACTTACCATCTTTCCAACCTCTTAAAATTGGAAAAAATTGGCAAAGGTCCCATCAAATGATTATTGACCTCGAAATGGAGATTTCAATGGATCGGTGACAATGCCAATTCTTTCAAAATATAACTAGCCATTCCAAGTCCCTTCTCATATTTATTTCTAGTCCTATATTATTAAGCTAGTTAATTTTCACTTGTACGATAGTGATTTGTTTTTATATTGGGAAAATCTTAGTTTTTATAAATATAAAATAAGGGTTTTGTATGTTTAAGATTTGAGTTTTTTTAATTTGTGTGAGGTGAAAAATATAAAATTAAAGTTTAATAAAGAAGCTGGTTAGTTTTCATTAAAGATGTTATTTGTTTTTATTTAGAAAATCTTAGTTTATATATATAAAATAAGGGTTTTGTATGTTTAACGTTTGAGTTTTTTAATTTGTATAGGGAGAAAAATATAAAATTAAAGTTTCATAAATAAGTCATTATTCTAATTATAAAGATCACAAACTATTATTTTAATTTAAAAATATTATAAATCAAGTTTAAAAATAAATTGTGTTTTAAGTAAAAAATATAGAAAATATAGTTTTAAAATTGTATAATAAATTATAGAGAAGATCAATTTAAAATATTAAAAACATAATTGTGTTCTAACTAGTTTAAAGAAGACCCCCACCGTGGGTGAATAATGCATTGGTTATGAGGGAGGTCGAGAGGCACGCGACAGGGCTTTTAGCCCCCAGTGCTAACACCTCACCATCCTCAGCGAACCTAATATAACCAAGCTTCGCTCATGCGCAGAAGGCATCATTCATGCTCGTTTCCCCGCGCTTCCATCATGCGATGACTGCGGCCTCTGAGCTGGAGGGATGATGGTACGAACGTGCAGATCATTGCAATTATTTTAAGTCACAAGAGCATTACGGTTTGGATTGGGAAGATCTGGTGGAAGGATGAGCACTTCTACGACATGCAGGATAATGATGACATTACTCTGGGTTATATGGACTTCAACTCTCTCCATCGGAATGCCATCCCTTGTTGCTCTCTCTGTCCGGTGGGGATTTCTCTTTAGTCGTTGCGGTTTGAATCATGGAGGGACTATGCTGAAGGGTGGCGTCAGCTGCGAGTTGTGGGTCACATTCTCGGGTGCTTACAGGCTTCAAACAAACTGGGTAAGCTAATTTCTTTTCCTACGTTATGTTTTCATCTTCAGCTCGGGGATGCTCAGTCTCCTTCTTTTCATCCTGCTGTATGGATTAGTGATAACCCTATCCACGCTGATAATCCTTTTGCTTTTAAGCTTTCAGAAGCTCTTCCTCGTTCCCTTGCCGAGTTTTCTGTGGACGCTCCTGTCTCTATCAGTATCCTTCCGAACCACAACTTTTATTAATCTCTGCTGTTGTTGGTTTCCTTTTCACCCGTCACCATGCCCCCACGTAAACACTCTCACTTTGCTTCGTCCTCTCTGGGACTTGACAGGTCCAAGTCGATGACTCCCCCTCCGTTTCCAGAAAATGATGGTGGAGAAGAACAAGAGATATAAACAGGAAATACCCGAATCTATCCAAGCAAGCATCCAAGAGGCCAAGAGAGAAGTTGAGTTATAATGCAGTTTCTTGGGACTAGAGGAGATTAAGAATGAATTCAAAGCCCAACCTTGGCACCTCCAGGGGCAGGCTCACCTTGTATTAGAAATCGTTGGAGCTTCAATGGTCTCAGAAGTTCATCCTTGGAAAAACTATGGTTGAAAAAGACGAGCATCATGGGAAAATTTTGTTTAAGCATTACCAAATCATGTTGATACTGCACAAGATTATGGATAACCAGGTTGAGCTTGCAAAGAAATTGGGTTTGAAGCTTGAGCCCCATGAACATTTGTTTGAACGATCATGTTTCGTTTTTCCGTCCTATTTTAAGTATTTCTATGTTTTTACAAAAACTACTACTGGTAAAGGTTCCTTCTTATGTTTTTATGAATGATACTTCTTTGAGACTTATTAAGAATTCTCAATCATTTTGGTTCAGTCTTGTTTCCTTTCGAGGAAGGCTGCTAGAATGATCTCAAAGCTCGTTTTCCCAAAAATGGGAGGGCTTGGGTTTTGATGCAAATGTCTATTTTTTTTACTATCGATGGTAATAGAAGGACATACTTACTTACAAAAAAAACTAATTTAAAGAAGAACTTAATGTTATTTAAATAAAAATAAATTATAAATAATTCCATAATAGAATTTGAAGTTAAAAATAATCTAGTGGATTAAAAAAGAGTGTGATATTATGACAATGAAATTTGTAGTTATCACCATTTCAAATTACTAAAATTACCAAACACAATTGATTGTTGCTATTATAATATAAATACGGTTTTCTTAAAGGGTTACATTGATACCAGAGAGAAAAGTGTAGAATTATACTCACATGTTAATTAATGCAGTCAACTATTTGTCTATGATCTTGTTATAAACAAATTTCTTGCAACAAGAGGAGTTTAGTAAGCTATTACAATTCCATCTACCTTGTGATCACATTTCAGTGTATATAAATTAAAAAAAAAACTTACAATTCCAAGATTCTTATGCCAGAAAAGATTTTATCTTTTATGTCAAACATATTTTTGATGGCCCTAATAGCTTCAAATGCAATGAAAGAACTACTTCATTAGACACTGAATTATAACAAATATGATAATTTCAGTTAGAGGAGTTTAGTGCAGGAACTTACCACCTTGTGAATATGTTTCCTGTTGCCTATCATATACATTGTAATATTCAAAGGCGTTGATAATAGGACCAAGGGTGGAGTTAGTTGCCTTCATGAGGATGAATTGTAAGCCATTTGTTTGACTGCATTGTAACGAGACCTCTATAGCAGAATAATTGTGTGCCATGGTAATGGATTCAAACCACATTTCTCCATTTATATAGATGTAAAAAGACCTGGAAGAAATATTTAACCTCTCGATTTCTGCAAAATATAACACAAGTAATACTTTGTTCACTTTGGTTGGTTCAAAAATGAATTAAAAGGAGCTCGAGCTATTTAAATCCCACGTCGTTTGCATGATAGCAACTGCAGGAAAGTTTTCTGTATTGTTTGTTGAAACAGGCTCTTCCCACCTTACATACATTCCAATAAATGCATTTTCGATAGATAAAGACAAATTTGATGCCCAGATATCTTGAAGATACCTGCTCAATTCACCATACAAAGCTCAATGTCTAACAAAATAATATCACGTCACTTCAACTTCAAACTTCTCTTTTGCACGCCTGGTATCACCACGAAATTTTAATCTATTATTACAAAAAACGTAGACGAATGAACAGGAAAACCAGGTATGGGAATTGAGAAAGCTTAAAATATTATTATCAGAATTTTTGGAAAATATGAACTTTGAACACAGTTTTCACACCATTTTATAATAGAGAATTTTTTATTCAAGTGGAAATATATAATTTGTATTAACATATTGCAATGAATTTCAACCAATGCTAGATGATTTATGATGGTTTTATTTGCGTAGGTTAAACATGCTAAGTTCAAAGTGCTTGCCTAATGGTCAAATTTCCACCAACATTCGTTCTTGAATTTAAACTCAACATTGTTCATGTTGGCTTAGCTTGCCCATACATGCCATCTCGGAGGGTCTCAACTCGATATCATTGATAAAAGGGTCATCACTTTCTGAGGTTCTAATAAAATAAACATACAACTCTTTACTAGAACTAACAAATATATTTTCTCTAAACAATGGAGATTTATATGTGATGGTTATGCTTTTAAAATCCAATATACCAGTGTCTCAATAGAGAATATGAAGCTAATTGGCAATTGTTGGAATCCACTATAATTACCAATGGCAAACCATATTTTTAAGAGGTAAGAGGCATTGGGGGTGATAGGCAGCTGATAGCAAGACTTGTTTAAATGCTTTGGGAAAAAATGTAGATTATGTAATAGAGAACCGCAGGCCCCTATGTCTCCTGTCTGGCCAATGTCTATGCAATTAGTATCATTGACCCATGTTATATCATTTTTGTTGATGTGATTTTTTTTGCCTCCACAGTCGATGCTCAAAAATCATGCTGCATAGGCATAAATTAATCAATAAAACAGCAATCAATAACAATATATATGAAAAATAAATTATTGATGAGCTTTGTAGGAGAAGATATTAAATTGGTGATTCTCAAAATTATCTACAGATCTGAAACACTTTAACATTATCATAAGAGCAAACTCATGAGCAGTTTCAGTTAGAATGTAAAATCACATGGTTGAGCAGCAATAAGAGCCAACAACCACAATAGCATGTCGACTCGCCCTATCCAACGACCCCAGTTGCCATAACCGTATATTTTTCATAGTTACACCCATTTAGAAAGTGCTCCAGAGTTCTGATAGTTGGAGGAATTGCACAGGATAGACTTTCTAAAGTATGGTTCATAAAGTTTAACAACCTTTTTACTTATTTTGAACCATTCATATCCATATCCTCGAGTTTGATCATGAAGTTATTCTCTAATGATCGGTCTAATAGAAGAATTCCAGAATATTGGTATAAACTAGGTTGGCCTCTAATGTCAAGAACTAATGCTATGATGTGTAGAATATGGGCATGGACGAAGTTAATCATTTATATTGATATTCACACTTTGAATTTGACCCTTTAACAACTAACTCAAATCATTTAAAGAATATTTATGACTTTTCAAAAATATCTCCGTGTACTGAATTGAATTAGGAGGGGACGATTGCAAAGTGAACAACTGAGTGGAATTTGTACTTAGTTATTCCCATCACTGATCAAGATAAAAAAACGTCCCATGTGAAATGTGAACCACACAATAATCTTGACATGATTGTAAGAAGATGTTGTCTTGATCATTCCGGTATTTGCACAATTGAGCGGAGACGACATAAAACATTCCATGTGAACCAAACAATAATATTGACCTGAGTGTGACAGGATGTTCTCCTAAGTATTCTGATATTTGTACGATTCAACAAAGAAAACTTAAAGAAAAAAATCTTCACGTTCTTGATGGCGTAGGTTTAATATCAATAATTTTAGTCCAGTGCAAGGCATGCCCATTTACCTTGTCAATATGACAAATAGACTATAGATTACAATATGACAAATAGACTATAGATTACTAAGGAGATAATATAGGATCACTACACTTTAAGGATATGTATTTTGCTTATACATTTTTAAACATATGTTTTTTTAAACAATAATTAGATTACCGAGGACATATTCTTAAAAACACGTGTTTTTTTTATTGCATTTGCATTTTTTTTTGGTGTTGCATCCATTTACTTAGGTTTGTATTAAGTCATTTACATATATTTTTAGCAATTGCTTATACCCTCATGCAATTAGCTCAAGTCGGGGACATTGCCACCTCGTGGATCTTGTTTACCATGTAATTATATTAAAAATTTAAAAATATCCATGCAACATAGGTGGAGGATCAATATATACCTTTTCAAAAAATACATTAAAACAAACAACTTTTACACTATACCGAGTATACATATATTTGTCATTCAACTAAACATGCAAAATTATATATATATATATATATATATATATTGATAATACTGGTTATTTTTATTCTTTAACATCTAAAGTTATTTACATTTATTGGATTTGGGAAAGTGTTAGCATAAATATCACCCATAGTCTCTTGAAGGATTTTTAAACAAGATATAAAAGTACTTGATCGACCCTAATCAAATATAAGAAAATGTAGGTGATTTATTAAGAATCAACCCTAATCGGGTATAAGAAAACTTTTGCCAATTTACAATTATACCAAACTCAACCTAAGACTTCTAGAAATCCAACATACTTATCTTCCATACAAAACCTGATTTAATCAATAAAAGCAAATGATTCAATAACACGTGGCTTTAGATAATAAAACATTTTACCATTGTGTGAAATGATGCCATATGGTGGATTAGGGGATCCAACTAAATACTATGAACAAATTTGTGAATCTTTGGAGTCCACCTATAGATTGCTCACATGGAATTAAAATATATGCAAACATCTTTTGAAAGACAAGGACTGTGACATTACAGGGTTCTTGTTAATTTTAATCTTGTTCAAGGAAAAACGCCACATACTATGGGTTGTTTAAAAAAAACTATGATAATATGAGCATCTCAAAACATACATAATGGTTTAGGAGCACCTAAAAAGGAAGTAGATTTGCTATTGTATTCTTTTAGATCAATTATCATTATGGTGATAATTGATAATTCATGATTTATTGTATTTATTGGACAAATACAAGAGAAAACTTGTTATAATTTATAACACCATGAAGAGGATGAATGGATAAATATTACCATTGGGAAGATAAAGATGACCCATGCAAGCTCATTGCTTCTAAGGGTTGGATTACAATTATAGACAACTATAGAGTTGGATAGTTGTTTGGAAAAGAATGCCAACAATATCCCCCACCAAAAATAAAAGAAGAGTAGAACACAAGGAGTAATCATATAAAAACAAAAACGGGTCCCGAAAACAAATCCTTCTAAGGCACCCATGTACAAACTCTCATACCCAAAGAAAAAGAGAATAAACCCATAGGGAAAAAAACTCCTTTATAAAAAAGAGTAAACAACATAAAAATGTATGAAGGAAGGAGGACTCAAGATGACACCCCAAGGGAAACTTCCTTCACTGCAAGCATCGATCACAACTATAGAAAATGATGCAATGTAAAAGGTTTAATGAAGATATCTGCAACTTTCTCTTGAGTAGGAAAATACCTTGAACTAAGAACACCATCCTAAATGAGTTGTCGAATGAATTACATGTGAATATGTATGCATTTTTTCCTTTGATGCTCCATTAGGTTGTGATGAATAGGTATGTCACTATGATTATCATGCCAAAGAGTGGTGGGACGATCTTGATTAATTCCAAACTCTATCATTAGTTGTTGAAGCCAAAGGACCTCTTGACTAACAAATAATTGCAACACAATACTCAAGTTATACATAAGATAATGCAATCATTGATTGCTTCACACAAAACTAGGCAATAGGAGCAAATTCTAGGTGATAGGAAAAACCAGATGTGGACATTCGATCATCAACTAAACTAGCCCAATCGAAATTAGTTAAACCCAGAAGTTGAGAATAACCTAATGTATACCGAATGCCAAAATGGGTAGTGCCCTTAATGTACCTCATAATTTTCTTAGCTGCCTTCTATTGACTCTAACGAGGAAATTGAGAGAACTACGAAACATGCATGCAAACGAGATGGTAGGTCATGTATGAGTCAAATGCAATAGACTCCCAACTATTTTCCTATATATCAAAGGATTAACTCATGGTGAAGTACAACTCAAAAAAAAATTGAACGCCTTAACTAAAATGGAGAGGGTGGAGGTTTGCAATCAACCATGACAAAGAGATGAAGTAAATTAAGGGCATATTTTTACTAAAAAATGGAAATCCCTTGTGAACATTGAAGGACTTGTAAGACAATACAATTATAATGCAAAAGGACCAAGGTCTGTCATATCAAATTGTTCCATTAATGCTCAATGAACACTCTGAATTATGGATGAATAGATACCAATGAGAATTAAATCATCCATGTGCATAACCAAAATCAAGAGAACAACACCCTACCTCTTACTGTACACTATAGGATCAAAATGACAACAATTGAAACCTAAAACAATAAGAAAATTATACACCTTCTCACACCAAGCTTGGGGAGGTTGTTTGAGATCATGTAATTAATGTTAAAGATTGCAAACATGTGAAGAATCCTACACAAAATGAGAATATTTCTCCATGTAAATTTATCGTAAAAATCTCCATGTAGAAAAACACTCTTGGCAAAAGGGGAAAAGGTCTAAGAACAATCAATTCCTTTAACTTGTGAAAATCCATTGACTACATGACGTGCCTTATGCTTGTGAACATAGTCATCTACTACATATTTGGTTTTATAAATCCATTTACAATTATCAAGCTTGTTTTCCTTAGGAAGAGGAACTAGATAAGTGTTTATCGTCAACAAGGAAGAATACTCATTTGTCATAGCAACATCCCTTTTTGGTAAACCAACAACATCAAAAAATTGTTGTGGACTGGTGGAAATGGTGTCACTCAAAAGAGAATTACCAATCATATGTGAAGAAGTATGGAAAGGGTTGGTGACTAAATAACTAAAATTAGTTTCCTTGTAGTCATATCTTTTAGGTCTCTTTCGTTAAAAAAGGATCCTTCTCAAAATTTGTCCTTAAATAAAGTGGTGTTTATGGAATATTTTCTTCTACCTGATTTGCAACTTCATCGATATTTTCTACTTGTTTATTTTTATTTCCAATAGCATGATTTGCAACAACAATATTTCCATCAATTTATGTTCTACAAAACAAAAATGACAATGCAATCTTCACCATCTTCTGTAAGACAATCTATGGGAGGATTAGGATAAATTATTAGGTTGAAGTGCTTATCAAAGTGGACTACCCTTTTAAATAAGGAATCTATAGAAATAACATCAAATAACATGTATGCCTTCATATCCTCATAGTAACCAAAAAAAATCAATGATTGAACCTTCTTATCCATAGCTTTGCGCTAATTTTCATCTAGAATTAGGGCTCAAGGTTTCTTGTAAAATACCCTAAAATAAGAAAATTTAGGCTTGACATAGGCCCAAGCCTCCTCTGGAGTCATAACACCACCCTATGAGGCATGTAATTTCTCACAATTCATTGTGTCAACCCAAAATGAAGGTGCCATGTTCTTGGATTAAAACATGCAGTTGGCCATCTCTTTCGGTGCTTATTTTTTCTTTCAACAACACCCTTTTGTTAAGGGGCATAGGGAACAAATAACTACGTTTTGTTTTAAGAAAAAATTACATTGCCTCGGGATTGAGTACCATCACTTACATCTTTTTTATTTTTTAATATATTTTGGTTTTCCTTTTTCCATTTAATATTTTATTTTTAAATAAATTTTTATTTTCCATTTTCTCTACCCTTGGGTGGGCATGGTGCTTACAGGTAGAAATGACCCAATGAAGGGCCTTCCATCTACAAGAAGAGGTTGCTAATATTAAAGAACTATACCATATTTGAACTTGTGATTTGATTTTTGGCTTTACTGTTTTTAAGTTTTGCTTCAATATTTTTATGTTTCACCAATATTGTTAGGTATCATATTTTTAGCTTTTTAAGTAAAAAGTTGAGATGTTAATAATCATCTACATAAGATTGGAAACTCCAAGGAACTGTATTGGATTTGAAATTCAAATTTAAAATCTTCTTGTCCACAACATGTTTTACGCAGATGCTCTCAAAAAGCTTTTTTTTTAATGTTTCATGTATATAATGTATATTGAAAAAAGGTAAAGTTCATATTTCAGTGGCTCTCAATAAGAAAATAAATGAAATGAATTAATAAAAGTAAAATATGGAGAAAATATTGTTCACATAGAACACAATTTGGATTATCATGTATGTAAAATGAACCAGTATTAAGTGATTACTAATGATAATGAAATTTGCATGATAAACTAAACAATAATGATAAAATTTGCATCATATTAGTACACTTGCACAAGAGGATAATAATCGCAATTATTTTCATGGCATATCTCAATCATGTAAAAGCAACATAGATCCATCTAAACTCTGTATCTACCATGCGTTGAGAAAGATCATATCCTTGGAGGTGCAAACCTCTCCCCAAGTTTTGTGCAGAAGCTTAGATGGATCTATGCTAGGATATCCATGTTAGACTTTGGGGCTTACAGGGGGTGCACCAACTTTAAATGTATATTTATCCCTTCTCTATTCTAGAAAGGGACATTTGATCCTCAAATTGGTGTTTCTTTTCATCTACCACTTCATTTGGAAGTGTTGGGAACACACTGTGGGAGATGTATGTTTATGAATGCACTAGTCCATTCTTAGAATAATGATGCCAGATTGTCAAAACCTCCCAATAGTATTAATCACACTACTTATTTTTAATGGTGACATATTATCAAAACCTACTAGCAATGAGGGTCTTCAATTTGATGGAGGCTTGAGTAGTGCATTTTCTCTTTCCCTTCCTCTTTTTGCATAGTCTTGTATAAGGAAGGAGCATATAATAAACTCCCATAAAACAAAAATTGTGACAATGAAAAGCAAGAATTTCAAGACCAATGAGTAACTGTGCTTTTTGGATTGTGGAAAGTTGTTTACATAGAGATTTTGCTGAAAGTCTTTAAAATCCAGCACATCATTGAAGTGCCAAAACAATTGAAAGCTTCTAAGTGGGTGATACAATTTTTTGGGTTGGTGGAACTTTCATACATGCTAGAATTTGAAGCGGCTAACTTCTTTGGAGTCCACTCTACCTTTTGAGTTTACAAGGTCAACAAAGAATTGTTCATTAAATGTTTTTTTCTTAATTGATTTGATACATTGTATGCCATGTAAGTAGGTAGAGTCATGGACATTTAAGCTTTTATTTGTAGCCCAAGATGTGCCAATAAAGCCATCATGGTTTGTGAAGTTTCAAATATTCTTTATTGTCCCTTAAAAACAAGGTTAAGTCTTGCGAGGAGTGATATTTAAGGACTTAAGAGGTCTTTTATGTCCTAAATTTGGTTTATCAGTTTTTAATGTGCTATAGTTGTGTGGGTCATGGAAGTGTTGTCTAGCAACAAGTAGCAAGGTGATAAAGTTTACTTGGACAATAGGATTAAAGACTCTATGAGTGCGTGTCGATGAGGTAAGGAACAATTCTTGAGTGAATTTGGCTACATATATGCCCCACACATATGTAGTCATAGTGTGATAGCTTAAGCAAAAAGACTGTATAAAATGTATTTCTCAAACAAATAAAAAGTTGTTGATGTTGTGATTTTCAAATGTTTTGTTTAGTGTGAAGAAATAACTTCATTTATGAGACTTTTTCTTTGTTAGCACACAAAATGACATTGTCAAAATTTTATAGCTAAACTTTTGACAGCATAGATATGCGCCAAATACTGTGACAACTTTAGCCAAAGAGAATATAAGATGTATTTCTCAAAAAAACCATTATTGATGTTGTGATTTTTAGATTGCATTCAGTGATGAGAATTATCCTTCTTTATGAGCCTTTCATCCTATTAGTGCACAAATTACATAGTCAAAATTTTATGGCTAATTGGAAAAAATATGTTAATTTGTAGTCCATGGTTTCCCCTTCCTTATTATATTCCTCCTTCTCTAAACTCATTATGTCCTTCCTTTTTTCCTCTTATTTCCCTTTCTCTATGTCCCAATCCTTTCCCATTTGTTTTTCTTGGACCAAAGTCCTTTCCACCCATTTTTTGAAAACATGTCTTATATTTACAGAAAACTATCCACGAATTGGAAAAAAAGGAAAGGCTGTGTATAATCGATACCTTAATTGGTTTTGTAATGCAATTAGAACATAAATAAAATATGAATAATAAAATGGAACTAAGGATCAAGCATCCTTGATATATAATGTGCCCTTGACTAGGAGCTGATGATGTAACTTATCACACCACATAGTAGAAAAGGAGGCAATGAGCTAATCTCATGCTCAAAACCAAATTTACACCCAAGTTTCCAGAGAAAGAATAAGATTGAAATCTTTCAAGTAGTGCCAAATTCATATAAATGTAGAATGAATCAAGGACCAACAATAACCCAACAAGGTAACACACTAATAAACCTTTCAATGGGACAAGGTTGTATACTAATAATGCAAATACCACTAAAAACTATGATGAAACTAATAGTCTTTGGAGGTGTGCTTCATTGTCTCATAGCAATGCAAAATAGAGGAAAAACATCTAAAATCCCACTCTTGGCCAAGAGGGCCTTGGATGAGATCCCTTGATACAAACCAACCAAGAAAATACATGCAACATATATAAAATTTGAATGGAACATACAATATGAAGTAGTTAATTCCTTTGTTCTTGGAGTCGTAAGGAACCCATTTCACGTCAATGATTGGATATAGAATATCATGATGATGCGATAATTAATAATTTTGACTAGAATCAAACTGCAATAAAGGGTAACCAAAACTCCATCCCCAACCCATCCATAAAGGGTTGGGAATCCCAACATTCATTTTGAAAATATCAATCTTCAAGATGAACCATCTCAATTCCAATATTGATAAATGATCAAAAGCACTCAATTCACACTCCCAAGCCAAAGTGTTTCAATCCTTCTAGGCATGTGAAGCTACATCCAACAAATCCCCAAAAGAAAACCCCCTTCTTTTTCAATTCACGTGCTTGGAAGGAAGGAGTCTTCACAACACTCAAACCACGCAATCTATAATACAAAATATAGTGACATTCTAAATCCCATCCTACTTAATTTCCCTTCAATTACAACAAAACAATCCTACACCTATTTTTTAAGTCAATCAATGTCAACCAAGTTTAAATGCCAACAAATCTAAATTTAAATACATTCCAACTGGGTGCATCAAAAATTAATTTTGTCATCGATGCTTTTTCAGTAAAGAAAACAAAAAGCATCATAAACTACTTTTGACGTCCATGCTTTTCCGGTAAAAAATTAAAAATAAAAAAGCAAGCAACTCTTTTCCATTAAAGAAAAAAAAGCAAAAAGTATGTAATGACAATAAGCTCTTTCCGGTATTGATTGAGCTTGTACCTACTTGGATGTATATGATGCAATGCTTTTTCCATTCATCTGATGACTTGAATCCATCGAGTTCATTTCAAGTCTTTGTTCTCTATCAATTGAGCTTGTGCATGCTTGGACGTTTGAATGCTATTTTTATTTATTTAACCCTACTACGGTGCGCTCAATAATTAACCACACCAGTGTTTTGTTGTAGTATGTCTGCACCGACAATAAAAATAAAAAATCAAAATCAAAATAATCTGTGTTTTTTATTTATTGATTTTTTACCCCTAAAGAGGTGCTTCCAAATGTATATTGCTCTAATGCATTTGCGTTTTTCAAATGTATCGACTCGATCTTTTCACCTATTGATGTTTATGGTCACAGTGCCACGTGATTAATGTTAGAATCAGTGCATCCTCGTCTTATATGTATTAGTGCATTTTAGATTTACAAACGCACCGATAGAAAGCATCCACTAGAACCTTTGCTTCCTCGCCTCTGCTATAAACAAATATTTTGGCTCTTTTTAGAGGAGCATCTACAAAAAACTCTGGTATAGGGTCTTTTATTGTAGTGTGTGTGTGTGTTAAAGTGCATCAATACATTTGTATATTTGGTTAAGACAATCTTTATTAGTATTTAGGTTGAGATTTAAATGTATTATTAGCTTGAGCATATTGAATAATATATTTTCATGTTTGGAAGGATTATTGACATATCGTTCAAAATTGAAATTAATTAAATGAACTATCTCTGTGTGTGTGTGTGTGTGTGAGAGAGAGAGAGAGAGAGAGAGAGAGAGAGAGAGAGAATCATTATACAAATACAAGAATGTATGTTTTACAAGATTTTTTACATGTTAGTTATGTTTAAGATTAAATAAAGAGAATGCATTGCTGATATATATATATATATATATATATATATATATATCACATCGACAAAGATAATCTCTCTTTAGATTTAATTTCCATTCAGGTCTAAACACCCGAGTATCAAAATTGTAGAATGTCTCTAAATTTATTTTTTGATCATTTGTTTAAGCATAAATTGTCCTTCACCACCCTTGTTTTGTGCATGGGATTGCATTTTTTCACTATCAATTATTTGGAGATTGCAAGACACATTTTCAATATTTTTTTCGGTCTTTGTGGTTTTTGTTAAAATGGTATTTTCTAGTAAAAGTATGCCCTTTATTTACTTCATTGATTTGGCATGGTTGATTGCAAATGCCCACCCATTCCATTTTAGTTATGACATTCCAATTTTTGTGAGTTGTACTTCATCATGCATTAATCCTTTGCTATATATTCAATTGGTTAGAAGTGTATTATATTCGACCCATACATGACCTACCATCTCATTTGCAGGCATGTCTCTATTCTCTCAATTTTCTCATCATAGTCACTCGAAGGTAGGAAAACAAATTTTGAGGTACATTGAGGATACTACCAATTTTGGCATTCAATATACCTTAGGTGCTTCTCAGCTTGTAGGTTTCACTGATTTTGATTGGGTTGGTTCAGTTGATGATCGAATGCCCACATCTAGTTTTGTCTATCACCTTGGATTTTCTCCTATTGCCTAATCTTACAAGAAGCAATCAATGATTGAATTATCTTATGTAGAACATAAGTATTGTGACACAATTCTTTGCTAGTTATGAGGTCCTTTGGCTTCAACAAGTAGTGATAGAGTTTGGAATTAAGCAAGATCACCCGACTACTCTTTAGTGTGATAATCAAAGTGTCATACCTATTTTTCGCAACCTAGTGGAGCATCAGAGGAAAAAAATGCTAAGAGATTCACATGCAATTCATTAGACAACTCATCTAGGATGTTGTTCTTGGTCTAGAGTATTTGCCCACTAAAAACTAAGTTGCATACATTTTCATTAAACTTTTTACATTGCCTCATTTTCTATAGTGGCAATCGATGCTTGGGGTAAAGGAAATTGTCCTTGGAGTGTCATCTTAAGTCTTCCTTAAGGTGAAAGAATTGTCCTTGGAGTAAAGGAAATTATATAACGTAAAAGTTGTTATTTGATTTAATATATTTTTTGAATATGTCTACGTTGAACCTCCTCCTTTATTAAAGAAATGTTTAAATTTTTACTATTATTATATAGTCAAATTAGTGCACACGATGATAAATATAAAGCACATATAAAGTATAAACCAAGTTTAAATAATAAAAATTATAAATTTAAATACATTCAAACTCGAGATGCATCCGAAAAATTGTTTTGGCCGCACACGCTTTTCTTGTAAAGATTGAAAAAAGCAAAAGAAAAGCAATGCAATCGTCCAACTTCCAAGGAAAAACGAAAAGTAAAAAATAGGAAACAGCAAAAAGCAAAGCAACCCAATCGTTTAAAGCAAATAAAAACAAAACAGCAAACAATCATCGAAGGCGATCTAGGGTATTTATAAGTTCTAGAGAGCTATTGGAATTGATAGAGCTTGTGCAATCGTGAAAGTTTTTGATGCAGAGCTTGTGCAATCGTGAAAGTTTTTGATGCAGAGCTTCATTCATCTAATGGTAATCGTTCTCTCGCGGAAGGCAATCGTGGATGTCTGTGATGCAGAGCTTCATTCATCTAATGGCAATTGTTCTCTCTGCTATTGGTATTGATAGAGCTTATGCAATCATGGAAGGCAATCGAGAGTATTATAAGTTTTCTCTAGTAATGATTAAGCTAATGATTAAGCTTATGCCTGCTTGGATATCTGTGATGCAGAGTTTCAGTCATCTAATGGCTTGAAGGCTTGAAGTCGTTGAGGGCATTTGAAGTTTCTGTTGTCTATTAATTTTCCCTTTTCGCTGGGATGTCGGTGATGCTGTTCTTTTTTTTTATTTGCTTTCATCTTATGACTTGAACTCATTATTTTTCCTTTGTTGCTTGAATGTCTGTGATGTTTTTTTTCTCATTTGCTTCTTTCTTTATTTGATGACTGAACTTATCAAGTGCACTCCGTGTTCTCTATTAAGGTTTTCACTGGTTTTCTGTTTTGTTTAACATTTATTTTTTCTCCAACTTTTAATGTATTAATAAGATTATTTACCAGTATATTGAAATGTAAGTTTACTTAATGGAGGTTGTTTCACTAATTTTCTAATTTAGGTTCACAAATTTTTGATCTCTGTAATTTCCAAAATGCATATGATCAGAAATATTTAGGAATATTTCAATGCTTACTTTGAGATCTTAATTTCTAGGATGCTTAGGATTATTTCAATGCTTAGGAATATTTCAATGGAAATATTCAGGAATCTCTGTAATGTTTATAGATTGCATGGCATGGTTTTAACTTTTGTATTTCTTGTGATCTGTTTTTGTTTGTTTGTTTATTTCTCTAAACTTTTAGAGGTGGAATCTCAAGGAAGAATGCTGGCAAAGTTAATTATTTATTTTTTATTATTTAAGAATAATTTGTGCTTATTAGTTTATTTTTCATGCTAATTTTTACTATCTATTTGCATTCCATTTTTTTGAGCCTGTACTGCTTGGATGTTTGTGATGCAGAGCTTCATTCATCAAATGGCTTAAAGTCATCGAATGCATTTGAAGTCTCTGTTGTATATTATTTTTCCCTTTTTGCTTGGATGTCTATGATGTTGTTCTTTATTTTTCATTTGTTTTTTTCTTCGTCTGATTACTTGAACTCATTAGTCCCTATTCTTTATTGAGGTTTTCATTGGTTTTCTGTTTTATTTAACATTTATTTTTTCTTGAACTTCTAATTTACTGGTAAGATTATTTAGCAGATTATTGAAATGTAGGTTTCCTCAATGCAATCTGTTTCACTGATTTTCTCGTTTCGTTTTACAAATTCTTGATCTCTGTAATCTTTTTAATTTCCAAGATGCATATGATCAGGCATATTTAAGATTTTTTCAATGCTTAAATAAAATATAATAATTTTATTTAAGCATTATAATTTCAGAACTATTATAATTTCTTAATGGAATTTAAGTGTGTTGCTCATCAATAAATTAGTAATTACAATCCAACAGTTTTATAGTAAATTGGTTGATTGAGTAGGCTGCATGGCGTAGTTTTAACTTTTGAATTTCATGGAGGAATGCTGGCAAAGTTAATTATTTATTTTTTATTTAAGATTGGTTTATTTTTATTAGTCTGTTTTTCATGCTAATTCTTACTATACATTCCTTTTTGTTAAATATATCTATTCTGCATTCTTTCAGATTTTTTGGTTTTTAAAAAATTCCTTGTAACACAAGATTAGAAATTTAGTAGAATATTGGACTGTTTTATTCTCATAGCTGGTGTTAAGTGTTTCTTGGAAATTATATGTATGCCCATCAACAAAATAGGAGACAAATTCTATCACCTAAAAGATTCCTTTTTGTATTGGTGGTTTTTTATACACTGTGATTCAATTTTGTATTGGGGATTCCTATGCCTTGTGATTCAATTCTTATCATACTTGTGCAATGCTTTTAAAGATGGAGTACTCCCAAGATGATGAGAAAGGTTGCTTGAGTTCTTTCTCTGTCTGTGTATTATTTCTTGTTGAAGATGTGTTTTGTAATTTTTTTTAAATCAACATGTTTATATTTGTGTATATGGTTTACGATTAATGTATTCTCTATTTGAACACCATTAATGGAGACAGTTTCTGCTAATTTTCTGGTTTCTTTTACAACCTCTTTTCTCTGTAAACTTTACTTTTTTTTTGGTTGCATGATTACAAAAATTTGAAATATAAACAATTGTAATGATCATCATATTTTTTTGGAAAATTGTGTGATGCTTTGTGGAAAAATGTGTGATGGTATGAGCTCTTCATTTCAGTCTTTTCCATTTTCTTCTTATTGCTAATTCTAGTTAGCTCCATCTCTACATTCCATGTGGAATGTATATTCTTTATTTTACTCTAATTATTTCACATTTTGATGCATAATTTTTCTCCACTATGATTACTGCCTACACTATGATTACTGCCTATTGACCTGGCGCTCCCATATCCATCATCAAAATGAAGGGGACAGCAAGCCCCAACCACACTAGTTGACTCACCCTTCAGTCAACTCTGGCCTACTTCTCTAAACGAAGGGGCCAACTTGGGGACCACCTACAGAGCCTGCTGTTTTCAATCTTGGAAGGCCTACAATTATTTTGTAAACTCAGTGAGCATAATGTTTGTATCTATCATAAATATCTGAGCTTGTTCCTGATTGGCTTTAGTTGTCCTCGTCTCTTGAACAGTGGCTCATTCAGTTTCAACAAATGTATACATTTTGGGGAGGATCATGTATTTTTTCTTTAGTAATCGGCTGCAACTGTCGAAATTGGGCTTGAGCATGATGAGAGGATGTAAATAGTTGGTCTAAACGCCCTCTATTCCTTGAATTTCTGCAAACTTTGCTTGTTTCTGGACTGGATCAATCAGTTGATCGACCTCACTCTGGAGCTGCATAATCTGTGCCTGGAGACTCTATGCTGGCTTTCTCTTAACTTGACGATATAAATCCAATTGTGTGGTGTTTTACACCTCTTGGGTTTGCTCCGTAACAACCTGTAGTTGCACCGTATTAAGGAATTAATGATCCCCATTAGTTTTAGCATATTTGATTCACTATAGGTATATTTTGTTGTGAGTAACTCTTAAAAGTATACCTTTTTCTTTTTGAAGCATCTTATAAAAGTGTGAATCCTTCTACTGTAACTGTAATGCTCTCACCCTCTACCATTTCTTCTGCTGCAAATTCTGCTTCCTGTAATAAAAACCACATTTTAAAACTTTACTCTGACTTCTTTGGCCTCATTCTTGAGAGCATGTTTATTGCAACACAGGGTGTCACCTTCTTCCTTGAGGTTATTGTTGGCTCAAAGTACAGACCAGGTTCATGAGATTATTTAACCAAAGGCATTGTAGTCTAGTGACCTCATATTAAATCTCTCTGCAGGGCAGGTATCACCCGAGGTGCATTAAAATATTAACGGACTCATTCCATTTATCCAGATCAATATTAAAATATTAATCGGCGACTCATTCCATTTATCCAGATCATCCTTACAGGTCTTGTATTACATAAAAATGGAAGCAACGGAGCATCAATTCCCAACCTATCAATTAATATAAATCCCTTGTCCATCCAACCCCAGAAAGGCCAATGCCATTACATTTGTAGAGTTGTGCCCTTAGGCGGGAAGATTCATTCAACATCTAGGGCATTAGCTTACTGCTATTGTATAGAATACTATACTCTAGTCAATTGTATCGTGCATCTCCAAGTGTTTTGTAGTATTACCCCAGTCAAATCTTGGTATCTCGGTCTAATATCCTGGCTCCTTCTTCCTGCAACCCCTGTCCTCTTTACCCCTGCTAACATTCTTCTAGCTGGGTGGCGCAACTCAGATTTTGTCGTATTCTTAGATGGCACGACCGTGTCTTCCATCAAAATAAAGTGGCTGACAATCCCTGACCACGCCTGGTTGACTCGTACTCGGGTCAACTCTGATTTCCTTGATCTTCCGCCACTTAAAATGAAGGGATTTTGGGACCACCTTCAATACTTGTTCTTGGAACCCTGAAAATGTGTTCAATTCTTGGGACCATTTGGACAGGCGAGACCAGTAGTCCAATGTATTATCACGAGGCACTGAGGATAAAACAGATTAACATTGGGACTGAAAATAAGCCAAAACTCATTGTGATAGGGGATTACTGGGATAAACATATGGTCATAGAGATTGTAACTCTGTTCTGCGAATATGCCAATCTATCTCCCTAAAGTTTTACCAAGATGAAAGGCACGGTTCAATAAATTGCTGAAATGAATTTTTAATCATGGCTAGATACTCGGCCAAATAATAAAATACCATACAGGGTTAACTCAAACTACAAAGAGAAAATGAAATATATAATAGATAGGATGCTAGATTTCGGGTTGCTCTTTCCGTTAGAATAATCCAACTGGATTAGTCTAATCATGATACAGGTTAAAAAATACAGGTAGAATCCTCGTGTGTATCGACTTCCATGAACTAAATGAGCCCTGCATACATGACCCCTTTCTGACTCCATTTAGTGATAAGAAACTCGCAAAAGTTACAGGGAATGAGGCATGCTCTTTTACGGATGGATTATCAGGCTATTATCAGACCTGGATAACAGAGGAGGATAATAATAAAATGATGCTTGTACACCTAATCGACTGAAGAATGGACTTGCTATATTTTCCAGAGTTGTAGTTGCTATTTTTAGGGAATAGATTCATAAGTTTATGAGATATATTTAGATGAATGAACAATGTAAAGCTTGCTAAAGGATCATGTTGTGAATCTCAGGCTACTGTTGGATCAGTGTCGGTAGATGCAGTTGTCACTGAATAATTTAAAGTGCATCTTCTGTATCCTGTTCAATGTCTTGTTGGGGCATATAGTGTGCAAGGAAGGATTATTGGTTGTCCCTGCAAATATATCGATTATTTTTCATTTTCCAGCCCCCCGAGAGTGTATCTATGTTGTGGTCTATGTTGAGACACACATGGTACTTCCACGGCTTTATAAGGGGCTATGCCAATTTTACAGTTCGATGGAGGAATTGTTGTGCAAAGGTGTACCATTTGTATAGATAACAACCTGTGAGGCGGGGTTTGTAGATTTAAAGCAAGGAATGGTAACCAGGTTAATTCTATTTTCCCAGACTGGCATCATGCTGGGAAATGTTATGGCACAATCAAGGGAAGGTAAACTAGAACACTCAGTCTATTTTGCAAACAATAAATGCTCATGAGCTAAGCGTAGTTACACTACCACCGAACAAGAAGGATTGGCCATGGTGTATGCACTCCAGATGTTTATACATTATCTTTAGGATGCTCATTTGGCTTTTTCATAACTCCACTTTGAAATATTTTCTAAATAAGCCGGTATTGGAAGGTTGGATCTTTTGATGATTATTGCTATTCCAAGAGTTCAATTTAAAAGTGTAGTAAAGCCTGGGAAGTATAACATTGGACCCAATCATCTTTCACATGTTCATAACGGGGAAACCACATAGATAGTTGATGGAATTTTTGATGCTGATCTCTTTTGTGTGGAAGCCATTTCATACTCCTTCATAGACATTGCCGAAATCCTTGGTTCAGGTTTAATGTCCGAGAATTATGATTGGCGACAGTGAAGACAGCTGGTGGTATGTGCGACAATTTATCAGTTGATAGCAGGGCACTTGTATAAATTAGCAATAGATGGGATTCTCGAGAGATGCATGTTGGATCATGAGTGGTAGGTAGTACCATGGGAAGTTTTGTCGATTTGAAACTTGGGAAATATTCCAAGCGGGAATAAGCCCCAATGGGGATGGGTTTACTACTCCTCGTATGTGGATGCTGCTCTACTAACCTTTGGCGAGAGTAAGGAGGCGGAAAGAGGAGGATACTCCCTCAGTCAGTGAGGGTAATAATCCAATTGATGAGGTTCAACCGAATTCCTTGCTCCTAGGGGCAACACTATGAGGAAGTAGGCCCGTTATGGTGTATTTGAATGTTCCCACTATCGGGATAACACCATGAGGTTCTATAACCGAGAGGATACAAGGTTCCACTACCGCAATAGGGCATAACTACTCCATATGGTATGGGGTTTACTCCTTACAATGATCCAATGGGAATATTCATCAATGGAACTAATCCTACATAAGGGTAATATTTTCTACATAGTTTGACTACTTGCTTGCCACCTTAGCAGTATCCCATGTACACTACCTGTTGCAGCTGCAACGTTTTCCCAAATTTCTAAAAAAAATTTGACCCTCCTTAATTGATTTTGTTGAAGACCGTTTTATTCCCACTCTGCTACAAGTTTGGATTGTTTGAGGCCAGCTGTTTTCTTGCTTTTCGGGAAATTGTTTGTGTCTACGAATGCTTTGGACTGTGGAGCTTAGCAAGTTTCATGTTGTTTTATCGTTGTCGAAGTTTGGTCGAGGTTTGAAATGGAATTTTAGTCGCCGCTATTTCGGAGAACAAATAGAATTTGGGCCGATGATTAGTTTTTCTCTCGCCGATCACACGGTTTTATTGTTTCAAATTTTTGCTTTGCGATGTTTTTTCAAAATGTTTTGACTCTGATCGGAGGCCGTGGGCTGATTGTGTTCCGCCGTTGCAGCTCCAGAGTAGACTAACCGTCCGCCACACTGTTTTTCCTTTCGCCGATGTTTTGTTCTATTTTTCTCCGATGTTAATTAGTCTGCGGAATTTATGGACTGTATAACTTCTGCCGTTGCGGCTATGTAGAGTACTAACCGTTCGATGTTGTAGTAGATCTGACCTCCAACGTTTAGACGCCCTCTTCTAATGTTTTATCTCGCCGACGTTTGGTTTGTCCTTCGGAACCCCTTGACCATGGGTCACCCGCCGTTACGGCGTTCCAGTGAACTAACCGACTGATGTCAAGTGTTACGATTTGCCGATGGGGATTTTTTATATGCTCGATTCTTTATCGTTTTCCCGCCGTTGTTATGAGCTTGTAACTGGTTCCACGAATGGCGAGATGTGCTTTGTTTTATCAAGTTGAGCACTACTACATTTTGACTAAAAATCCGACGGCTGTATTGTCGGAGTTTCGACACTTCCCTGTCGCATGTACGACACAATGATTTTTTTTTAAGCGTCAGAAACTTTTCGTCGGTTATCCGACATTTTTCGAAACCGTCGGTTAAGCGACAGTTTAGTTTACCGTCGGTTGACCGTAAAGCGTCGGTTATCCGACATTTAATTCCTATTAAATTTTAAAAAAATCCTTTGCATGCCGTCGCTTAACCGACGGAGTATGAAACCTAAACGTTGCTTAATCGACGGGATAATAAAAATTTATTAAAAAAATTGTTCAGCAGGTGTCGCTTAAGCGACGGGTATGAAAGTTTTTTTAAAAATGGCTGTCGCTGAAGCGACGGGTATGAATGTTTTTTTAAAACAGGTTGTCGCATAAGCGACGGATATGAATGTTTAAAAAAAAAAAAAATAGAAGAGGATTTTGTATAACCATTGAAATAACTCCAAGCGTCAATTCTCACTAGTTTGTAATTACCTCCTATTTCTAGATAATCGCAGTGCTTACAGAACCCCTGACGAGAATAGACAAAAATATATATATGAAAGAATCACGAGTATAAAAGCTAGGAAACTGTTCGTAGCATATTGAGACAACTGCGACAATGATGAGAAGTTAGATGTAACATCAATTTCCTCCTGTCTACGTAGTACATATTTGCAGCATTGTGGTTGTGCTTCTTTGGGGAATGACAACATGCACATCAGTAATAAATAATCACATATTTTGATAACTTCATTGGAGGGAATTTTGTTGTATTGCCAATGGCCACAATTGATACATGTTGCAATCGCACTGAAATTCCCTACACCAAAGAAAATATATCCAACGAATCATATGGGCAAGATTATATTAAATAAAGTTACAACAAACTCATCGCCACCTCACACTAGTGACAGGTTCCTGATGCTGCTGAACAGCCCTGGCATATACAATCAAATTGCATGAATTTCCTCGATGCATATTTAAAGAAAAAAGATACTAGCACGAATTTTTCAGCTGCATAAGAAGCAAAATGTGCTAGTCCTTGCTAGACTGCACCATCTTCATCTCTTCCAAGGTAACAATAATGGAAACCGATTGCCCCAAAAATAATATGTTAACAGAAGCCAGCCGACAACTTTTATCTTCGTAAATAGAAAGAAATAGTTAAATCTCTTAAAACACCTTAGCAGGTATAGTTGACATCAGAAGTGTGCCTTTGAATCCTTCCTCTGTTTGCCCATTGTCCATTTCCTGCTCCGATAGCTCCTCTGCACATCAAATCAAGTAGATGATGAAGTATAGCTTGTAACGGATCCCAAGCTGACACAATAAATATGTATGAAATTCTACATGCTCTTAGTGAATTTTTTCTGTGAATACAACAAAACAGTCAGTTCACGGATTGTTAACACAATCAAGTGACACTATATGCAACGATGATACGTTCGGAAAGAAATGCAGATTAGACCATTACCAGCAATGTCCCGATTTTCATAAATTTCAGTCTCTGTGACCCATAAACTATCCCCAGGGAAAACATTCAGGTCAGCCAAAGTAGCCAATTCTTCTGTTAGTTCAATCGTGCCTTTGTGAAGCTTCTGATTCTCCTTCACCACCTGGCAGTAATAAACTAATTCCAGTGAAATAACTCCAAAAGAACTTGTTCACTGTTAAGAGAATTTCAAAAACATGAAGCCAAGAGAATCTCAAGGACTCAAAGGCTAAGCTACAACCAACAAAACAACAGCTCTTCAACTTGCATGAAAGGCCTGCTGCACCAATCCTACTTTAGACGAGACAGAGAAAATCTCTGCATTGGAAAAGGAACAGAGCACACATTTGGCTTTGGGAAGGGGCTCATAGGCATATGAAAAGTAGGGTGATCTGGCTACAAGAAGGTGATAGATAACAGGATTTTAAGAGTTCTATAGATAAGCAAGTTTATCTTAAGGAATCTAAGTAATCGTTGCTTTTATTCAACAACAAAAAATGTATTAACAGCTAACTCATCAGCACTGAGAAAAGATATAAATTACCATAAAATCACAGAGGTAAATAAGGTAAATATCCCTGAAGTGTCAAGCCAATTGCTTTATTGCCTGTCAACAGTAACTACATTCAACATTTCCAGATGTTCTAGGTTTCCTCCTTTTTCTTGTGGGGTTCTCATACTCCCCTTCTTGGACGTGTCTACCTGGGCTGGGGAACGAGACTCCATGTCTAGCAATGGGAAATATTTGCAGGAAATTTTAACATGCACAAGAAATCGGGTTTCTCTCTGGTTCTTTCAATTCCCAAAGTTGTATCCCGGCATAGGTATGATGTCAAGGATTGGAGAATCCCAAAGCTGGGATGCATGATAATTTGGTAGAGGCTCTTCCAAACCTAGTCCCATGGTTTGCTAAAGGAGATTGAAGGGGCTCTTTTGACATCAAATCTTTTCTTCCTTTTTCCTGCCAAGAAAGTTTCTCCTGAGAATCCTTGAAGAATTGGAATTGAAGCATGGTATTTTTCTTTGGCTTTTCTAGCTGTATCTCAGTCTAGAAGTGGATGTTATGTTTCTTCTGATGCTTT
>LPNX010414196.1:72545-132160 GCA_001517045.1 Pseudotsuga menziesii | reverse complement strand
CCCGTGACTTCCCATTGTTTGATTCCTCATATACATCAAAGTTTCCACCTATGTTGCTGTTTTTAACATTTTAGAGGTTAACGATGGCTTGTGAATTTTCAATGCTATCATCAAGTTCTGCTTGTAATCATAGCAGGCACAACTACGGAAGAAGCAGGTCAATTTATCAAAAGAGGACAACAATTGCAAAACAATAGCAAGAAGAGAGCAGAGGACCTTCAGTGCCAAGGAGGTCAATCCTTATAGCAAAACACAAAGACACAGAAAGAGGTAAACTCAGTGAATTTTTCCTTGATGTGTGAAATTGTCAATTCTCCACCTGAACCCAATTCACAATCATAAATGCCAAGCAAATCAACAAATGGAGAGATGAATGTATGAGGAATTTGCATCATCGCAAAAGAACAAAAACATGTAAATTAGTCAAACTGTCTAAAGGAAAGAAAATCCATTGGCTGCAAATGGGTCTTCCACACAATATACAAGGCAAATGGCTCCATCAAATGCAAAGCAAGGGATGTTGTAAAAGACTATGCGCAATTGCAAGGGGTATAATTTTTGCACGATATGCTTATGTTCAAGAAAATTCGTAACCTGCTTTGACATCCTATTATCGTATCTTTCTCTCTTCGAAAAAAGACCAAATGTAGTATGAGAACCAACAAGTTGAGAGAAATGGATGCGCTCTCCTCTACGCTTCTCCACAGCTAGGGTTTTTCCCTAGACGCTACAGAACTGTCTCCATTTCCCCCCTACAAGTTCACACCATGTCATCCATGGAGTCAAACTCCCTCAAGCCTAGATTTCCCAGCCAAGGATTGATACCTTCGAACCTAAATTAAGCTGCTTCTTTCCCATTCACCATCATTCCTTCAGTCGTTGTAAAGGGAAAATTGTCATTTAAGAATGTTGTTTCATCTTCAGACTTACATAGCTTTGCTCAGTGCTCTGTTTCTGTGGAAAAGGATGCCACAAATCCCACACAAACCGATTCCTATCATAAGCATGGACTTGTTTGCTGATTTCTAACTGATGGCATACATTGATAGATCTGCACAGCTGGGCTTATAAAAGCTGGAAGCCGCTTCTATCGGAGGAGGGCTTATTTCTACCCATGTCCACCAGATTTCTCCATTGTTGAGTTTGATGCAGCAGCTGATAGGGATCAGCTGCTTTCTGAATTAAGCCCCAGTAACCTACCTTTAACACCCCAGTGAATTGTTTAACCTCAGTTCCACTGTGTAAGGAAACCCTAACCTTTCCCTACAATTCTGGCCTCTTGAGACACTGGCGGAGATTGAAAATGGCATAGGCAAAGTTCGTTACTGTAGACCTGAAACAACAGAAAGACAATGGACAACCTCTGCAAGGATTTGTGTTGAAATGTTTCCAAAATCCTTCCTGAAGTGATATGTGGAAAGTTGAAACAGAAGCTTGACTATGAGCACGTTACCTTCTGTTGCCAATCTTGTTTTGTTGTTGAGCACACAATCACCTCTTGCCCTAATCACAAACCTGTTCATGACATGGGGAAGCGAAGCAAGGTAGATCCCATGCCAAAAGGAAATCCAATCAGAAGCCTACATGGTGGAACAGTGCCAATGCAAACCACCAACTGATAGAAATGGAGAATGAAGTAGAAAAGGCCTGCCCATTACTCCACCAAAAGGCAGCCACTCCAGAAACTGCGCTCAAAGTTGCATCGATCCATACCAATTCTAAAGCAACCCCCTCTCAGAAAGAATCTAGCAGCCAAGGGGAGGAGAGACCTATGGAGAAAGTAGAGCCTGCTACACAGGACAAATTACTCAATACTCCAATGGAGAAACTAAATATCATTCCAAGAAACGCAGCTAACCCTTGGAGAAAGAACCCAAGTTCCAACTCACTGGCAAGAAATCCAAAATGCACAATAAACGACGGCACTGTCATTCAGTACTTGACTCGATCTCAAAAAGGAATTTACCAAAATGTACTGTCAAAGTGTACATCCCGCAACCTAGTTACAGCTGTAAATATGATAATGGCTGCCGATACTATAAGACATTTTGGATTTTGCATGCATTTTCACCATATGGCTAATGTAAGCGTCGCTTAAGCGACGGTTCCTAGCGATGCTTAAGGAGCCTACATAATCATAGTGAAAAGGTGAAAGAAGGTTGTTTCTTAATCGACGGTTATGAGAATATCCATCGCTTAAGCGACGCTTGTGGCCACATTTACAAAAAAAAAATTATCCTTGTGATTTTTTATTAGTTTAAAAAAAGAAATCCACGCACCGTCGGATTTTTCCGTCGGATTTTGGATCGAAATGTAGTAGTGTTAAAACGGTTGGGGGGGCAACTCAAATGTTTTGGCTGGTTTTTGGTATAAATACACGAAATTTAGATGGAAGAGGGGCTTTTTACCAGTGAGACTTGTGAAAAACTTGTTGTAAGAGGAACTATTTCGTTTTGCAATAATATAGCTACGGTTTTTCCTGTTGGAGAAAGTGTTGTGTGGAATGTTCAAATGTGGTGAAATGAACAATGTTGAAGGGGAACTATTTCGTTTTCAGCTGTGTTTCATTAACTGTGAGATCGTTCTAACTTTCTGAACCTATGTTCTTTTATGAATGTTCTCTGGTTTATTTTATGATAATTTTCACTATGAGTAATGAATGTTTTAACAAACGACAAGCTATCTTGTTGTGCATATCTCTATTCATGTTTATGTGTTTTGATTCTAAGAATAGCTATCTATGATTTATCTTAACATATGAGTAGTAATACATTACTCATTAATTGATAATGTTGCTCCCTAGGGACAGCTTAGTTAGTTTATTTTCTATTGTGTGTGATTCAGATGCGAGAGAGTTTAAGACGAGAGTTAAGAACCTACGCATCACATTGTGACTGCTCCTCGTATTCTGTATCAATCTGCATGTTAGATAGGCACTTGCTCATCATACTTAAAGTTTAAAAAATACAAAAATATACACGGTGGACCAGGCCGCAACCGGTAAAACCATTTATTTTTGTTACTTGACCTACGGTAGTCGGACTGCATACCAGACGGATTCCCCATACCAAACAGTCACGGGCTAGTTGGGAACGTGGACTGGGGAGAATCCCTTGCTGTTGTTGCCTGCGATTTTTCAGGCCTCAACAGTTTCCGACGCTAGAAAGAGGGCCACCAGTTTATGGTTGGCCAGGGAAATCCATTTCCTTGAAGTTACTCCACCAGTGATAGTTTTGAAAGCAGTTTATTTCCTGATCCGAATACTGAAGAGAATAGAGAACATTTGTTTTCTGTGGAAAACCAAGTAGTTAATGATCTGAGAAGACATACACGGGCTTATGTAAAGAGTATTGGAGGGTTAACCACTATCCTTGATTTACCCCGAAGAGAATACAAGAAGAAAGACCGTCCCATCTTGGAAGATTCAGTGTTGGTTGGAGATTTGAAAGAATTAGTAGAAGTAGCATTACAGGAAGTTGTTCAGTCTTTGAATCAAGTAGGCCATGATACACCTGACGGTTTGCCTGTCCATACTCCTGCTCACTCACCTCCTCACTCTCCACCTAGACTCATGGCAGGTGTAAATGCAAATCAGCCACCTAACCCACCAAATCCACCACCTGCTTGGAAAGCCAGATCACCTCTAAACCTAGCACCTCCTTTGCATGACCTATCTCAAGCTTTTGAGAAGAAGCTACCCAAGTTTCATCCACATGAGAAGATTTTAGTAGATGACCATTTGCAAAGTTTCTACTTGGCAATAGAAGGATTAAGGGCTGGGGAACATGAGGATGTAGTCTGTAGACTTTTTCTGCATACCCTTAAAGGAGCAGCATCATCATGGTATTTTGGTTTGCCTACAAACTCAATCCCAGACTAGGATACTTTTGAAAGGATATTCAGAAGCAAATATGCAGCCCAGAAGACTCATGCAGCTCTCATGAAAAGACTGTGCGCTTTAAAGAAAGAAAGAAAAGAGAAGGTGCATAGTTTTACCCAAATATTTGCAGCTTATATTAAGATTTTTTTTGAAATTAATAATCCCTCGGATAAAGTTCTGATTGAGTATTATACTTCAGCTCTAGGGCTCGATTTGGCCATTTTTGCCAAAATGAAAGTCAAACCTGCGCTAGCAGAGACTTATGAAGAAGTGGAGAGAGTAGAGGCTGAAAAGGAAAACATCGAAGATTATCCTGAGCAGTCAGGGGAAAAAAATGTTGGGAAGAAAGCTTTGTTGTTTACTAAGCCCAAAGAGGAACAATCACATGATTTTGAAGGAATGGCAAAGATGATGTAGAATCTCTCTAACAGAATAATAGACTTGGAAAAGGAAAAGGAAGCCCAGTGTTGATGTATTTGTAACTTCAGAATGTATTCATCTATGTATCTTCTGTATTGTAACCCGATGTTTATCCGGGATGTATCTATAATGTAATTGAGTCATGTTGTCATGCCCCGATGTTTTAATCGGGAGAATCAATAATGTAAACAAGTCATGTCAAGTCATATTGAGTAACCCTCTGATTGTTTAAGGGTTAAAGTCCCCGCAGTTCCGGGGCACTAGGGTTATTAGACTCTCCTAGTAGAGGTCGGCCCTGGTAGGATTTTAGTCATATCGAGATTAGTATAAATAGAGAACTGGAGTCTCTATTTATCACACAACTCATCCACACTCAAGTGTAGCGCATAGTTGAGGAAGGAGAAGACACTGGGGCTAGATAAGAAGAAGATTACTGCTGTCGAGAGATCACTTACTGTTTTGGTGTTGATTCTATCTCTGAGAAAGTTGCGGGGTTTTCTCCATTTATAGTTTCCCCAAGGATAAACACTGTGTTCATTGTCTCTTGTGTTTGATTGCTGTACTTGTTATTCTCTCAGTAAAGATCCTAATATAATGCTAGCTTAATGATGAATTTCTAACATGGTATTAGAGCTAACCTGAGAAGAAGACACTATGCAGCTGCGGGAACTAGGGCTTCCTAGTTTGTGGATCTTCCTCCACATATTTTCAGCAAAAGTAAGGGGGAATAACTCTACTCCCTAGGGCGCATCTTTCTATCGAAGCAGAATCCAATTATGAGGTTTTTCAGTTTTGGACCC
The DNA here is from genome assembly GCA_001517045.1 of Pseudotsuga menziesii. Lineage (NCBI taxonomy): Eukaryota > Viridiplantae > Streptophyta > Pinopsida > Pinales > Pinaceae > Pseudotsuga > Pseudotsuga menziesii. The sequence continues at coordinate 127,060 of LPNX010414196.1, read as the reverse complement.
AACACTACTGCCGGAAATTAGGGATTTTCACAGAAGAGGAATTTTTCAGTGAGCCCAGGCTTGGATTGATCTCCTCCCCAAAATCGAAGTTAGGGATAAATTTCAAGGCATTTGTGTGAACAGATCTCCGGAAAATCAAAACACTAATTTGCTACTGAACCAGCACTACAGGATTTCAGCTCAAGTTTCAGATCTGACATCTTGAACCTGGTAAGATCTAAATCTTTTGTATTTCCATTTGAGGTTCTCAATTTAAGATGTCTCATCATACCAAGCTTGATGAAAAGCTTGAGGGAGCTGATAACTTCCAAGCTTGGAAGTATAGGATCTCCCTGGTCCTGGAAAAGAATGAATTAGACTCCTACATCAATGAGGAGGTTCCAGTTCCAGAGGGAGATGAGGCTAAGGCCTTGCATAAGAAGAAGTTGGTTATGGCAAAGAGAATCATTGCTGATTCTATCAAGGATCATCTCATACCACAGGTGTTCTCTCTTAAAACACCTAAAGCTATGTTTGATGCCCTAACCAAATTGTTTGAAGGGAAGAACATTAACAGGAAGATGACCTTGAGAAACCAATTGAAGAATGTGAAGATCCAGAATGCTGAGACTATTCAGTATTACTTTACAAGGGTTTCTTAGATCAAAGAGCAGCTAGAAGCAGTAGATGAAGAAGTGGAAAAAGCAGAGATTGTGATGACCACCTTGAATGGTCTCCCTAAATCATGGGACTCCTTCATTCAAGGAATCTGTGCTAGAAAGAAGTTAGTCAAGTTCAGTAGGCTATGGGAAGAATGCTCTCAAGAAGAAGCTAGGATAGCAGCTCGAGAAGAGAAGATGGGTAGTGAAGATCAAGCCCTCACAGTTCACTCCAAGAAAAACAGGAGGAGAAATTATCACTCCAAAGGTAAGACCTCACACTCTAGAAAAGATCTAAATACCATTAGATGTTACACATGTGATGAGAAAGGTCACATATCCAAATTCTGCCCTAACAAAAGAAATCTAGGGAAGAAGGGAAACAAGAGAAGACATCATGCCCATGCTGCAGAGGATGATGAACCTTTCCCAAAGAGAATCAGACAAGAGAGTGATGACTCTTCAAGTGAGGATGAATATGTTCTATCTCCGCTCTCACGGGAACTGTTTCACATGCAAGCAATGATTGGCTTATAGACAGTGGTGCTTCCAAGCACATGACAGGATTCAAAGAATCATTTGTAAAGCTATCTGAAAATGAGTCACCTCACAAGGTGAAACTTGGGGATGACTACCAATATCCAATAAAAGGTAGTGGTGAATCCTTCTATAAACTAGACTCTGGAAAGTCTTTGAAGATGAAGAATGTATTATTTGTTCCAGGATTAAAGAAGAACCTCCTCTCCATATCTGCATTGGATGCAAAAGTAATGAGGGTTACTTTTGTAGATGGCCAAGTTCTTATGTGGCCAAAAGGAAAGACTTTTGACGATGCAATTGTGATCGAAGAATAAGGAGGAGGCCTATACAAGTTGAAGGGCCAACCAGATCAAGCTTTGGTTCATGACATAGTAGAACCAAATGAATTGTGGCATAGAAGGGCTTGCACATGTGCATTACAGAGCACTACCACTTGCAAGCAAAGCTGTTGAAGGTCTTCCAGAAATACAAGCAAAACATGAAGGGGTCTACAAAGGATGTGCGAAAGGAAAGAATACAAAGAAGACATTTCCAAGCAGCGAAAGTAAAGCAAAAGGAATCTTGGAAATCATCCACTCCGATGTATGCGGACCAATGTCATCAAGCTCACTAAGCAGGTATGTGTACTATGGTTCTTTTATTGATGAATTTTCTAGGAAGACGTGGATTTACTTCATGAAGAATAAAGATGAAGTGTTTATCATGTTCAAGGAATTCAAAGCCTTGATCGAGAACTAGACTGAAAAGAAGATCAAGACTTTTCGATTAGATAATGGCGGAGAATTCACTTCAAATGAGTTCAAGGAACTATGTAAGGAATCAGAGATTAAGAGGGAGTTGTCCACTCCTTATAATCCACAACAGAATGGGGTTGCAGAGAGGAAGAATAGAACCATCATGGAAACTGCAAGAGCTATGCTTCATGATCAAGGCCTTCCTATGCACCTTTGGGCAGAAGCAGCCAGAACAACAGTGTATGTATAGAACCATACTCCACACAGAGTACTTGAGAACAAGACTCCTGAAGAAGTCTTCTCCGGCAAGAAACCAGAAGTCAGCCATCTCAGAATATTCGGCTGTCTTGTGTACATACACATTCCAAAAGAGAAGAGAACAAAATTAGATCCTTCAGGAAAGAAGGGTATATTTGTGGGATACTCTGAAAGCTCGAAGGCTTATAGAATATACTTCCCAGGATTCAAGAAGATCGAAGCATAATCATTAAGAGCAAAGGCTCAGGCTTGGGCAATTAGTCAGATACCAAGCCGGTCCCGTTCTCATAAAAGGTTTATCTAAAACGTAACATTTGAATCATGAGCATTCACAAAATGACAAAATTATGAGATTAAAACGGTTGGGGGGGGCAACTCAAAGGTTTTGGCTGGTTTTTTGTATAAATACACGAAAGTTAGAGGGAAGAGGGGCTTTTTCCCAGTGAGAATTGTGAAAAACTTGTTGTAAGAGGAACTATTTCGTTTTGCAATAATATAATTACAATTTTTCCTGTTGGAGAAAGTGCTGTGTGGAATGTTCAAATGTGGTGAAATGAACAATGTTGAAGGGAAACTATTTTGTTTTCAGCTGTGTTTCATTAACTGTGAGATCGTTCTAACTTTCTGAACCTATGTTCTTTTATGAATGTTCTCTGGTTTATTTTATGATAATTTTCACTATGAGTAATGAATGCTTTAACAAACGACGAGCTATCTTGTTGTGCATATCTCTATTCATGTTTATGTGTTTTGATTCTAAGAACAACTATCTGTGATTTATCTTAACATATGAGCAGTAATACATTACTCATTAATTGATAATCTTGCTCCCTAGGGACAGCTTAGTTAGTTTATTTTCTGTTGTGTGTGATTCAAATGCGAGAGAGTTTAAGACGAGAGGTAAGAACTTGCGCATCACATTGTGACTGCTCTTCGTGTTCTATATCAATCTGCATGTTAGATAGGCACTTGCACATCATACTTAAAGTTTAAAAAATACAAAAATATACACGGTGGACTGGGCCGCAATTGGTAAAACCCTTTATTTTTGTTACTTGACCTACGGTAGCCGAACCGCAAACCGGACGAATTCCCCATACCAAATAGTCATGGGCTAGTTGGGAACGTTCATTGGGGAGAATCCCTTGTTGTTGTTGCCTACTATTTTCTAGGCCTCAACACTACCATAATCGCTAATACTCACATATAGTTGTTATCCATTCCCTAATATAAGGGGGATATATCCCCTACAGAGCATAGTCCCTAGTCTCAGACTATAAAGTCTACATGAAGCCATATATACATTCAATTATGATACTGGCATACCGATCATAGTTGATAGTCGATAATTGCCAAGAGTACTTGCTTGAAGGTCAGCGACACTGTAAGTGTCTATTCTAATTAGGTGGACTAGTTCTCAATTCCCTATTCCCTGTATGTGTTTGTGCCAAGTTATCCTTCCTGGTAGGGGATGGGAATAATCCAAATATGAAATCGCATCGATACGTCCTTTCCAACATAGAATTTTATCTATGTTCCTTTCATTGGCCTTTCTAAATATGATATCGCACAGAGACATTTAACTTTCCCCATTTCATAGGTGGTTATCCCCTACCTACCCATTTCCTTTATAAACAACCAGTTGAATCCATGTTGGTTGGGCCAATCCCCTAAGTACACCTCTACTTGAATAGAAAATAATCCCTAGCTAACTTTTCCCTAGTGGTTGGTGGGATATAGGCACCCTTTCCCACTTTGCATAGCTGATATAAAGGATGAGTTACACCCCATCAACCTGGAGACAGACCCATTCATTGGAGCAGGTTGGTTACTTAACAACAAGAAAACATTGATATAAGAGTTCGCATGGAGGCGTTGAATCCAAAGAAATAGAAATAGATTGAATTACTTGCCATTATGCCACATGTTTCCAGTTGCTTTTTTACACTAGGTCTATGTCTAGACCTTATGAAAAGAATATTAAGTTTAGTTGGGGATGTCTCTTTCTCTAGTGAAGAAGTTGTTTCCATGACGGTTCCATTCCAAAATAAATGAGATAAAAACTAAAATCTCTCAACTTGTGCCTCTATCTTACAACCTAGCTTCCTTACAGCTTCTCCCTACCTGCTTTTTGAGATTGAACTTTTATTCCCACCTTTCGGACTCACACGCATAGATATGTTTTACTTTTCCATTTAAATATGTTACCCCAACTATTTGTTCATGCTCATTATATGTTCAAAGGGTCCCCATATACGAGGGCATCTCTTTCCTTCTAGGTATGGCCCCTGCACCTAGGCCAACTTTCATAGCTAAGAGAAAGGAGATGAGAAGGTTGTTATCCATCTCAACTTGAATCAAACATTATACTGGGAGGGCAGGGGAAGAACCAATGGGAACTACTCCAATAAAATGCATTTTACTTCTACAGTGACCCAATGGGGCATCAACAAGGGGAAGAATCCAAATAGGAGATTTCATATCATAGAAACCACTAGGCACAACTTGAGATCTACTGGGTGGGATAAAACTTTGGCTTGGCTATTTGACAAAATTTTGTCTTTGTCAGCTTTGCATCATTAAAGATTGCATTTTAAGGGGGTCCCATGATCTCATTACTCATCGGGAAATTGAAATGTATTTTTTTCTATTATGAACTAGGCTCTTTCAGAGCGTTTACCTCTAATTGCATTCATGGGGGAACTAAGAAGGCTAATTTCCATGGAAGACTTCAACTTAAGGCATCTCTTGAGGTTCTTATAACCTTTCCCTTTGTAACGAGATTATGGTTCATCAATAAATGAACTTGTGCATATCTACGTTTACCTTTGCCTCTTAAGAAGGCAGGCTTAAATTGGAATTCTTGCATGATTCCCCCTTTCTAGTGAGAGCCCATTGACTCTCCATTCCTAGTTGAGCCAATACTAAGAACAAATTTTCCCTAGTTTTGACCACAATGCATTAAATATACATGATACATATATATTGTAAATAATCATGGTGCGAAGCTAAAGGCAAAGGCCCCACCATCGATTTGGTTGTGTTAGGTTTCGGATTGGAATTCTTACCAATAGTATATCGAGATATACAACACGTATTAAATTGTGGCATCATGTAACTATGCATTTTAATTAAATAACCCCAACGAGCTATGTCGATGCAACTATATTGAACAGGGCATGATTTCTTAAGGATAAGGGGGGGGGTTGTTAAACCTGGATCCCATGGGGAAAGGCCATGTGTTAGCCACCCAGTTAATACTCCTTTTGTTAGTTGGGAGCAATTATTGCTGCGAAGTGGAGGGTGGCAGGACTGTCAGTCTTTGCCCACACGCCCACTCCACTAGCCGTCTCTCCACCTTCACGAGGGTAAGAGAAACACCACTACGCCACTCTCTCGTCTGTTTGGTTCACTCTCACGCAGAGACGTTTTTGCTCTGTTCACCTTCTCACGCACAGGGAGTTCGGATGGTCTTCCTCATGCAGAGGGGAGATAAAGCGATTACGATCCATTGTGTGGGGGTTCGTTCTCCCTTCTCTCACCGATTGCTGGTATGTGGATCTGTTATCCCTTCAATCTTTGCAGAGAATCGATTTCCCTTTTTCCATTGTTAAACATTGAGATGTTTTTCGTGGTTTCCTTTGTGAGATGTTTCCCTCCTATTCACGCAGAGATTTTGTGTTTACTCCACCATTGCCAACTGTGAAAATGTGCCGTGGCTTCATTATTGAGGAAGGACCATTGTTTTCCAACGTTGTTGGCCATGCCTGGACTGTGTAATGTCCTGTTACTTCATTGTGGATCGTGTGCTGTGATTTTCCTCGTTAATCATGGCTGTGGTATTTTTCCATGTTTGAGTTGCTGTAGGCTATTGATTGAATCGTTTTGGCCACGATAGGGCCAAGAACGATTCGGGTGTTGGTTTCCCCTGCCCAAGCTGTGAATTGCTTATCTGGATGCATGCATGCAGTGGTTGGTCTTCGGACTGTATTGGAGCAATGATAAGGGCATGATTTGCTTGACAAACCTGGTGTGTTCGGGAATCACACAGATAGGGCTACAGGGCTTGCTTTCTTCTCCACAACCCCTGAATAGCACTGGAAGGGAGGTCAGGGCCTGAGGGACTGTGTAGCAGAGATGAGATTGATTTCCTTGTGTTGGGTGTGTGTGGGTGTCCTAGAAGTCAAGCTAGTTCTGGTGTAGGTGTCCTTAGCTCTCCAATGAGCTCACCAGCTTAGCATTTAGCCTTTCCCGGCTCCTAGATGGCCTGATAAACCCAACGGTGTTGGCTTGGATGATTTGATGTTCGCTTGATAAACCCAACTGTGTTGGCTTGGCTGAACTGTGTATCCTTGAATGTTTGTTATCCTTGGCTATGTGTAAGCCTGCTAGTTCCTTATTCCTTGGGGAATCATGCTCGGCTCGGGGGTGGCAGCGTTACTGAGAGATTAAGGAGCACGCTAGCCTACGGTTGGGTGGAACGTTGCAATGACATAGCTGGTTGCGGGACAGTTCTCATAAGATAAGTATTTTTGTTTATTTTACTTCTACAGTATGTTTACTGTTAATGAATTATGATGAACATGTATATAAATGAATGTTGTTTTGCTTCCGCTGAATATATGTGTGATTATGCATCTTAGTATGTTTTATGTTTTTAAGCATTTTGTTTCAGCATTATATGTATGTATGTTTATGTTCATGGGGCTAGTTTCCCGGATGTTTGCTATATGGTAGCGTCCTCTTCGTCGGTCGGAGGGTTGGGGATGTTACAGTGTGGTATTAGAGCTAACGTTGTAGCATGGGCCTGAATGGGCCATAAAAGATCAGCTAGCAGAGGCAGGTTGCCTTCTGCCTAGCAGAGATCAGAAATTTATGACAGAAAACTTTCACAAAATTTTTCTAAGTCTTAGGCCATCGGCTCATCGAAGGACTAAGTGGGAACATCCTCCGATACAGCGGAATGCTTAGTTGGAAGACTGCCCGACGAGAGACCAGTGGGAGGAAATTCACCAAATTTTTCTAAGTGTAATACTATCGGCTCATCGGAGGACTTAGTGGGAAGCCCACCCGATGCAGCAGACATATTAGTCTGAAGAACCTCCGATGCAGACCCCGGCGACGGCGAAATTAGTTAGCCAGATCGGCGACATTTAGTTGACTTTATCGCCGATGGTTAGACGATGGAATCGTCGATGAACCACGTTGAAAGAATTAGTGGGATTACTACCCGCCGTTGCGGCTGCCCAAAGGACTATCCTTCTGATGGATAGATTCCCCGACCACTGATGCCACAGCAGATAGTTGTTCCGATAGCCGATGCGGCGGAAGACAAAGCGAAAAAATTCTGAAATTTTTCTAAGGTACTAGATCATCGACGATCGGAAAAGTTTAGATGTTGGGATCGTCGATGACTAGAAGATGGGATCGTCGACGAATAGAGGATGAAGCTGCCGAGGTCTAGTGAAGTGGATCAGCGATTATTAGTTGAAGGAAGAGTCAATGTAAAGAAGAAATTTCTTTGAAAATTTATCTAAGTGTCGAACCCATCAGCGATCGGTGGAAGATAGATGATTGGAGCACCGATCGGTGGACGTTAGTTGACGAAACCACCGAAATGCCGGCTCACCTAATTGGAACCATCGACGAAATTTAGACGGTGAGACCGCCGATGGAAATCATCAGAGATTTATAGTGGATCAAACCGTCGATCGAAAAAATTTAAAGGTTTGTAAACCGTCGTTGCGGCAGTCTAAAGGACTATTCACCCGATGAATAGTGCACCCGATCGCCGATGCGCAGTGGTTAGTCCTTCCGACGGCCGATGGAGTATTAAGGTCTGTGGAACCCACAATAGGATCGCTGCCCGCTGTTGCGGGTGCCTAGAAGACTAACCGCTCGATGCCACAGTAGTTAGTGCTTCCGACCACCGATCGAAAGATTATAGTTGATGAGACCGTTCATCGAAAAAGCTTAACGGTTGGTGAACCTACCGTTGCGGGAGCCTAGTGAACTAGTCGTTCGATGAGTAGAGGATCTGATCACCGATAAATGGCTCGGAAGCTTAGACGGCTAAAGATCCGAAACAGCAGAAAATGATTAGCTGTTTGACCGCTGATGAACAGTCCTTGGCATCGCCGATGTAGATCGAAAGCTTAGACCACTACAGGTCCGACATGCCGGAAAGAAATAGGTGAAAAAAACGCCGATGAGCAATGGAGGAAATTAGACGTTTTGATCACCGAAATGTCGGAAAGATAGTGGGGAAGAGACCCGATAGGGAGAAAGAAAATTTGGGTTTTTCAAAGTGGATTTCTCAGCAAATTCTAGCTGTTTTTCAGTGGATTTTTCAGCAGACTGTTAGTAGATTACAGGGTTGAAAAAGAAAAGAATTTTTGTGTGTTTAAGCAAAACTGTTATTTAAAATTTTTCCAGGAGAAGGTCAGTAGTTTCGATCTATATCAATATGTATTGCATCTAACAGTTTTTCTATCTAACACATTTGTAGAATCATAGTTACCTTTAAGGGCAGTATTTCAGAAATTGCAGTGGTATGTAAGTGGTGATTCAGTATGAGAACCTAGGATGGATATGATGCTCAGGATTCTTACGAGCGTGCGGGAAATGCCATGGGAGAAAATGTCCGTAACGGAAATGATGACATAGAGTCTAATGGAAGGAGATTCTAAGAGACACTGTCAGATATTGCAGCCACCATGAGAAGCTTGATTAAAGCCCAAGAAGAGCAACATCAGTTGAATGCTGCCATGTTGCAGAGTTTGACATACTTGCAAAGGAAGATAGACTCTAGACGAGGTACAACAAGACCAGAAGGTAGTAAGAGCATCATTAGGAGAAGGAGAAGGACTTCTAGTGGATCATCTGACTCCGAAGAATCCAGTGGGGATTCAAGCTCATCTTCTCGTAAAAGAAAAAGAAAGAGACACCATAGGGATCGCTCTCGGGATGAATTTAAGAAGGCTAAATCTCCTACATTTGATGGTGAGATAAAGACTGGACAAGAGGCTGAAGCTTGGCTTCTTGGAATAAAGAAGTACTTTCAAGTGCAGGATTATTCAGGAAACATGAAGGCCAGAGTTTCCATATTCAATCTGAATGGAAGAGCATCCATTTGGTGGGAACACTTCAAGCAAGTAAAGAAGATCAGCGAAAGGAGACTGAAGTGGAAACAGTTCAAGAAGTATTTCAAGCAGAAATACCTCTCTGACAGGTATTATGATGATAAGATTAAGGAGTTCCATGAGCTGAGATTGGGACAATAGACCATGGATGAATATGCAAATAAGTTCTTGGAATTGTTGAGGTATGTCCGGTACATCAGAGATGAAAAAGTGAAGGTCCAGCGGTTTCTGAGTGGATTGCCTCAGTCTTACAAAGACAGGATTGAGTTTTATGAACCTAGAACTCTTGAAGAAGCCATAAGGAAGGTTAAGTATTGCTATGAGCAAAGCAAAGGTAAACCTGATTACCATAAGGCCTGGAAGGACAAGAAGAATGAGAAGTTTGACCAAAGAAAGAAAGGTTTCAAACCTTCTAGATTCAGGAATCAGCAAAAGCAACCATCCCAAGCTACGATTAATCCAGTTGGAGTGACAGGTGGAAATCCTAAAGAGCAACAATAGAATAAAGGTCCACTCAAATGTTGGAAATGTGAAGGACCCCACTTGCGCAGATATTGTCCACTCGAGAATGAGAGTGCAAGACCAACTTATAACATTCAAGAAGCAGAAACAGTGGGACAAGTAGCAAGGGCAGTCCCTAGAATTTATGCAGCACTGAAGGACCACTAGGTAGATCACCAGTCAACCGTGGTTGAAGTTGCAGGTAAGATTGTTGAACAATCTGTTTCTATTTTGATTGACCCTGGTTCTACTCACAGTTACATCACTCCTAAAGTAGTGGAGATTTGTGCTTTTAAGAAGGTAAAGCATAGAAAATCTTGGTTAGTTCAACTAGCCACTGGGACTAAGAGAAAGGTCAGTGAAGTGGTAGAGAAATGTCCATTGGTCATGAATGGATTGATTACTTGTGTAGATATGAACGTTCTGCCACTTGGTTCCTATGATGTTCTCATCAGAATGGATTGGTTAGAAGCTCACAGAGTGAAGCTTGACTGTTACAACAAGACTTTCGAATGCATGGATGAAGAAGGAAATCTGGTAGTTGTGAAAGGTATTCCAAAGGTAATTTCAGTAAAGCATGTTTCAGCAATGCAGTTAAAGAAGTTCTGTAGGAAAGGTTGTCAGTTGTATGTAGCTCATATTGTGGAGGCATCGGAGGATGAAACTCCTAGGTTGGAAGACTATCAGGTGTTACAGGAATTCAAGGATGTGTTTCCTAATGAGATTCCAGGGCTTCCTCCAAAGAGGTACATGGATTTCACAATTGAACTTGTGCCAGGAGCGGCACCAATGTCAAAGACACCCTATAGGATGAGTACACCGGAGATGCTAGAATTGAAGATGCAACTGCAAGAGTTGTTGGAAAAGAAGTATCTCCAACCGAGTGTGTCTCCTTGGGGAGCACCAATTATGTTTGTAAAGAAGAAAGACGGTACACTCAGATTATGTATTGATTACAGACAGTTGAACAATATTACTGTGAAGAATAAATATCCTTTGCCTAGGATTGATGACCTCTTTGATCAAATGAGAGGAGCAAAGGTATTTTCTAAGATTGACTTGAGGTCTGGTTACCATCAGGTGAGAATCAAAGATGAAGACATTCATAAGACCGCCTTCAGGACAAGGTATGGACATTATGAGTTTGTAGTGGTACCATTTGGTCTCACAAATGCACCAGCTACATTTATGTGCCTTATGAACAGTGTCTTCAACAAATATTTGGACAAGTTTGTTCTTGTTTTCCTTGATGACATTCTTGTTTATTCTAAGAATGAAGAAGAACATGAAGAGCACTTGAGATTGACATTGCAATTTCTCAGGGAGCATCAGCTGTATGCAAAACTAAGCAAGTGTGACTTCTATAGAGACAGAATTCAGTATTTGGGTCACATTATCTCAGAAGAGGGTCTATTAGTGGACCCTAAAAAGATTGAAGCCATTATGAATTGGCCTACTCCAAGAAATGTGACAGATGTAAGATCTTTTATGGGACTTGCAGGATACTACAAGAGATTCATTGAGGGATTTTCCAAGGTTGCACATGCCATCACTATTTTGCAAAAGAAGGGGATGAAGTTCGAATGGACATCGAGGTGTGAAGAAAGCTTCCACCTGTTGAAGAATCTTCTCACCAGTGCACCAGTATTGAAAGTTGCAGATCCGAAGAAATATTTTGTGGTGTGTACCGATGCATGCGGAAAAGGGCTAGAAGGAGTCCTTATGCAGGACAACCACATGATATGTTATGAGTCAAGAAAGCTGAAGGAGCATGAGAGGAACTATGCCACTCATGATCTCGAGCTTGCAGCCATAGTACATGCTCTCAAGATGTGGAGGCATTACTTGATGGGTAGAAGATTTGAATTAAGGACAGACCATTGTGGTCTGAAGTATCTATTTGATCAGCCTACTCTGAATGCTAGGCAAGTGAGATGGCTGGAGTTTTTATGTGAGTTTGATTTTGAAATCAAGCACATAAAGGGAAAAGAAAATAAGGTAGCTGATGCACTCAACAGGAAGGTGTAGGAAATGCATGTGGCATCTCTTAGTATTTGCCAATCAGATTTGAGGCAGCAGATTGTTAATCATACTGCTGAAGATGAATTGTATGAGCAGGTAAAAGACAAATTGCAGCAGCAAAGTATTGAGAAGAGGTATGAGGGATATAAATTGGAAGAAGATGGAATTCTTACTTATAAAAGCAGAATTTATATTCCGAATGTAGCAAATTTGAGGAGAGTTGTTATGGATGAAATCCATCAAGCTCCATATTCTGGCCACCCAGGATATCAGAAGACAATTGCTATTGCCAGGAAGCGGTACTTTTGGCCAGGAATGAAAAAGAACATGGCTGAATACATTTCAAGGTGCATGAAATGTCAACAGGTAAAGGTTGAGCATCAACACCCTGTAGGCTTATTGTAGCCTTTGCCAGTTCCAGAATGGAAATGGGAAGTTATTTCCATGGATTTTATTACAGGATTGCCGATGACTTGGAGACAACATGATTCCATCATGGTTGTGGTAGACAAGTTGACTAAGGCAACACATTTTATACCAGTGAAGTCTACGCGTAAGACTGATGACATTGCAAAGATCTTCATGAAGGAGATTTTCAAATTGCACGGATTACCGAAGGCAATAGTTTCTAACAGAGATGTCAAGTTCACTTCCAATTTTTGGAAGGGGTTGTTTGCAGATTTGGGTACAAAGCTAAACTTCAGCACGACATACCATCCTCAGACAGATGTGCAAACGGAAAGAGTTAATCAGGTGCTTGAAGATATTCTTCGCGTGTATGCGATGGACAAAGCAACCAAGTGGGAAGATTACTTACACCTGGTAGAGTTTGCTTATAACAATGGACAGCAGGCATCCTTGAGGATGAGTCCGTATGAAGCCTTGTATGGAGGAAGGTGTAGGACACCAGTGATTTGGGATAATGCAATGAACAGGGTTGTGCTTGGACCAGAATTGCTCAAGGAAATGGAGCAAGAGGTTGTAAAGATCAGGCAGAATTTGAAAGCAGCACAGGACAGACAGAAAAGCTATGCAGATAAGCATAGAGTGAATAGAGTTCAATGTTGGGGATCATGTGTGCCTCAAAGTGAGGGCAAGGAAAAGTTCCTTGCAGCTTGGGAGTTGTGCCAAGCTGTCACCAAGATATTGTGGGCCGTTTGAAGTGCTTGAAAGAATAGGGCCAGTTGCATATAGACTTGCATTACCTGCTAGTACTAGAGCTCATAATTTTTTTCATGTTTCTTTGCTTAAGAGATATGTGCATGATCCTAACCATGTGATAAATTGGGATGTGATTCAGGTGGAACTCGAGGGAGAGTTCCAAATCGAGCCAATGCGCATCCTCGATAGGAAAGTCACAATGCTCCAGAACCGGGCCATAGGGCAGGTAAAGGTGCAATGGGAGCACTATGGACCTGAAGAGGCTACGTGGGAGCTGGAGGATGCCATGCGATTGGCACATCCATTTTTGTTCAATTTTGCGGAACACTGAGGTGATACCAGTGTAGCATTTTGTTCAATTTTGTAAAGCACTGAGGACAGTGCTATTGAAGGGGGAGGGGAATGTAACACCATGGTTTTGACCCCGATGCATTAAATATACATGATACATATATATTGTAAATAATCATGGTGCGGAGCTAAAGGAAAAGGCCCCACCATCGATTTGGTTGTGTTAGGTTTCAGATTGGAATTGTTGCCGATAATATATCGGGATATACGACACGTATTAAATTGTGGCATCATGTAACTATGCATTTTAATTAAATAAACCCAACCAGCGATGTCAATGCAACTATATTGAACAGGGCATGATTTCCTAAGGGTAAGGGTGGGTGGAATTGTTAAACCTAGACCCCATGGGGAAAAGCCATGTGTCAGCCACCCAGTTAATACTCCTTTTGTTAGTTGGGGGCAGTTATTGCTAGGAAGTGGAGAGTGGCAGGACTGTCAATCTTTTCCCACACGCCCACTCCACTAGTCGTCTCTCCACCTTCACGTGGGTAATAGAAACACCACTACGCCACTCTCTTGTCCATTTTGTTCACTCTCATGCAGAGACGTTTTTGCTCTGTTCACCTTCTCACGCGTAGGGAGTTTGGATGGTCTTACTCATGCAGAGGGGAGATAAAATGATCATGATCCATTGTGTGGGGGTTCATTCTCCCTTCTCTCACCGATTGTTGGTTTGTGGATCTGTTCTCCCTCCGATCTTTGCAGAGAATCGATTTCCCTTTTTCCATTGTCAGATAGTGAGATGTTTTCCTTGGTTTCCTTTGTGAGATGTTTCCCTCCTGTTCACGCAGAGAGTCTGTGTTTACTCCACCATTGCCGACTGTGAAAATGTGTCGTGGCTTCATTGTTGAGGAAGGACCATTGTTTTCCAACGTTGTTGGCCATGCCTGGACTGTGTAATGTCTTGTTACTTCATTGTGGATCGTGTGCTATGATTTTCCTTGTCGATCATGGCTGTGGTATTTTTCCACGTTTGAGATGTTGTAGGCTATTAATTGAATTGTTTTGGCCACGATAGGGCCAAGAACGATTCGGGTGTTGGTTTCCCCTGCCCAAGCTGTGAATTGCTTGTCTGGCTGCATGCATGCAGTGGTTGGTCTTCGGACTGTATTTGAGCAGTGATAAGGGCCTAATTTGCTTGACAAACCTGGTGTGTTTGGGAACCACACAGACAGGGTTAGAGGGCTGGCTTTCTTCTCCACAACCCTTGAATAGCATTGGAAGGGAGGTCAGGGCCTGAGGGACTGTGTAGCAGAGAAGGTACTTATTTCCTTGTGTTGGGTGTGTGTGGGTGTCCTAGAAGTCAGGCTAGTCCTGGTGTAGGTGTCCTTAGCTCTCCAATGAGCTCACCAGCTTAACATTTAGCCTTTCCCAGCTCCTGGATGGCTTGATAAACCCAACGGTGTTGGCTTGGCTGATCTGATGTTCGCCTGATAAACCCAACTGTGTTGGCTTGGCTGAACTGTGTATCCCTGAATGTTTGTTATCCTTGGCTATGTGTAAGCCTTCTAGTTCCTTATTCCTTGGGGAATCATGCCCAGCTCGGGGGTGGCAGCATTGCTGAGAGATTAAGGAGCACGTTGGCCTATGGTTGGGTGGAATTTTGCAGCGACGTAGCTGGTTGCGGGACAATTCTCATAAGATAAGTATTCTTGTCTATTTTACTTCTACAGTATGTTCACTGTTAATGAATTATGATGAACATGTATATGAATGAATGTTGTTTTGCTTCCGCTGAATATATGTGTGATTATGCATCTTAGTATGTTTTATGTTTTTAAGCAGTTTGTTTCAGCATTATATGTATGTATGTTCATGTTGATGGGGCTAGTTGCCCGGATGTTTGTTGTATGGTAGCGTCCTCTTCACCGGTCGGAAGGTCGGGGACATTACAGTTGAGCCAATACTAGGAACAATTTTTTTCCTTGTTTTGCATTTTTTGCATTGATTATTGTTGTATTTGGTCATCTAAGGTCACTCAGAAGGTTGTAGGTCTCTGTTTAGGAGGTTTGGGCCTATATATGGTGCTTTAGTGAGTACTTTATTGGTCTCATTATGTGAGAGGAAGAAAATAATTGCTTGTTTAACTTTTTTTGTTGTTGATTTTCTTGCATTTTTGTTGATAGTATGTAGTTTGCATTCTCATTTTTAGTGAGTGATTTAGTAAATGATGTTGGGGAATGTCTCAACCTTGAACAATTGAACAAAATAATAAGAAAAGAAGGGAACATTATTCCAAGATAAGAGGTGGTGTCTAAAGACACCATTGAAGCACATAAGCACAAAGCATTATGATCAGAACATCACAATGAAAAATGAGTATGGAAGACATCTCAAATCGCAATCACCATGTTAGACAACCCAAAGGGTCCCCTATTTATAGTTTCTAGATCTAACCAACTACCTAGAAGTAAGGAGGATCTGGTCCACAAATAGGGGTCATTGGGCTTAACCGTTTCCACAAAACCTGCAACATCCCAGAGTTTAGTCAGTTGTTGTAGTCGCTTCGACCATGGTCATGCCGACCATTCAATTGTCTGTTCAAATGAATCTTCAGTCGCTTTGTCGACTCCAGTCAATTACTCGGCTAGTCACATGTCGTCTAATGAGTGATTGTCTCTAGAAGATCCAGAGGTGTGATGAATCACCAATACCTTAGGTTCGAACACCGACCCCCCCCATCAACACAATGCTTTGGAGATTGATGAGATGAAATTACTTGTTTAGAACACCCCCCCATAATTGTAGCTTCTTGTAAAGGCTTCATAAAGATATCAACGACCTGATCATTTGTTCTGCAATAAAGAAGTGAGACAATATTCGCATGTACCAACTATCTCAAATAATGAATATGAAGTTCAATGTGCTTCATCTTGATCTGAGAAACATGATTATCAACTTGAATAACACCCTGATTATTCAAGTTGAATAACACCCTGCTTAAATCTAATCTTGTCGAGAAGCTGACAAATCCATACTGCCTCTATTCATGCATTAACAATGCCACGGTACTTGGCTTCTTTAGTTGAAAGAGAGAGTACCTTTTGTTTATTAATCGACTAGACCAAGGGTCTAGAGCATAGCCAAAACACATAAACAAAAGTAGACTTTTGACCATCAATGTTGCCACCCTAGTTAGAATTAGTGTATCCAACTATTGGGTGTGTACTCTTACAATACTTAATGCCATATTGATAAGTACCTTTAATGTAATGAACAATTCGCTTTGTTTCCTTCCAGTGGCTTTGACGAGGATCCTGCATGAACCTAGAAACCACACTAATAGCAAAGGAGATATCTTGTTGACAATGCATGAAAGAAATTAGGATACTGATCAATTTTCTGTAAAGAGTGGTGTTGAATTGTGAAGATTTGTAGTCTCTCAACAACTTCACTTTCGACTGACAAGGTGTAGCACAAGACTTACAGTCGTCCATATTGAATCTTTTCAAAAGATTCAAGGCATATTTAGGTTGAGAAAGAAAGATACCATCATCCATTTGCAAAATTTGAATGCCAAGAAAGAAATGCAAAAGACCAATTTCAATCATCTCAAAGGTATATGCAAGTTGCTTCTTCAAACCCATTATTAGATTGACATTATTCCTAGTTATGACTAAATCATCAACATACAAAGCCACAATCAAGGTATCACAATGAATATGTAATACATAAATACTGTGGTTAATTCACAACATTTGAAACCAATATTGACAGAAAAAAGATCAATATTTTCATCCAAGCACGAGTTGCTTGTTTCAATCCATACAATGACTTCTTGAGTCGACAAACAAGGCCAAAATATGTCATGAAGCGAGGAGGTTTCTCCATATAGCTTTCTTCAATCAGATCTCCATGAAGAAACACACTTTTAACATCCATTTGATGAAGCTCCCCATCCAAATCAATTATTAAGGGAAAGTATTAATTGGACAGAGTCCATCTTTGCGACAAAAGCAAAGGTTTTAGTGTAGTTGATGCCTTCTTGCTGAGAAAATCCCTTAGTAACCAAATGATCCTTGTGGTGTTCAACAACACTGTTGGAGGTAAACTTGGTATTATAGGTCCATCAACATTTCATGACATTCTTTCCTTGTGGTCAACGAATAGTACCCATGTTTGATTCTTCTTTAAGGAATCAATTTCAGTAGACATAGTAGCTTCCCATTCTGGTATACCTTGAGCATCAATATGTGTATCTAGATCATAGGTTTCGAGTACATGTGTCATGTAGGAAACACTACCACATTGTCTCTGACTACGAGTCTGCCAACCAATACTAGGATTTCCAACATCTGGTCCAGTAGCTTCAATCGTCTTAACAACCTACTTAGGCATTAGAGGAAATTTCAGCTCAAAATGGGCCTTCAAAAAAAATTAATAAAATAATAGTTAAAATAATAAAATAATATTTATTAATTTTGGAGGAAGAAAAGAAAAAAACTACTTTTTTGTTTGTATTTTCGACATATCTCCCCGTGTTTTTACTCAAATTTCGATCGGGAGAGCTCGTTGGATGCGAAACTAAATTCCGTATCCAACGAGTACCCACTCGGTAACTTTTGACGGACCCCGCTAACCCAAAAACAAGAAATACCTGAAAAAAAGTGATGATGATAAGTTACCGAGTGGGTACTCGTTGGATATGGAATTTAGTTTCGCATCCAACGAGCTCTCCCGATCGAAATTTGAGTAAAAACACGGGGAGATATTGTTAACCCAACAAATCCCTCACTTAGCTCTACATGGCCTACACCACCTAATGACACCCATACACGATCCTCATTTGACCCCATTTGACCCCCACACCCTCAAGAAGGCTTAAAAATAGGAAAAAGAGCTTAAAAACCCCTAAAAAGAGCTTAAATAGCTCTCATAGGGGCTAAAGCCTCCAAAAAGGGGCTAAAACCCCTCAAAGGAGCCTAAAACCCTAAAAGGAGCTAAAGATTGAGTGAAAGGGGCTAAAATCCCAAAAAAGGGGCAAAAGCCCTGACCAGGGGCTTAGAACCCTAAAAAAGCTATAAATAGAGGGGTGGGGGTCACTCTCAAAACATTCCTCCCTTGCATATTTTTATGCTACCTGAGTGGATGCCTTGAGACCAATTGCCTCTCAAGCCACCCACACTCCCTCTCATTCATCCTCCCTTTGAGCCATAGCTCCCCCATTCTCAAGAGAGAGGTGCTTCTCCAAGCTAGGGCATGGTGGCCCATTTCCACCAAGAGGTATAAGCTTTGTTTATTTTCATTTTTATTCTAGTTTTTCTAACTTAGTTTGCTTGCAGGTTCATTTTATGTTCTAACAAGTTGTATGTAAGTTTCTGGAGTCTAACTTTGTGTGCAGGGTTTCCATTTCTTTTTTTCTGTTCTCTTTGCTTCATTTTTGTTTCGTTTTTCTTACATTACCATCAGGAACCCTACCCTTCCGTCCTATAGACAGAAGGTATCCATTCCTGCCCTGTAGTAATGGAGAAATCCCTCCTACAGATATGTTGAAAATACAAACCAAAAAAGTAGTTTTTTTATGATACCTATCCCCAAATTTATATTAAAAAGTGTCTAATACCTATACGGTATTTCAAATTTATTGAAATTTCATTGGTTAACACATGATGACATGGAATTTGAATTAGAGTTAAAAGGCCCATTTTGAGTTGAAATTTCCTCTAATGTAAGCAAGTCATTGATGATTTTGGTTGACTATCAATAGTTGGTTGAGGCGAAGAAGGCAGAATGCCAACTTCAGTTGTCATAGTAGACTAACTACTAGTTGACTCAAGAGAAGAATCCATCGATCTAGGCGTGAATCCATAGATGGGTACAGTCGACCTAGATTCTTCAAGAATGCCAAACAGATCATTGTGCATTGGATCTACCGTGTCTCTACCTTGTCTCCAATAGAAAATTCAAAAAAGACATTTGCACTTAACACCAAATTAAAGAAACTTAGTATTTGCTAAAAAAAACATTCAATGTACTATCAATAACACTTAATGCATGCTTCAAGATTTTGATTTACCTTTGTTACACCTCAAATCAATGATCTTCCACAGATGTATGCCGCCTTCATCAACATATTCCACAATCAAATGTGGTTCAATGACGTCAATTATTAAAACCATAACATATCCTGCATTAAGCCTTTCTCCGCCATAATAAGTTTAGGCTCTATAGATTCAAACCTTCCTAGCCCAATAACTTTACCATTAATTAGGGGGTCAACATAGTCCCCTCTTGTGAAAATTATATTTTCCATTGTAACTCTTCCCAACTACTGTAAGACAATTGAATTGTAGTTTGTGATTAAGGTTAAACGATGTAAAGTGTGCTCTTATATTTTAGCATAAATCCAACCTTCAAAAAAGTAATATAGTTGCAATAACTCAAAAACAATATGGAAACCATTTTGCTGCAATGAAGCATTGCTCCCCGCCATCTTGTGCTCGCTATCAAAATGGAATTTACATATAAATTACACTAAAACTATATATGAAGAGCTGACAATTAGAGATCCAAGTAGTATCAGAGAATGACAGATATCAAGTAATATAAATAGGAGTGATCAATCATATATCGATCATGAATAAGTTTGTACTCATTGTGACTCTTATCTAACCACTAGTACACTTTTAGATTGGTTCTTTTGATCCCATTGGTGAATGGGAATTGGTAATGGCATGTAGAATCCAAGGTTCGGGTTGCTTGGTTTGCTAGTCCTATAAAGAACAAAATATCTTATGTACTTAGCAAAAAGTTCTTGCATATTTGGCCAATCATCACTTCTTTATAGATTATTTCTCACTTTTGAATTTCCAGCGATTTTATAAGTATGAACTTTGATAAATTGAGTCCTTCTCTCATGTGGTATGCACAACTTGCCTAATTTGTTGAGATGTCCACCTTGAAGATGGTATTCTTCTTCTGAATAAACAACTTCGACCTATGCCAGTGGATAAAACACATATTCAAAGCATGCATCCTTTAGGTGTTACTCTCCCAAAACTTCATGGTTGCGGGGTACAATATTCATTATCTTCCCTACAACTACAATTTGATGTGGGGGTGGTCTAGATAACAAATTTGTCATTTTGTTTGTAATTCGTTTATTGTACTTGATTACCAGATGGAACTATTGTATAAATCTAATCCATGCAGAATTCCTTGCATACTATAGTTTCAGTACATCTCTACAAATCCTAAAGTGGTTGGTGCCCATTGTGGATCACAACCTCCTTCCCCAAAAGAGAGTGGTCTCGTTTACTCATTGCTTGTACAAGGGAACATGGTTTTGGCCCCTTCACTGCTCTACCCCCTCATTTTACTCCCATCCATTGTTAGTCCTCAATACCTTAACCATTGGTTGGCTAACTCTCCTTACTTGTTGAGTTTATTCAACTCTTGTAATCTTCCTCTATTTCTTCCCTCATTGATGACCTCCCTTTGCAACTGCTCACTCTTCTCCTTAACTACCCACATACGATTAAGCCAATGTCAATCTATGATCTATGAATTTCTTAGAACATGTTCAACCCTCTCACTATTTCTAACTTCCCCCATGATATTGTCTCTTCTATGCCCTCAACATTGTCAAAACCACTCCAACCACCCCCATGGTGCAAGGTTTTGGTGTTGCCATACTAATGAGTTCAAGAGGTAACATAGCCTCCTTTACCAATAGTATTTTGATCTAGGTTGATATTTCCATTCTCATGCCTCACTTCAACTCTTCCTCCACCTTTGAAAATCATTAGTATGCTTCTACAACAAAACCACAACAAACTCCTCTACAGTTGTTTTCACCCCAAAATCCATTGCGTGGGTTATCATGCGGTCAACTTTCCAAAGCATAACTAGGTTCTAGATATTCCATTCCATAATCTTCTCCACCTTCTAGCTGTATTCAAGTGCCTCCTCAATCGATTATAACTATTGGTAGAGACTCGTTTGGATGTCCACTTAGAGATTGTGTACTCATCTCTAGTAGCATCGCCATATAAAAATATCTACAATCTTAAATATTCTCCCTCACAACTCAACTTTCTATTTAATGAAAACTCTAAAATGTGTTTCAAACGACTCATCTAACCATGATTTTAAAAAATCGTGTCTCATCTTGCGACAACTCCTCCCTAATGAAAGTGAAAGCCAAGGAAAGGTGGAAAAATGAAGCTAAAAAGAATTATCACCCATCTACATAGTGATGGTGTATGGTTCATAGCGAGTGGTTTGATCAACCTACTGGGTCTTGTCAGTTGTTCTTTTTGCAAGTGAAATAACACCTTGTTACCAACCTTGTGATGTTGAACCTGATAGTGATCATGTCATTTATTGTGCTTTCCACAACTTGGATATAGGATTTCATCTACATGTCATTAACTATTCTAAATTCATTTCAAACCAATTTGTGTGTTTTCTTCTCTATGAGCATGGGAAGATACTTGTGCTAATGTAATGGGAAAAGCTACATCATTTAGGGCCAATCATTAGAACCCTAATCACACCTAGAAGGGGATATGCCTAAAAGAATTTTGAAGAGTTATATTATAGCTATGTGAAACATAAATCACACTATCATCCTATGTAAATGGATGTTTTGAGTTGTACATTGTCAGGGTCTGTATGATCATCCTAAAGACTACCTTGGCATGTACATTGTTCTATCATGTCCATCATGGAACAAAGTCAAGGCCAAAAGAGAGTCAAGAACCTATTGTTCCTTTCGTGTACTATGGTCTTTGGTAATCCAAAGTCAACCCACACATTCTTAAAGAAGAGATTAGCAATACCTTATGTTGTAATGCTCTTCTTAAAGGGGTGCCAAATTGCCATCTTGGATAACCTATAAAAACCAACAAACACACACTCATGATCATGCTTGGTTGAGAACAAACTAGTCATCAAGTCCATGGAGATTAGCTCCCAAGGTTTATCAATAGCAGGAAATGGTTGAACATTATTTTCTTCTTAATCATTGGCTTGGCAATGGCATAGATAATACATGATATTATGTATGCATTAATCTTTGTGGAGCTTGGGCTAATAGAAGTACTTTAACAGGTCTAGAACTATCTAAAAATTCCTTGCCACCGAACTAGAATGTCCCTCCCAAATCTTCTCATGTTGCATTGAAGGAATAAAAGATGGACTAGATGGCATGGAATTCCATCCTACATCCTATAGGTGAAATTGAGAAAAAAAATCTTACAACCATTTATTTTTATGTGTCAACAAAGTGCGCTCAATGCCATACAATTGGGTCCAATATAAAGTATCATGTCCACAAGAGTTTAGCAATTGGTCAATGCAACAATTGATAATGGGTCACTTTTGGTCGTAGTCATTCCACAATTTCCCCTATGTCTACATAAACTTTATAGCTTGTGGTCGATGTGTATAATTGTCTACTTGCCCAGAATCCAATGCTTAGATTATAATAAGCATTTAGCGATGTAGAAGAGATCCTTGATATATATGGGGTATATAATGCAAACTATGTTTTGTTATGGTAGACAACCATATGTCCATGATGGGAAAGGACACCATCAATTGCATAATTTTAGGTGTCTATCTCAATCTCAAATGACTACTATATATTATTGTTTAATGTTAAATATCATAAGGTAGAATGGTAAAATCTTATTCCACAAACTATCTCCCTACCTTTAGTCTTTGTATATCTTCCTTTAATATTCAAACTAGGGCTAAACAATGTATCCAAAATTTCTACTGATAACCACACATGAATATCTCTTGCAAGTATGCAGTGGGATATAAAGTATTGAGAAATAATTCACAACATCACATCACAATATAGACACTATTATTTTGGGTATGGAAACCCCCGGAAAAAACCCTAGATGAGAAAATTGGTGCAGTAGTCAGATATAGAATTTTATTATCAAGATATGAAACTTTTACACAAGTAAATACACCCAAACTAGCAAATTGAAAAACCTCAGCGAGATCACTGGAAAACCCAGCAACAACCCTAGCTACTCTATGCAGTTGTATGGCCCCGTGTCAGCAATACGACCTGTTGTACGAAACCGTACGGATGATGACGTTAGTTGTACGGAACCCTGCGTAAGTAGTACGACCTCCCTGCTGGCTGCTGTGCTACTCCTTTGTGCGTTCTGTTTGGTCTCAGTATGGACTGGTGAACCTGTCATGCAGTTGCTCCTCCATCTTTTCTGTAAACTCCTTTGTCGGACTTCTCCCTATCTGTATGCTGTTTGTGTACATGTCTTCTCCACCAAATCTCTTTTTAACTTTATTGGCCAAGCGAAAACCCTAACCCTCACTATGGATCTATGGATGAGATCCTCCGGTGAGAATCAATGGGTAATATTAGATTAGCCATTCACTTAAATAATTCACTTTTTACTTTAATAAAGTGATTCCATTGAAGTCAAAATCAAATTAGAATAATTAAATTGTTTTCCTAAATCAAAACTTAGGAAAATCACTTTAATAGATTTGGATTCTAGTTTAATGTCTCTCTAGCATGCAAGGACACATGCAATGCTAGAAGACTTTCCTTGTTGCACTTTCTAACTCTCCCTCTCAACGAGTAAGAAATTCTGTAGCAACCCCAACTTATCCCCGAACTTCACAAAACTGTGTCTGCAAAATGCCTTGGTGAAAATTTCTACCACCTGCTCATCTGTCTGTATGTACTCCAACCAAATGGTTGCTCTCTGAACACAATCTCTCAAGAAGTGGTACTCGATGTCTATTTGTTTTCTTCGGCCAGGGAACACTGATTCTTAGATAGCCTGATGCCACTCTAACTGTCACAATGAACTATTGTAGCCTTTAGCTCACACTCGAATAACCATGGAAGTAACTTTCTTAGCCACATACCCTCACAAGTAGCCATGCTGGCTGTCATGTACTCAGCCTCTGTCGAGTTCAATGCAACTGACTTATGCTTCCTGCTGAAACAAGACAAAAATCCTGATCCAATGCTGAAACAACAACCTGAAGTACTCTTCCTGTCCTCTACACATCCATCCCAGTCAACATCTGGAAATCCTGCTCATTGTACACTCCCCCTGCGCTCATAAACCAATCCATACTCCAATGTACCTCTAATGTAGCGAAGTATGTGCTTCGTAGCCATCCAGTGAACTCTCCGAGGGTCCACCATGAACTAGGGTGTTGCCCAGATACATAAGCAGTCCGATAAGCTGATGATACAAGGTAGGATCAAATCCGTTTGACCCTGATGCATGAATCTTCCTCCAGTTGGAAACTAGAGGTATCGCCATAGGCTTGCAGTCCTCCATCCTGAATCTCTTCAAGATCTCCACTGCATAATTCCCCTGTCCAATGAAGAAGCATCCATCTCTTTGTGAAACCTCCAAGCCCGAAAAGTAATGCATCAAACCAAGGTCTTCATCTCAAACTCAACTGCAAAGTTGGACTTGCAGTCTCCAATCAGCCTCTTATCTCCTGTAAGAAAGAGATCATCCATATATAGGACCAATATGAGAGGCACCTCACCTGTTAAGAAGCACAGGTTATGGTTAGCCTCACTCCACTGAAATCCCATCTCTCGTAGATAGTTTTCTATCCTCGAGTACCATGCTTGAGGTGCCTGCTTGAGACCATAAAGAGCTCGTTGCATTTTGCATACATGCATCTCCCGGTTCTCCACATCAAAACCCTTTGGCTGCTCAAAATACACCTCCTCCTCTATCACTCCGTTGAAGAATGAAGTCTTGATGTCCATCTGATGGACTATAAAACCCATCTTCACTGCTAAAGAGATAATGGTCCGAATGGAAGAATACATGGCAACTGGGGCGAAGGTCTCCTCATAGTCAATACCCTCCTTCTGTGAAAACCCCTTTTCCATGAAGTACACCTTGTACTTCTCCATGCTTCCATCTATTGCATGCTTCACTTTGTAGATCCATCTAGATTCTACCACCTTTTTTCCTTCATGTCTTGGCACAATCTCCCATACATGGTTTTTCATAATGGAGTCATAGTCCTCAACCATAACCTCCTGCCACACATCATGTTGTGCAACCTCCTCAAATAGCTGGAAGGTTCAGAGTTAATCAACTCTGTCATCAGTGCCATATAACTGAGTCTCACTGGTGGTTGGATTCGCCTCATGGAGCTCTATGGAGGATCCACCTACCTGGAATTCTGAACTGTGGACCTAAACCTCTTAGGCCTTGGCATAGTGTCAACCTGCTGCGAATGCTGGATATCTGTCTCCTGCTGCAGCTCATCCTCCAAGTCAATGACTGAAAGATCTTGTCCACCTGACTCCCTCTGACTACCAAAACCTCTACTCTATGTTTGTACATGTACCTATACATTTGGCATCTACAACTTGACCCTTGAATCCTGTGCTGGCTGGTGCTCTGCTGGTAAGTCTATAGATCTCCGCAAGGCCCTATCCTCATCAAACTGGAAATCCCTGCTCATAATGATCCTCTTGCGAGTAGGTATGTATACTCTATATGCCTTTGAAGTCTCACTTTATCCAACAAGTAAACCCTTCTCTCCATAAGGGTCCAACTTCTTCCTAGTGTCAACATGAACATGACAATAACAAACACTGCCAAATATGAAGACCTCCTTAGGTGTCTTCCTCCCTAAAGTTGTGTGGGGACACCCGTTCTAAATCTATACTGCAATCCTGTATACTTCGACCCAAAAGAATAGTGGTAATCCCTGATCAAATAACATGGCCTTGGCTACTCCTACCATAGTCCCATTCTTTCGATCTGCAACTCCATTTTGCTGTGGGGTATGGGGCACAATGTGCTCTTTCTTGATCCCCTCTGCCGAACAATACTCCATGAACTTGTTGGAGGTGTACTCACCCCCATTGTCTGTCCTCAATGCTTGAATCTTCTTTCCTGTTTGGTTCTCCATGAGAGTCTTGAACTCTTGGAACCTCTCAAAGACCTATGGCTTGGCCTTCAGGAAAGAGATCCATGTTTTCCTGGAATAGTCATTAATGAAGGTTACACAATAACTGTAACCATTGAAAGAATGGACACTCATAGGTCTGCATACATCCGAATGCACCAAATCTAAGGGCTCCTTAGACTTGTGCTCACTCCATGGGAAAGGCTTCCTGATGTTCTTCCCCAAAGCACAACCCTTACAGTGGTTATGCTTCTCCTCCTGTATCCGAGGAACTCCAATGACAGCATGTCTCAAGTGCCTTAGTGCTCCATGGTGTAAGTCTGCCATCCTCTTATGCCACAACTCACCTTGATTGCCATTGCTGCTAACTAGAGCCTTTTCAGGCTCAAAGTGTAGTCTATACACCTTCTCGCTCCCGATCCCATTCACCCAATCCAAGCTCCAATATGGCCCCTTGGTCTTGATATACACTCTATGGTCTCGGAATTTCAACTGAAATCCCTTGTCCTCCAAAGTGCAGGCTAATATGAGGTTCTTGGTCAACCCCAGAACATAGAACACATTAGCAAAACTTAGGGGTTTTCCAGACTCCCTCTAAAATGAAACAGTGCCAACTCCCTGCGCCTGATACCGCGCATCATCACCCAACTCAACATGGATACCTTGTCCACCTTCGTGCAAGTCTCTGAAGAATCTCTTATGTCCAGTCATATGACTAGATGCTCCACTGTCGATGTACTATATGTTGCTCCTTGTGGTGCTTTCCATGCAAGCTATCAAGCAAAACTCCTCATCGAAGTTTCTGCTGAACTCCTCCACCTTTGCTGATCCAACCAACTCAGTGTTACTCTTCTTCTTCCTGTTTGGGCACTGGGAGGCAAAGTGTCCCTTCTTGTGGAAGTTAAAACACTTGACCTTTGATAGGTCAATGTTCTTCTTACCATCATTATTCCTCTTTGCCTTACCCTTGCTCTTCCCTGTAAGGGCTAGAGCCTCCTCATACATAATTCGTGGGGCACTGCTGGATGAGCCTAATCCTTGACCCATGCAGGTCTTCTCTTGCACAAAGTCATCCCATAATCTCTGCCAATCAGGAAACTTCTCCCTAGCCACCACACCCTTGACAAAGGTGTCCCATGGCTTAGAGAAACCATTGAGGGCTATACAAACTAGCTCCTCATCCATAGTCTTAGAGCCAACAGCTCCAAGCTCATCCCTGATATGTGTGAGCGTCATGAGATAAGGCACCACTCCTTCTCCCTTGGCCATATTTGTACTGTGCATCCTCTCTTGCAACACCATCTTCTGGTTCCCATTCTTGCTTTTATACAGACTCTCCAAAGCCGTCCACATCTCTGTTGTAGTCTTCTTCCCGAAAAGGTGAGGAACTATATTGTCTTTCACTCCATCCATGATAATCAACATGGCTCTGGAATCAATCTTCTTCCAAGCTACTAACTTTGCCAAATCTACGGGATTAGCTTTCATGGAGTCAATATTCTCCTCTACATCATTGACATCCAGGATCCTTGTGATCCTTTCTTTCCATGTAGGAAAGCTCTAAGCCCCCTAGAGTCTATCCTCAACTCTCAACTACATGAACATATTGAAGTGTACTCGTCAAACCCTAGATTTGCAATCTAGGTGTGTGTCTTCAATAGATCTGCCCCTGATCTATGACAACTATTGCAAATCTCTCAGCTTTAGCTCACCAGAGCTCTGATACCATGTAAATTTTCCTTTAATAGTCAAGCTAGGGCTAAACAATGTATTCAAAATTTCACTGATAACCACACATGAATATCTTTTACAAGTATGCATCAGAATATAAAGTACTGAAAAATAATTCACAACATCACATCACAATATAGACACTATTATTTTGGGTATGGAAACCCTCGAAAAACTCAAGATGGGAAAACCGATGCAACAGTCAAATATGGAATTTTATTATCAAGATATGGAACTTTTACATCCAGCAGGTAAATACACCCAACCTGGAAAACTGAAAACCTCAGCGATATCATTGGACAACCCAGCAGCAACCCCAACTACTCTGCGCAGTTGTACATCCTGCTGTATGGAACTGTACGGATCCTAACGTTAGTTGTACAGAACCGTATGGAACCCTGTTGTAGCGGTACGACCTCCCTGCTGGCTGCTGTGCTGCTCCTCTGCACGATCTATCTGGTCTCGATCTGGACTGGTGAACCTATCGTGCAGATGCTCCTCCACCTCTTTTGTAAACTCCTCCGTTTGATTTCTCCCTATCTGTATCCTATCTGTGTACGTGTCCTCTCCACCAAATCTCCTTTTAATTTTATTGGCCAAGAAAAAACCCTAACCCTCACTATGGATCTATGCATGAGATCCTCCGGTGAGAATCAATGGCTAATATTAGATTAACCATTCACTTTTCACTTTAATAAAGTGATTCCATTAAAGTCAAAATCAAATTAGAATAATTAAAGTGTTTTCATAAATCAAAACTTAGGAAAATCACTTTAATAGATTTGGCTTCTAATTTAATGTCTCTCTAGCATGCAAGGACACATGCAATGTTAGAAGACCTTCCTTGTTGCACTTTCTAACATTCTTGGCATCATGCTTTGGGTGATACCTTTCTTCTTATAGGGATTGGATATTCCACCACTAGACTACACTAGACCTTTCTTAACACTTAAGAGGACTTTGGTCTGCCAAATAGAGCCAACAAATTATTATGTTGTCAAGTAGTTTTCATATGGTAGTTTTTTATCTAACACAATTACTTTGTTATCAAATACATTGCACCATGAAAAAAATGTAATTCGGGTTAGCTTTCATTTTAACATTACACAATGAATGAAAGCTAAATACGATAGTTTTCCATCTAACAACTACATTGTCACCAAATACATTGCACCAAGAAGGAAATGTAATTGGGGTTATATTTCCTTCTAACAATATTCCATGGTAAATGAAAGCTAATACGTGTTAGCTTTCATATGGTAGTTTTCCTTCTAATACAACCACATTGTCATCAAATACATTGCACCATGAAGGAAATCTAACGTAGGTTAGCTTTTCTTCTAATAACATTGCACAATGAATGAAAGCTAACACACCATGACAATGTATTGTACTGTCATCAAATACATAAAACTATGAAGAAAATCTAACTTGGGTAAGATTTCCTTCTTACAACATTGCACGATGAATGAAATCTAACACAGGTTAGATTTCATGTAATAGTTTTCCATCTAACTCAACCACATTGTCATAAAATGCATTGCACCATGAAGGAAATCTAACTCAGGTTAGCTTTCCTTCTACAACATTGTACAGTGACTGATAGCTAAGGCATGTTAGCTTTCATGTGGTAGTTTTCCATCTAACGCAACCACATTGTCATCAAATACATTGCATTACGAAGAAAATATAACACGGGTTAGCTTTCCTTCTAACAACATTACACGATGAATGAAAGCTAATACGAGTTAGTTTTCATATGGTAGTTTTCCATCAAACACAATCACATTGTCATCAAATACATTGCACCATGAAATACATCTAACTTAGGTTAACTTTCCTTCTAACAATATTGCACAATGAATGAAAGCTAATGCATGTTATCTTTCATGTGGTAGTTTTTCATTTAACACAACCACATTGTCATCAAATACATTGCACCATGAAGGAAATCTAACTCGGATTAGATTTCCTTCTAACAACATTACATGGTGAATGAAAGCTAATGCACCATGACAATGTATTACATTGTCATCAAATACATAAAACCTTGAAGGAAATCTAACTCAGGTTAGCATTTCTTTTAACAACATTGCATGGTGAATGAAAACTAACCATAAAACCTTGAAGGAAATCCAACTCAGGTTAGATTTTCTTTTAACAACATTGCATGGTGAATGAAAGCTAACACAAGTTGGCTTTGATGTGATAGATTTTCATCTAACACAACCACATTGTCATCAATACATTGCACCATGAAGAAAATCTAACTCGGGTTAGCTTTCCTTCTAACAACATTGCATGGTGAATGAAGGCTAATGCGTGTTAGCTTTCATGTGGTAGTTTTCCATCTAACACAACCACATTGTTATCGAATACATTACACCATGAAGGAAATCTAACTTGTGTTAGCTTTCCTTCTAACAACATTGCACAGTGAATGAAAGCGAACATGGGTTAGCCTTCATATGTTAGCTTTTCACCTAACACAACATTGTCATCAAATACATTGCACCATGAAAGAATCTAACTTGGGTTAGCTTTCCTTCTAGCAACATTGCATGGCGAATGAAAACTAACACTCCTCGATTTTTGTGCCAATGTACAAAAAATCTGTATTGTACAAATGTCGTATGGATCCGTATAGATTGTCCCACAAGCAGAAAAACAGTGCCTCAATTTTTCATGTTGTTGTACAGTCCCATTTCACCTCGAAATCTATTCAATTTTCTAGGCAATAAATATTGGATGGTCTTGGGAAATGTGCCCACTCTCTTGCTGTATGGTCTTGGGAAATGTGCCTCTCCCTTAAATTTATGTGCTCCTTCTCCTCTTTTGTTGCAAGTCTCTCTTCCACTCTTCACCTTGAGCTCTTACACTCTCTCAACTCAAAATTATCTAATTCCTATTTAGATCTCCTTTTGTCTTTTCAAGATGGGAAAATGAAAAGTCACATGATCCATTGGTCAATATTAGATCTAGAGGTCATAAGATCAACGGTTGTGATATATTCTCACCTTATCACAACTTCAGTCTTTTAATTCTCACCCTAAAGCAAAAATCACTTTCACTTTATAAAAATAAAGTTACTCAACTTTTATAGAGTAAATGTTAAAAAGTCATTTATGTCCCCCACATGCTAAGACACCAAGTTTATGTAGAAGACCATCCAATCTAAAAATAACTCAATGCTCCTTAGCGAGGAATGTGTTTTGCACCACCCCAACTTATCTCTAAATTTGACAAACTTTCCCTTTGTCAAAGCCTTTGTGAGGATGGTTTCAACTTGCTCATCTGTAGAAATATACTGTCATTGTACTTCCCTTCTCTAAACATAATCTTAGATAAAGTGGTACTCGAGATCAATGTGTTTCAACCAGTCATGAAACTCCGAATTCTTCGAGTGTTTGATGCAACTCTGATCATCACAGTGAATCATGGTCGAGTGCAACTATTGACCAACTAACCCAACAAGTAACTTGCGAAGCCAGATAACCTCACAACTTGTCAAACTAATGGCCATATACTCTACCTCAATGAAACTCAATGCAACCGACTTCTGCTTCTTGCTAAACCATGACACTACTATCGAGCCCAAACTAAAACAACACCTTGAAGTGCTTTTCCTATCAACTGCACTACCTTCCCAGTCTGAGTCACCGAAACCAACCGGTCTAACTCCAACCCCCTAAACATAACTCAACCCAAAATCTATAGTGCCACACAAGTAACAGATATCATGTTTTACTGCCACCTAGTGCACACTCTGGGGCTAAACCATAAACTAAATGAGAGTGTTAACAACAAAACAAATATATGGTCGAGTGTTGATCAGATTCATCAAGGACCCAGTTAGTTGATGATATAACGTGGGATCAACCAACTCTTCCTCTAAAGCATCAAGCTTCTTCAGGCTGGTCGTCATGGGTGTAGACATAAGCCTACAATCTGCCATCTCAAATCTACTCAAGATCTCAATTACACACTTCCCCTATCCCAGAAAGACCTGACTTGTAATCTACCACACCTCCAACCCCATAAAGTAGTGCATTAAACCAATATCGTTCATCTCAAACTTCGAAGCAAGATCTTGCTTGCACTTCCTAATGAGCTTTTTTTACCTTGTGAGAAAGAGATCATCCACATACAAGATAAAAATGAGAGGATCCTCACCAACCACGTTGTAGTAAAGGTTGGGATCCACCTCACTCTTCATGAAGCCCAATTGCTACAAGAAACTATCAATCATAGAGTCCCATGCTTGTGGAGGTTGCTTGAGTCCGTAAAGAGCCTTTTTCAACCTACAAACATGAGAATCAATTCCATGGGCCTCAAAGCCCTATGGGTGCTCGATATACACCTTCTCCTTTGTGAGTCCATTAAAAAATGTAGGCTTCACATCCATTTGATGCATCCTTCAGCCCATCTCTACAGCTATAGAAATGACTCCCTGATCAAAATGTATTATGCAACTAGTGCGAACGTCTCGTCATAGGGAAGGGATTTTAAGGGAGCATAAAGCATAAAGGTCCTATCCCAAATAGTGGCTGCCAAGAGAATTAAATCATACTTCCCAATTGCCTCATTCGATCAAGGAAACAAACGCCATGCAAATATCCATGTTCCTTCAAATTCCAAATTATTGAGAACTCAAGTCTCCTCTCAAGCCCCCCCCTTCTTGCCCTTGGACGGATCACTGGCCTCCACAAGACCCATGAGGAATCGTCATTTGAAGACACAAGGTGTACACCACTGAACTAATAGGAAAACTAGCTCTGGGTGGTCCTAGAGTTGGGCTACCCCATCCAACACACTACACCCTAGGTTCATTCGAGTAGAGAGGGTTCCATCCGAAGTTTTTTTCTCATGGCCTTATCTGTTAAAAGCACTGAAATGCCTTGCTTTTATACATCGCCTCACGATCATACAACAAGGGCCTCTTAGCCCAAGCCATTCCCCGAAGGATATCATCTGCTTGGTTTTTTTATAATTACTAGTGACTTCAGTGAGGACCTTCTCTCATAGCCCCCTCACTTGTCCTCGATGACTACCTCTAGTATGCCTTGACATCCTCTCTTTTGTTCAACACCGAAACTCATCAATGTCTTGTTAAGATACAAAACTATATTTTTACCATTTCCATCATCAAAATGGTATTGAGAGAGGACACCTTGATATTTTCAAGCATTTTGGAGGCTAGTGCCTTTGCAAAATATGCTATTGCATGATGAAGATATATTGTTGTAGCATGTTGTAGTATTTCATTTTGATTCTTGATGGCTTCTACAATATCTGGATGGCAATCCCCAGAGGAAACTATCACAATGCTTGCAATAGCATCAAAATATCGACGTCCATTCTCATCAAACAAGTACGACATCTTCCCTTCAACAATGTTCGGCTGCAAAAAAAAGTCAAGATATCAGAACAATGATTGTTAGCACCACTTTATGGTTTGAAGCAAATGAATCCTCCAAGAGCAATTATGTGAAACAAACATTACAAAATACTTAAATATTGTAGAAATAATAGATCAATGCTATGTGCAATGATGCTAAAAAGAAGCACAGGAAATAGATCTTGCTACTAAGAATTCTCACAAGCATACATAGGAAAAATAGAGAGAAGAAAAGAGACTGAATCACATGAATGGAGAGATGAATATTGGTGTGTATCCTACCATTGAATAATTATGAATAATAGTGTACATAAATAGTACATCCCTCATAGGAAAATCAAATTGTATGGAAACAACTCATAAAGCTCAAAAAGGCTGACTTACCAAAATATAGCAAACCCCCATAGGTGGCTAAAGCACTTACCAAATCTATTAAGGACCTCACGAGTTGGAAAAAACATGAGTGAGTTGTCAAGGAGATGGAAATAACATACTAATCCTAGAAAATGGATAAAAACTAATGGAGGATGGGTTGGAAACAAAAGCTCCCAATTTCCTAGTTGACTAGTTTTTATCTTATCTATAGAAAAGCAGAAAAAACAGAATAAAGCAGAATCTGCTGTAAAGTCCTGTATACTAATTTTGGATGGTCAAAAGGTGGTCAAGATCAACCCAGAATTGGAAATAAATCATTCGTAGGATATAGATGGCATGTATTGACTTTAAGGTGCAAGTGGATGCCAACTAATTAAGCTAGTGGGTGAATAATTAATCAAATAATGATTAATTATTTTATCCTAAGTTGTGAGAAGGTTTAATATATTCCAACACCCCTCTATAAGTCATACTTTATGATGGTATGACAAAAAAATATGGATGCATATGGATGCATATAGGGCCCAACAACAAGGCTATGGTCACCATTTAACAATTATTATGTCCAGAAAAGTGAGGAAAGAGGCAAAACCACATGGGGAAAATCTTCCCTCAAGATAGGACAAGGCACAAAATTTGAAATAATATGTTTTCAACATATCCTTATCTTCACTTGAATCAACTGAGTGAACTGCTTTTGGATGGAAGACTTGTTGAAGAAATCATGAACTCTATGATCATGTGCTGGAGTGTAGAATCTGCAAGAAGGAAGAGGAAAGATTCCTTGTATCTCATCATTTGATGAAGTAGGAGCATTATCTGAATGCTTCTTTTTTCTGTCAAAGTCTGATCTGCAAACATAATCAAAAATGGAAAAGAGATCTATGGATACTCCTTTCCAAAGAGTACAAAAAATAAGACAATTTATTTCACACTCAATTCCCTGAATAGCTGCAAAATTGTGATGTGAATCACATGTCAATCTTCCAATCTGATGTAGCACCTGTATAGATCTGATATGAGGTTGGCAAAACTCTGATATATCAGAAATATTAACATATGGAACAGCAAGGACAAAGTCTTCAATGGCTCCATGAGAATATAAGGCTAGACTAGGAAAATTATGAGCAACTGGGGAAAACTGATAGGTGTAAAAATTTGAATGATGGATGGGCATAAGATCTGAATCATAAGTATTTAGAACAAATCCAAACATGTTTAATATCAGTCCATATATGACTAAGGACATGGATAAGCAACCACTGAAAGTTAGGAAAGACTTCAAACCATGTAAGATAAATATCACTGCATAAGAGACCAATGAGGAATCAACTAGTGAGCTTGGGATTTGTATAGTCTTTGGATTATTCAGAGCTATGGTAGATGGTATGGATGGTGGTATTATATGTGTATCAACCTGCAAATATGCTTCTAAATCAGAATCCAAAGGATCACATATAAGCATATCAATAGACTCATGGGAATACACTGGTAATGAATCCTCTGTATGAAAGGAAGAAAGAATGAGATGTTCATAATCTTCAAGAAGGCTCTGAGTATTGATGCCAAGAACAAAGAAGGATATGCTAAAGCACATGAGATCAAGTAAGGTAAGTGGTATGACACAAATAAGGCTTGATGTTAAGCAAACATCCTGTAAGTCACTGGATTGCGCACCATCAATGAGAGAGGTATGCAAGAGGTGTAAAGAATCTGGCACATAGATCTCAGAATCTAAGATAGGAGATTGAGAGAACAATGAATGGGTTATAGGATCGTAATCAATATCAACAGCAGCTCCATATGTTACTTCTTTTTCATCAATAGTATCACAAGAAGAAAATTCACCTTCAAGAGACACAAAAAAATATGGCTCTTCAATACTTGCTTATCCATTGAAGGAGGAAGCATTCGAATGAAAGAGGGAAGTAGCAACATGAACTGTATGAAAAACTTCTTTATCATGATCAACTTCATTAGAGAATGTAGAGGCCAAGAAATCTTGAGAAAGAGAACAAGAGGAGATGCTAGGTTCGCTCCATGCTTCATCTTCAATTTCCTGCAAACCAAAAGCTTTGTCCAAAATTTTCCAAAGCTCAAATGGAAATTCAGCAGAATCTATGAGATGATATATATTTGGAGACATTCTCAAACACATAATTCCATAAGCTCTATCACAATTATTTAGCCATTCAATCTTATCTTCATAAGACTCAGGTTCACTCAATGCACCAATGAAGACATCAAAGAGACATTGCCTCTTCAAGTATGCACTCATCTTTGGCTTCCAATCAGCATAGTTGAAAGGAGATAGTAAAGGATCTTTTGAATCCATATTGAAGTTGTTGATATGCTCTAAGAGATACTCTCTGCAACCTGCAAAACAAACTAGGAGAAAATCTGGTAAGCTAGACAAGCTCTTCTTCAGAGAGAGATAGGAGACTGGATGCGCTCCTCAACTCTGTAGAACTTGATCAACCTGTTGCTCTGATACCATGTAGAAATAATAGATCAATGCTATGTGCAATGATGCTAAGAAGAAGCACAAGAAATAGATCTTGCTACTAAGAATTCTCACAAGCATACATAGGAAAAATAGAGAGAAGAAAAGAGACTGAATCACATGAATGAAGAGATGAATATTGGTGTGTATCCTTCCATTGAATAATTATGAATAATAGTGTACATAAATAGTACATCCCTCATAGGAAACTCGAATTGTATGGAAACAACTCATAAAGCTCAAAAAGGCTGACTTACCAAAATATAGCAAACCCCCATAGGTGGCTAAAGCACTTACCAAATCTATCAAGGACCTCACAAGTTGGCAAAAGCATGAGTGAGTTTTCAAGGAGATGGAAATAACATGCTAATCCTAGAAAATGGAGAAAAACTAATGGAGGATGGGTTGGAAAAAAAAGCTCTCAGTTTCCTAGTTGATTAGCTTTTATCTTATCCATAGAAAAGCAGGAAAAGCAGAAAAAGCAAAATAAAGCAGAATCTGCTGTAAAGTCCTGTATACTAATTCTGGATGGTCAAAAGGTGGTCAAGATCAACCCAGAATTGGAAATAAATCATTCCTAGGATATAGATGGCATGTATTGACTTTAAGGTGCAAGTGGATGCCAACCAATTAAGCTAGTGGGTGAATAATTAATCAAATAATGATTAATTATTTTATCATAAGTTGTGAGTGGGTTTAATATATTCCAACAAACACTAATCCTCTCAAAATTTGTTTGTAGCATGACATGAAGTGAACAAATAAATAAACTGAAGCCAAAACCAACATCACAGAATTTTTCTCTTAGTTTTATTGGAACTATTCCTGGGTTGGTATTGTCATAGAGTTTAGAATTTGGCAATAGCTTTTATTATGAAAATGCTCCTATTAGAGAAATGAAGATTAGAATGGATTCATAGCTTCTAATTTGAATATGCTCCTTTGTTCATATTTTTTCCCAACACCAGGGCAGGTTGCTGGTAGGGATGAGTTTCATTCATCCTCATGTCAAGATCTCACCTCAAACATAGATCAAGACATTATGAGTTCAAGACTTTATCTACAAGTGTCCACTTTGCATTATATCCCCATTTTCGTGGAAGGGGCACTCCATATATGACCAAGCTCATGATGGGGATAGGCTGTGAATATTCTTCAATGAAAAGAACTATTCATGGCAGTCAAGGTAGTCCTCTCAGGACGTGTGGATCTTTATTGCAGGCTATTTTCATTGTCTGACCTCCATATGAAAAAAATGACACTGAATCGGCCTTCTCAAGCTCAAAGTATTTGAAAGTGTACATTACACCAGCATCATGCTAGGCTGTTCTTTGCACTGCTAGTTAAGATTGTTGATATAAAAAATATTTATAATAAAAAAATAAACAGCGATATGTTAATGTTGAAGACAGATTGGAGAATTTCATGCATAATCATTTGAGGCAACGAACTAGATAGTTCCCCGACCTTCTTAATGTTGTATCGAAGAAAATGTATCAAGATCTCAAGGAGAGAAAGGAAAAGGGGGCTTCGACCCCTCACTTTTATATATATACAAACATTTTAGATATTAATAAGATCCATGCTGCTGGTTTTAACAACATATGCACTGTTTCCATTTGAGATTTTACTGATTGTGGTTACTAGGAGAATCGAGATTACTAGAAAAATACTAGTGGGGTCTGACTTCAAGTCCCTTTGTCCTTGGGCTGCATTTGTTGAGAGTGGATATCTCACATCAATATTCTTACACTTAAAGTCTGTCATATTCAGTTACTGATTCAATATCTATCATGATCATCAATATCCATAGTGATCTGAAAGGGTAATATCTTTGCACATTACACTTACAATCTTTTGTCTTAAGGCACTGGTTCAATTTTCATAATGACTTGGACCTAGCTGAAAGGACAGTTGGCTCATAAGATTATTGTTGATTCAATTTGAACATCAGCGTCATGTTGACTCTACTGGGGACTGTTATGCCACATTCAGCAGGCATACTATTTTTCAGACCTCTTTTTGCTTCTGAGCATTTTGCATTCCAGAGTATTGAGGCCCATCTTTGCTGCTCTTGGGTCTCCTTTTGATGATGTGATGTGATGATGTAATATATGCCATGTTCTTACTGCTATGCCATGTTATGATGAGATATATGCCATGTTCCTTCTGCTATGCCATGCTATGATGATATATTATACCATTCTAACACAATGCATCTTCATGTGGGATTAAGTTACCTTCATTGAGCATGCCCAACCATTAATATACAATGATCAATACCATTTATGATAGGAACTAGCAAAGGTGATAGAAGTCAAAGTTTCCACAGTTTCAAGCCCTTTTGTACATTGTACAATATGTTCCAAATGCTGTTTAAGAGCCTGTGTTATTGATTCATCCACATATCTGTTTATGTGTCACTATTCTATAAGAGGCTGGACTTTTCTGAGTCATTACTCAAGTTCAAAGCTGCCTTTGGAACGGGTTTAAACAATATTGCTGAGTTTATAGCCCATTATCTCTCATGTTGGCTGCAGAGTATGGGGTTTTAAAGTTACAAACCTTAGGGGATTGTTTTGTGGTGATAAATTGGATGCTAGGTGTGTTTTGGAAAACTTCATGCTGAGTACAGTTTATTATTAGATTCAGAGACTGAAAGAAGTATTCACAACTTTTTCTTTCATGTCTATCGGGAAAGAACCTTCAAAGCTGATAAGACTGTCAAAAGAAGTATTACTGCTGGACCAATGGAAATGGATTGTTGAAGTGGTGGAGGGAAACTTTACTGTTTTTTAACATGTCACCTTTTACTAGAAAGGTCCTGTACTGTTAAATCAAGCATCTGGGCTTTTTGTAGATCAATATATATATATCCACAGGATATAGAATTGAGAATGTAAGATTGAATATTTTTTAATATTTTGGGAAGACTATAAGCTGGAATTATGGGTGATAATATGTAATGAAATTAAGGATAAAATGGGGACTTGATACGTTCAGATTTGAATTAGACATCTCAGATACATGATCAAAGTGCAGGAAAAAACAAATATGGACTCTTTATAAAAAGCTACAAGATTTGCTGAAGAGTATCTGAGAATTGTAATTTTGTTTTTTTATATAAATAAAATTACAATTTTTTTTTCAAGGAAAAAAAAAATCTTCTGTAAAGGCTGGGGCCTAGCCAAACACCAAATTGATGTCTAAAACCCTTTTGTTTGTGGGACAAGAGACCTCTCCGCACAATGATTTGATTGCTCAAGCTTGCAGAGGTGCACATACCCTACCCCCCTACGCATTTGAACCTGTGATCTCCTAAGAGGACACACATGTTCTTAACCCTGTCAAGTTGTACATTTTCAATAAATTCCCTCGGGTTTCAAATGTGTGTTAAGGAAATTTCCACTTTTAAAGCTCATTCAAAAGACTATCGAGAAATTTTCTTGTTTGTGAAATATCCTAACCTTGAAGGAGTAGCAATTTGCAAGGTTAGTAGCAAGAAAATGTTATTTATGTAGCATTTGTTTTGTCCTAGTGCCCATGCCTTTAAGTGGCATGGCTATTTATTGAATGCATTCTTTATCATCATGAACCATAGTCAACGACATAGATTGATGAATTGTGAAAGATATTTTATCATTCATAATATTTTTTCAATGAATGTCACATGAACAAATAGCTAGTGGAAAATTGATAGCTTCCCATATACCTATATTTATTTTTCCAATGTGGTGGGATAGTAATTTCCCATGGTGTGTTTCATTGCCTAAGCATGCAACAATAGGGGCAAGACAAAACTATGAGAGGGAGGACAAAATCCATAT
Organism: Pseudotsuga menziesii; assembly: GCA_001517045.1. Lineage (NCBI taxonomy): Eukaryota > Viridiplantae > Streptophyta > Pinopsida > Pinales > Pinaceae > Pseudotsuga > Pseudotsuga menziesii. The sequence continues at coordinate 86,985 of LPNX010414196.1, read as the reverse complement.
ATATATTAAACCTATTATTTTATTCCTATGAATAAGGGACTCCTGGCACCAAGGACGGACATCAAGTACCAATGGCTATATTGTTGAGGTCGATTCACAGGAGAGATACAAGACAAAGCTAGTAGACTGAATGTATGGTGCTAACCTATGAACTAAGGTCTTAACTGGGAGGTTTCCAAGCTAGCCATATATCTTTAGGTGTGTGCAAGTCCATTGCATAAATATGTTTACCTTCATAATCACATAGCCTTACTCGATTATATAGGCATGCATCCCATACTAACAATCCTTAGCATATTCCCTCTTTTTCATGTGTATCAGGTGTGGAAGGCCGGAAAGATAACATGCTTATAGGGAAAAAAAAGTTGCTAAAAGTTTGTAACAAAGAGGTAAACCACGGGGATGTTGGGATTTTGGTGGTTAAATCTTAAAACCCATTCTTTGTGAGAAAGTAGATACAATATACTTTCCAAAGGTAGAAGCATCAAAATAGTGTAATTTGTACAACCGTGAGTAGTTTAGATGTAAGAATTGCAAACATTAGGTTAAAAAATATACTATCATTTTTCATGAACTAAATTCTAATGAACCCCAAAAGGAAGTCCCTATTGAGCAAAATTTTGTTGGTGCCTAGTTTGTGTCAAAGTTTTGTAATGGTATTTTCTATCAATTTTCTCGAAAATTTTGAATGTAATTATTTTGTTAGGAATCATAACCAAAGTGATGTCAACTGATTGAATAAGATATTACAGGTGAGCTACAGGTTATATGTTGAGCCTTCTAAATGTTTAAGCCCTCTACACAACGAGTTTCCAATAATGTTTAAACTTTCTACACAACCTATTTGCAATAATGAGGTAAAACATTCTAAATCCACTAAGAACATTGAGAACAAGAATACTTTAGTTGTTATATCATTTTTTGGATTATCTATGTAGTGTAAATCATTAATCTATGACCCATATCCCATGAGTCATCCCAAAAATGATATACCATATGTTGGTCTGTAAAAACCCCTCAATACTAACACAACTGGTAAACAAACCTATGTTATAACTAGCAACACTCTGCATAATTATTCACAAAAATGAGTCACTAAAGCGTACAAGGCCTTTGTACACTGATTTGGAGTTTTAAGGTTCCAACTCTCTAGAATCCAATTTAACATGAAAAAAACAGATCTGAACAAGTTCTAAAACATCGAAAGAAAATATATCTCATATAAAATCTCATAATTTTCAGGAGTGCGCAAATCTTATTTATAATTGTCAATTTAAAATTTACAATCTTGTTTGTTGATGAATCCTTTCAGACAAAATATTAAATGATAAAAAATTTGTGTGTTGCATTATTTAGTAACATGCAAGGCCTAATAATTTCTAGGCACGATCTCTTGATTGAAAGAAAATCTATAGTCACCAAATAGTTACATTCAAAATCTGCAACACTCACAATTGTAAATGTGATGGCAAGTAAGAAGCCATAATAATAGTCTAATTTCGCAGCACAAAGAGCATATCGTAACAATTTACTGCATCACGATAATCTTGAATCATCTTGATTCTTAATATCTGAAACATTTTAGTATAAATCTATGGACTAACTTAGTAAGACTCCCAAACAAAAGTAGTGAATAAGGAATGGTAAAAGATGAAATGATCCAGGAGGATCTTCCATGATCGATCAATAAATAAGTCTTCAAACAAAAAACTAAAGCTTACCAGGGTAAAGAACTCGTCAACATCTCTCCGTCAATTCTCGTTTCGCACAAAATAGCTTTCGGATGTAGAAGTTATCAGTGTTTGAATTTTTAACAAAAAAAAAGGTTGAAAATGGGTAAATTGGCAAAAAAATGGTGTAAGGTATGGTTTGGTAAAAAAATGGTGAGTCTATGGAAATTGAACCCAATACCTCCATATAGCTCACCTAACCATTTTCCCCACACTTGTTCGTTATTATGTATAGTCTGCAAGTGATATATAAACTTGAATATGTTTTATTTTTATATCGCCAAACCATGCCATGGAACTATACCATATCCAACAAACCATATGATATATCATATGCCAACGTAGGAAACCTTATCACCATTAACCACATCTATGCCACGAAACCGTATGATATTCCCAAACATTGTCAACATGTATCGTAACTATACCATATTATCAGCCACCGTTCAACGGTGTCAATAAAATGCATGGGAAGGGGAGAGGCGTGCGGGTTTAACCCCGAGACCTCTACCCCTGGATACCAGCATCTCTACCATTGGGCCACGTGGCTGCCGTTGAGCCAACAACGATGTATACTCCTTAAAACCTTGATGTGGATTAGAGCCCAAGAAGGGGCGCGTGGCTCCTCCTCGCGCGCCCTTTTCCACTATAAAAAAACCACGAGAATTTGAACCCCTGACAGATTTTTTCAACCATTTGTAGACCAAGGTTACAAAAACCGAACTGGTGGTCGAACCAATCGACCCTGAAAACCAGACCCAGACCGAAACTGGACCAAAACCGGGAAAAAAAACCCGATCACAAAACCGGTCCACCAAAATACAAAAACTTTTTAAATTTTGAAAAATTATATATATATATTCATGTGCAACCATGTGAATCCAAACCATTATACACAAATTTGCAAAAAGTGCTCTTGGTATGCGCCATACTGAGCATATTTCACTAGAACCTTCCCCACTCAACAAACTTTTAAATTTTTCCAAAAAAAAAATTAAAAAATACCCTGTTTAGTGTTGTTGTATAGTTATGTAAGGAACCGGTCAAAACTGGAACTGGAACTGGAACCTGTCAAAACGGACCAAAACCGGTAAAACTGGTCAAAACCGAACGGTTTCGTACGGAACCGATCAAAACCGGTTTGAGACACCGGTGAGGCCCCAAAAGCGGTCAGACCAGCCGGTTTTACCGGTTCCAGTCTGGTTTTTGTAACATTGTTGTAGATGCAGTTCCTGAGGTGAAAGCACAAGAATTTATGTGCACAGTTCCCAAGGAGGGAAAAGTACAATCCATACCAATATATACAACGCAAGTAGGGGTTCTCTCGTTTTACGTGCCAGAGGAGGCCTCAAGCAAATCTGGTCAAACCGGTCGACCCTGAAAACCGGTGGTTGAACCGGTCGACCCTGAAAACCGGACCCAAACTGGGATTGGACCAAAACCAGGAAAAAAACCGGTCCACCAAAATAAAAAAAACTTCTTAAATTTTGAAAAAATATATATATATATTCATGTGCAACCATGTGAATCCAAACCATTATACACAAATTTGCAAAAAGTGCTCTTGGTATGTGCCATACTGAACATATTTCACTAGAACCTTCCCCCCACTCAACTAACATTTAAATTAAAAAAAAAAAAATTAAAAAATACCTTGTCTAGTGTTGTTGTATAGTGATGTAAGGAACTCGTCAAAACAGGAACCTGCCAAAACCGGTCAAAACTGGTTTGAGACACCGGTTTGACCCAGTGAGGCCCCAAAACCGGTCGGACCGGCCGGTTTTACCGGTTCCGATCCGGTTTTTGTAACACTGTTGTAGACGTAGGTCCTGAGGTGAAAACACAAGAATTTATGTGCACAATGCCCAAGGAGGGAAAAGCACAGTCCGTATCGATCCATACAACACAAGTAGGGGTTGTCTCGTTTTACGTGCCAGAGGAGGCCTCAAGCAAACCTGGTCGAGTTTATACTCTTTTTTTCTGGAAATTTTGAGAGGATTGCAGTGGTGTTGTCTATTTTTGCTAGTGACTGACAGAAAATAGAAGTGACATTCAGAAACCCATTATTGTAAGCTTTGAAGACTTAATAAGAACGACTTTCCCATTGGAAGTGGCCCGAAGACATAGCCCAGGAGAGGTGAACTCCGTTATCAACTCTTGTCTATAAATTTCATGGTTTTATTTCTGTTTATTTGCTTATGCGTGGATGTTTAAGCATTTAAATTTATGTTTTTTAAAGCATGTTTACGAGTATTTAACAATAAATTTCACATGCAATTTTTTGTTAAAAAAAAATCTTGAAATTTCAGATCATGAAACCTAAAAATTAGTAAACATCAAAGTAAAAGCTAAACTAAAACCTAAAACCCATAAACAAAAAAGAACAAGAGCTAAGACTAAAACTCAAAATGGAGTGAACAACAAAAGAAAGATGAACAATGTTTTTTGGTTTTTTAATCACTTTCAAGTTTTACTTTCTTAATGTTATGTGCAAGGTGAGAAAAATATGTACTAGTCATGGTGGATACCATTTGTAGTATTCGGAAACATATTCCTTTGTGAATGAAGAATGACTTGATGTCATGATGGGTAAAAGAATTTTAACACAAGAAAAGATGGAACAATATTATTTTGCAATCGTGTCAGGACAACAACCTAAGGGAAGAGTCGTTTTGGCAAACCAGTCATCATTTGAAAGATATATATACATTATCCTAGATTTTTCTAACTAGTGCAGCCAAGAATCCTAGATCCTATGTTGAAAAACTAACTTAAGAGTTAGATTTATTTAGTATAAGATGAAAATATGGTAACATGGCTAATTGTACATAAACATAAACAACTCTCGTCAATAAAATACTTATAATAATCATCATAGACTGAACGAAGGCCTATTTCAAAAGGAATAATCATCCTTACGCCTAGACCAAGGATGGGTAGGTGCAAGAAAAAAACATGATAAACACAACCTAATCACCCGAATGTATAGGGTAGTGTTATCACATATATAGTAGCCAGGCTACTGTATTCTATTTTTCAGACACAGTACATTTTTCAGCCAGATCTCTTACATATGAGATGCTGAGATGAGCATTTTTTATGGATCATGATTATATTAGTGGACTATTGTACTCTCCCATGTCAGGACTGAGTCTCAGGACACTCAGATTTGAGGACCGATGTAGCCATTTATGTCATTTTCAGAGCAGTCATTGAATGCCCAGTTTTATGTCAGTTCTTTCTCAATGGACATATGGTGTCTCAGATGGATTATATTGCATGGTTACGACTCAGCATTTTATATTGTGTTATGGTTATTATTGCTCTTATACTGATTCTTGTGACATGTATTAACTTGTGGTATCATGATCTGGCGGTCATATTTATATGGACGTGGTTGTATATTATACTATGTATTGATGTCCCTACTTAGACTTGGAAGTTCTTGATCTATACTCATTGGTTTTACCCTCCTCAGGGAGAATAGAGGTAGTCATTCCCACCATTGTTTTGGCTTGCTAGTGTTGGCTCCATCATTCATTGCTTCACCCATCCATTACCTTACAGTTTAGTTTTCAACCCGACTGACTTCTTGACTTATGGAATGGAGGATATTTTTCCCCACTAGAACTTTTGTTGGACAAGCCTCCCTGTTTATATTGTGTCTCGGTTCTGAGTTGGTGACAAAACTTGCTTTTGGTAAGTTGGATAGTATGCCTAAATCATTCTGGTCAATTGTCCCGATGTTTGGCACTGTGCAGAATTCCCCCTAGTCACTTGAGATGTTGTTGGCTAAAACTGAAAGCTCATGTACTAGCTGTGTTGAAATTATTGAATATGCGCCCATGAAAAATGAAAATTATAAAACTGTGTTTCTTAACATATGTAAAGAGGGCAAGAGCAATGAAGTGCTAAAATACTCCTTGAAGAGTATAAGAATAGGTCCAAAAAGCAATGATAAAAAATACGCTGACCTTATAAAACATCTCCCGGATGAAAGCTGCGATTAGCTATGCTTTTAAGCACTGGTGAAGTCCCAAAAGGGTCATATAGGCCAAAAAGGCCATGGAATAAAAATGTTGATCCTCAGTAAACTTTGATCAAGCTTGGTGTAGACATGATGCCTAAGTTGAATAAGCACTCTCTAAACAACTCACCCATTTGTGAGGCACAGCCATTCCTTGTGTTGTTGTTTGTTTAACATTGGTTATAGTGAGTAATCTCTTTGCTTGTCCAAAGTGTCATGATGTTGAGTAGGAAGTCATCCTTTACCTTAGCCTTGTCATTTCCACCCTTCACCCTTCACTAGCAAATTGGCTATAGCTATGAAGTGAGTATAGTCTTGAAAGTCTAAGTCTGAGTAATAATGAATAAAGCCTTATATATGTATTGATTGATGTACCGCTAGTAAAATGAATGCTACTTCTTGTGATTGTTACTTGAATGAGTTGTAAAACATGTCTTAACTTTTTTAACATTTGCAGCGAATGGATATAGTCTGAGTTATTATTGGTGTCTGATTATTCACAAATGGTTATATTGTTTATTGGATATGATTGATGATCAGATAGAGACCTATGAGGGGTATGAGTATACACCTTAGATGGATTTGGGCTCTCCAAGTCTAATGAGACAGTTTATTTCCAGTTCCGAGCACTTATAGATATGATCAGGCTCATTTTGTCTCTCTGATACAGTTTTTCTTCACAGGTTGATATATTTGAGCAGGGAGATGTTTTAGTTGGATCTCCTAGGACGTTGTATGAGCATAGGGGTGTGCAGCCACTTGTTTGTACCATTGTACCCCCTTCCCAGAGAGCCTGGTGGGCTTAGTTTGACAATGCAGGCACCCTAGGAGGCTGTTTTTGCAGGATCATGTTTCCTGAGGCAGATTAAAAAATAATTAAATGGCTATTAAAGAAATCGATTTGGGCTACTAAGGAAAGAAAATGACATGGGATGAGTCATGATGATGAGAGTAATTTCCTCCACACCTTCTCCAGTAGTTGCAGCTCCTGATTGTGCCCACACCTATTTTTGGGCATTTTTTATTATTTTCTGGAGCTCTTTTTGGAGGCTCACGATTTCCTCAAGGAGGCACAAAAGTCAAAGAATTAAATTATTATATTATTTTATTGTGCCATGGGGACACCCAGAGGGAGTTAGTCAAACACTCCTTGGACCCACCATGTGCTTTCATTTATTTCTTGTTGAGTGGGTTACCTTTTTTGGGTGGGTTAGTCCACTTTGATAAATTATGGTTATATTGATCCATGTATTGTATGTTGAGTTCATCTCGACCATTTATTAGAACATTTCATCTTTTAATCTTAGCCACTCGTTTTGAAAGTGGTTAGGATATGGTTATGATTGAGGTTCTCTGAAAACTCCTAAAACACTAAAAACCTAAAAATCAATAAATCAAGGAACCGTCTGATCTTTTGCCAAACCATTTCTAGGTTTCATAGGTCGGCCCTCCCCTACATCAAATCAATGGAAACGTTGGTCAAATTCCTCAAAGTTTGACTTAGATCTAATTTTTAATCAAAAAACTACTTAACCCCCCACTGAAAAATTAACCTGCTAGGGTTTTGAGTTTTTCTGAATTCTGACTTCACAGAAGGATAGATCAAGTCCCACACATCCTAAATCAACCCCAACGTTGTGCAACTACTTGACCATTTGGCCTAGATCTGAAAAATTGACTGAAACTGCCCTAGCACCCTCACTGAAAACTGGACTTTACCGGAAGTGATTTTTTTTTCCTGAAATATGACAAGATAGGCTGGTAGATCAGGGCTCAAGCATTCCAGAACACCCCCAATGCTGTGCTAATTCCTCCTGATTTTCCCTAGATCTGAAAAATCAGTTTTCAGCTTCCTAGCCCCATCATCAGATTTTGACTTTTCTAGATCTGATTTTTCTGCTGATTTCATGATTTGGGCTTGTAGATCAGGTCTCCCTGACCTCTTTTCTTCTTCAACGCTGAGCCATTAGCCTCCCAGTGACCCTAAAACTGCAGATCTGTCCTCCCAAGCCCTATCGCTAGTCATCCATTGAGTTGGGTGTCCTGTACCTTAGCTTTTCCGGACCAATTACTTTTTGGTTCATAGATCAAGGTGTCTCCCAGGTGGGTTTTCTGAAATGTTGGTTTACTACTGACTCCATTGCCCAATGTACATAAAGCACTAATCTCCTAACTAGCACTGCCCTTAAGCTCTTAGCCTTTGCCCTTTACCAACATTTATTGATAAATCAAATACCTTTCATTGAGTCTGATTTCTAGGTACTAGATAGTCCCAACTCTGTCCTTATTTACCCTGTTATAGTTACGTTTCCCAAGACAGTGGTCACCTCCACTAGTTTCTAGTACCTAAACCCTGGAGCTAGGGTTTCCATTCACCTTACACTTTAAGTACCCTGAAGCCCCATCTGATATTTTTCTGGTGTGTCTAGGTCCGATCTCTCTTGTCAGGAGCAGATCCGGGTCTCCCCCATTGTTGTCCTGGACTAGGATAACCTAAAGTGAAGGCTGCCTTGATTGGCATGACAACCATCCATTTGGGAGTCTAGGCAGTCATGGTTCCACCCCTTAGTTGCTTGCCCCTCTACCATCCATCTTGGATCCACCTCAAGTAGGCAACTACAAGGCGGGTGATAATAGGTAGCTCTAGTTCCATCTCCTCCACAACACCTGCAATCTCATTAGTTCCAATCTAGATGCTAATCATAGTTATTCAACCTGTTTTCCCTTTTTCAGTTTGATAAAATATATGCAATTATCTTAATGTACGATACAAAAGTTTAGATAAAAAATGCCTATGATCTTTGTCTCAAAATCAACATCAATGTTGTCAATGGTTAATATATACCCGGACTATAAAATAGCTGAAACCATACAACTGTGAGTAATAGGTCTATGAAGTATGGAAACCATGGGTAACTGGCTTCTCCCATGGCTTGATCGTAATACACCCACAGTCCAAGTTCCATTCGATTTGGTCGTTTTTTGTACGAGTTTTACCCTAAACAATGCCCACCACCATGAATGGGATGGAATGGTTGGGATAATCATATGGGCTGGAATAATCATAGTTCCCACTCTCCTTCGGTGGCATTATAAATTCAACTAGTTCATGGTAGAATGATGAAAGGGGACCCTTGGCGCCAAAGCCAAATGAAAATGATTTATTTTTAGTGTTTGGGTTTAATAGGTTTTTGTTTTTTTGTTTATATATATATATATATAATTATTCTAGTGGAATAGTTTTAATGGTTAAGTTAAGAGGTTTCATAGTCAATTTCCTACGTTGGTTGTCTGCATTGCATTCCTCACTTGATGTCCATATAGGGTTGAGCATCATAACCATTGTTGATAAGTTTACATTTAGTATTGTTTACGAAATGTAAAAAAGTTCCTAAAGGTTTCCCCATAAAGTTGTCCCCACCCTTAGTTTCTTCAAAGAAACTAGATCCACAAGCTTAAGTTTTCCACATTTCCATTTCCACTCTTGTCCACCATCTATCTCACCATGTCATTTCCCTTTCCACTCTGATCTTTCGTCTATAATTTGAAGAGCTTGAATGCCCAGTTAAGGTAATGAAAACCAAAACTAAAGAATGTTTGGCTCATTGATAACTGATCCAAAGAATGTTTGGCTCACTGATAAACCCTGAGTAAACCCTACATAGGTTCCAAATTCTTGAAGTCGTAGTGAAGAGCTCAAAGGAAAGTATGTTGACAAATAGGTGCATGGAACTCAAATTATGTATCTGACTGAAGTAAAATAATTGGAAAAAATAAACAGCTAAAAACCATGTGGGATACTAACTAAGAACATGACACCGATACCCAGAATTACTTTTACTAGAGGAGCACAACCTTCTCATATTCTTGGTATATATGTGTTGGGTGTGTGTGTTTATATTTATAGCGTCTTTCTATATCACATCCAAAAATTTCTGAAAGAGCTGACATACGTGCCCACCATTGTTTTGGCACCCAAATCTATATCCATATCCTAGAAGCTTAGACAAAAAGAAATCAGTTTTACATATATTTTATACATTGAAATAACTTAATATATTGTTGATGTGTTTAAAAACTTGGAAGCATTGATGCATATGTTTGTTTGTACTTTCCTGTCATATAATGTCCAAAAAATTCTAAAAAGAACTGACATCTGTACTCATCCCTGATTTGGTACCCAAATCAATATTCAAATCAATATCCATATCCTAAATCCAAAATTAAATATGTTTGATTGAGGTACATATATTTTATACTTTGCAAGCATTTAATATATTGTAGAAGTGTTTAAAAACTCTTCCATATAATTTTAGCACAATGCCAGGTATCCCCTCTCAAAAATAAGATCACAAGAAACAAGTGCTTGCAACTCAAATTTCAAAGGAAGAGATTCGAAAACCAAAACCTTAGCTTTTTTTGTTTGCTTTAGAGAAGAACTTTGCATCCTTGTGCCAAGGCCATCCAATCTCAAAGAAATTTGGTGAGTTGCAAAGATTTCCAAATATCGCCTGTTGGCCTTTTCCCCCCTGCGACCCAAGTTCAGTCCTCTCTCTCTAGTCAGCGCAACAAAGGCCAAGATAACGACTTGACAGAGTAGAGCCTAGCCGGAAGCAACTACAACACAGATGTCGTCTCACCCGAGATATCTCAGTTCCTATGGGTAACTACCAAAACCATGTTTCCGCAGTTGGCGTGGGAGGGTGTTTAAGTCCTTGGCCAGTTTCCAATGAAGATCGAGAAGGTGGGATGGTGGTTTTCACTCTAGATATCAATACCGAAGTATTACTTGCCCTTAGTTATGCAACCTTAAGTAGATACACAGTGAACAGTCATCGCAGATATATTCATTACTTGAAATACAACATTCATAAAGTTATATCTTAAAAGCACATTAACTAATCAAACATTAACACAGTAAATAGGCACTTGTCTAAGCTACTCAACATTCACACATATACACAACATGTAACGTGGAAACCCATCCGGGCAAAAAAAACAAGGTGCTCTTCATTTGGCATTGGCATGAGAAAATAGATGCACCTTTTTTCTGTACATAAAGCTAAAGACTCTGTTAAGATCTTCTCTTCTATCTCTACAAACTTATTTTCCCTCTCATGCTCTCTGTGTTGATGTATTTGTAACTTCGAAATGTATTCACTTGTATATCTTATATTGTGCCTCGATGTTCCTATCGGGAGAATCATTTGTATTTCATTGTACCCCGATGTTCTTATCGGGAGAGTCATTAATATAATAAAGTCATGTAAAGTCATTGAGGTTAACCATCCATTGTAAGTTGGGGCAATAGTCCCCACAATTGAGTTGAGGTTAACCCTCCTTGTTGATCAGGGGGAAAAGTCCCTACAGATGCGGGGAACTAGGGTTATTAGACTCTCCTAGAGTTGTCGTCCCTGGTAAGTAATTTTCAAGTCAAAAATTAGTATAAATAGAGAGTGAGCCTCTCTATTTTACACACACACACTCACTCAACTAGGGCACATGAGGGAGAGAGGAAGTGCTGGCACAAGTGAGAGAGATCAGCTGCCGAAGATCATCTTTATGTTTTTGGGTTTTACTTTTGCTACTGGTGCTCATTCTATCTTTGAGGAAGTTGCGAGGTTTTCTCCTTTATGGTTTCCCCAAGGAAAATCATTGTGTCCCTTGTGATTGATTGATGTGCATGTTATTCTCTTAGATAAGATCCTAAGATAATATTGCTTAAATGATAAAAATATAACATGGTATCAGAGCTGACCTGAGAAGAAGACACTATGCAGCTGCAAAAGCTAGGGATTCTTACTTTTTGGGTCTCTCTCCACAATCCATTAGCGAAAGGAGGCTAGGCTAACTCTCCAATGAAGGGCACATCTTTCTGTCGAAGCAAAATTTCATACCGGGCATTTTGAATTTTTGTTGTGGGGAATTAGGGATTTTTACAGAAGAAGAATTTTTGAGTGAGCTCGGCATAGGATTTCTCTCCTCATCAAAATCAAATTTTAGAGACCAAGGTCGAAGTTTTTGGTTGAGTAAAACTTTGGAAAAGTTAAACCCTAGTTTGACCTCGACCATGAAAAACCCTAAAATACTAAAACATGTAGTTTTGGTACATTCTCTATATCTCAGGATTGAAGAAGTCTCAGGGGACGAAATTTTCACAGGCCAAAGATAAAATCCTGATGTATCCTGTGTAAAAATGTCATCCTTATATCCGCTATATTCTGGGAGATATGATTCCTCCAAATCAGGGCTCCAGCCTCTTCCAGGACTCATCCCTAAACATGACACCTAGGGATAATTTCTATATCCTGGGATACGAAGGTCCAAATGAAATTTTGTAAGATGTTCCAAGTAGGGAACAGACTATAATTTTTGTGGTAAAATTTTCAGACCCTGATGATGAAAAAGGGACACATGGAATTTCGTACAAGTTCGCTATGTTGAACAGTCCTGAAATAATTCACCTTGGGAAAACTCTCATAAGTCCCAATTGTTGAAACCAATTCTGCTCAAACCTATGGTTTTGGAAATAGGACAGACAAGGATATCTCGGTACAAATTTTTAGACACAGAGGAGCAGTACTTTCGAGATACCGCAGAAACAATATCAGGCATTTTTGTAGAGGAAATTAAAAAACTAGGCCTTCTTGTTCCGGGAGCTTCCATCTACTGTTTTCAGAAAAGGAGTACATTGGACAGCTCACCTTAAGAGGCCCATATTTCTATCCAATCAGAAGTTTGAAATTCCAAGTTTTGAAAATTAGGGTTTCTCTCACAAACCCTAGATCAACCAGATCCGGAACCAAGACAAACATCTGATCTAATCTTTTGTATTTCCATTTGAGGTTCTCAGTTAAAATGTCTCATCACACCAGCCTGATGTCAAGCTTGGTGAAGATGAAAACTTCCAAGCATGAAAGTATAGGATCTCATTGATTCTTGAAGAAAATGCATTGGACACCTACATAAGTGGAGAGGTTCCAGTTCCAGAGGGAGATGAGGCTAAGGCTAGAGCCAAGGGAATCATTGCAGATTCTATTAAATATCATCTCATTCTGAATGTGTCATCCCTGAAGACACAAAAAGGAAGCGTTCGATGCTATGACGAAGCAGTCGAAGAAGAATAAGATCCTATTATAACCACCTTGAATGACCTCCCAGGATCATGGGATTCATTCATCTAAGGAATGTGTACCAGAAGGGAGTGATTACTTTCAGCAGACTCTGGGAAGAGCGCACACAAGAAGAAGATCGGCTCATAATAAGAGAAAGAGAAAATGGAGCAACCGAAGATCAAGATCTCATGATCCAAAGAAGATCCCTCAAGCGATGAGGAATACAAAGGACTCAACTCTTGAAGAACCTCTTATCCATATTAGCATTTGGATAAGAAATGATGTTATGAATGAAGAAGATGATGAAGTTGAAGGCTCAAGAAGGATTCTACCCACGAAACAAATAAAGATAAGTACTCAATTGTCATTTCATGATATTATTTTGTTATGCATTTGTTTATATTCAGTTGATGTGTTATGCATGATAGAATGTTTGCATTAATGACAGTACACTACTATTATGCATGTGATGGGTAAGTAGCCAATGGTGCTATACAACTCTCTATTTCCACTTATCTAGAATGAAACCTCTTTGCTGACATACTGGATTAGTTCACAATCTCAATGCTTTCCTGGTAGAGATGGAAGGCATCTAGAAAGTTTCCGTAAGATATGGATGAATGTTGTATTGGCTAAAATAGTTGCATGATTATATCTTGAGCAAAAGAATTTTTCATTATGAATATGCCTTATGAAATGTTTCTAACCATACAGCTAATGCATTTGACTTGTAGGAAATATCGCATACAATCGCCTACAAGAAAAGAAGGATGAGACTTGTTCCGAAGAACAAGTGACGATAGTTCAAGAAATAATCCAAAATGAAGAATAGTATGACAAGACTTCAAGAGGTCTCAGACACATGCAGTTACGTGACACTGTTGTGCGACATCATTGATGCAGGGCCTTCCAGCTATGAAGAAGTAGACAAGAAGAAAGGGAAGGAAAATATGATCGAGGAGTACCAGTCGGTCATGAAGAACGATGTCTAAAATGTGGTATCGAGACCTGAAGAGAAGTCCATGGGATACAAGGCAAGATTCGTAGCACAAGGCTTCTCACCGAAAGAAGGCATAGAGTGCGAAGAGACATTTGTATCCACTGGAAGTTAAGACACATGACAGGCAGAATCATGTGTGCAAATTAATGAAGACCTTGTACGAGATCAGAAGGCACCCATGGGATAACACATACATGAGGAGCTTGAACATCACCTAGAGTGATGAATATCTTAACCTTTGCTACAATGTTGAAGATGAAAGTCTATAGAGGATGACAAGCTCATAGATGGGTGCTAGAAGAACTTTTGAAAAGGTTCAAGATAGAGGATCTTGGTATCCAGTGACCTTAGATGGATACATAGAATATTAGTAGCAGAGGAAGCTACTTGTAAAGAATCTTTCAATAAATAGAGTACAAAATGCAGAGGGAGAATGATGCTCCGCTTCAGAGCGACTGATTACAGAAAATCCTGAGGTTCGACATGGTACAACAGGATGGACAGCTTACTGATGGCTCTAGGATTTACTGAGAGTAAAGCGGATTCCAACCTTTACTTCAAGGTTGAA
>LPNX010414196.1:18505-65252 GCA_001517045.1 Pseudotsuga menziesii | reverse complement strand
TAGCAACTTGCATATGGTGGGACTCATGAACTAGGCAAATAAGACAAAAATAAATGAATTAATGTCTAAGTGGGTAATACTATGGGTTTGATTATTCTAACATGAAGGTGGAAGACCATTGATGCTCATGTTATATGTCAATGACTTGTTCCTAACAAAAAAGAGGAACTCATTAAAGTTGCAAGAAGGAGACTTGCTGCCGAGTTTGAGATGAAGGACTTGGATATGATGCACTACTTTCTAGGCATGAAGGTGTGGCAAAATACATATGGAATCTCCCGAGGACAAGGGAAGTATGTTGTAGAGATCTTGAAGAGGTTCAGGATGATGGACTCCAAGGCCCTAACCACACCTATGTCATCAAACCTAAAGCTATTGAGTGTTGCTTCATCAAAGTCGGTTGATGCTACGATGTATCGTCAAATGATTTGCTCCTTGATGTACCTAACGAATATGAGACCAGATATTTGCTTTGCTATGAACACATTGAGACATTTTCACCTGATGGTTGCAAAGTATGCAGTGAGGTACCTGAAGGGTACAGTTGATTATGGGCTCAAGTATGAAGTGAATTAGAAGATTAACCTGGAAGTTTATGTGGATTCAGATTGGGCAGGCAGTGCCAGTGATAGGAAGAGCACTTCGGAGTCTTGCTTCAGTATGGGATCAGGTGTGATCTCTTGGTTTAGTAGGAAGAAATCCTATGTGGCACTGAGTACATCCGAAGAAGATTATGTCGTAGCTTGTTCGACTAGTTGTGAGGAAGTGTGGCTGAGGAAGCTACTATCTGATTTGTTTGATATCCAGTTGGATGCTACTTGTATATATTGCGATAACCAGAGTTATGTGAAGTTGTCCGAGAACCTAGTGTTCCATGACAAGTCGAAGCATATCGAGATCAAATATCACTATATCAGGGATATGGTGCAGAGAGGAGCAGTGAAACTCTAGTATGTTGCGATGGAAAAGCAGATAGCTGATGTGTTGACCAAGCCATTAGCCATAGTGAAGTTTGAGTACTTCAAGGAGAAGCTTGTTGTTCTCCAGATCGATGTTCCTTCCAAGGGGAAGTGATGAGTCTAAGAGCCTTTCTGACATGGTAGGATTGGTTCCTTCCATGGGAAAATGTAAGTGTAGAGCCTTTCTGACATGGTAGGATTAGTTCCTTCCATGGGAAGATATAGGTGCAGAGCCTTTCTGACATGGTAGGATTAGTTCCTTCCATGGTTGGATATAAGTGCTGAGCCTTTCTAGCATGGATGCAGGATGTGTTCCCGACATGGCTAGATATAAGTGTTGAGCCTTTTTGCCATGGTTCTTGGATGTGTTCCTCCCATGTTCAGAAATAAGTGTTGAGCCTTTCTGACATGGTTCTTGGATGTGTTCCTCCCATGTTCAGATATAATTGTTGAGCCTTTCCAACATGGTTCTTGGATGTGTTCTTCCCATGGTCGGATATAAGTCCTGAGCCTTTTCGACATGGTTCTTGGATGTGTTCCTCCCATGGTCAGATGTAAGTGCTGGGCCATTCTGACATGGTGGCAGGATGGGCCTCCCATGGTCAGATGTGAGTGCTGAGCCTTTTTGACATGATGGTAGATGTTTTCCTCCCATGGTCACATGTGAGTGTTGGGTGTTCCTTTCTGACATGGTGGTGGATTTGTTCCTCCCATGGTCAGATGTAAGTGTTGGGAAGGCCTTCTGACATGGTTCTTGGATGTGTTCACTTCATGGTCAGATATAAGTGTTGAAGAAGATGAAGACCTACATGGAGGCTAGGCCTACAACCAACATGAAAAAATGGATGGCTCTGTAGAACTTCCTATGATGAGAAGAATTGAGAGATAGCACCAGTTGATCGAGATAGCAGAAGCAGTGATGACGATGATGATGATCCAGTGATGATCCATCTTTGATGATGATCTAGCTTTGATTATGATCTAGATTTGATGATGATCTAGTGATGATCCAGCTTTGATGATGATCCAGACTTGATCCATGACGAAGACTTGTGTTGATGTATTGTGTCAAGAGAATACCTTCCTAGTTAAGAGGGAGTGTTGATCTATTTGTAACTTCAGAATATATTCAGTTGTATATCTTATTTTGTACCCTGATGTTCCTAACGGGAGAATCATTTGTACTTCATTGTACCTCAATGTTCCTATCGGGAGAGTCATTAATATAATAAAGTCATGTAAAGTCATCGAGGTTAACCCTCCATTGTAAGTCGGGGAAATAGTCTCCACAATTGAGTTGAGGTTAACCCTCCTTGTTAATCGAGGGGAAAAGTCCCCATAGTTGTGGGGCACTAGGGTTATTAGAATCTTCTAGAGATGTTGGCCCTGGTAAGTAATTGTCAAGTCGGAAATTAGTATAAATAGAGAGTGAGCCTCTGTATTTTACACACACACTCACTCAACTAGGGCACATGAGTAAGAGAGGAAGTGCTGGCACAAGTGAGAGAGATCAGCTGCTAGAGATCATCTTTATGTTTTTGGGTTTTACTTTTGCTACTAGTGCTCATTCTATCTCTGAGGAAGTTGCAGGGTTTTCTCCTTTATGGTTTCCCCGAGGAAAATATTTGTGTATCTTGTGATTGATTGTTGTGCATGTTATTCTCTCAGATAATATTCTAAGATAATATTGCTTAAATGATAAAAATCTAACCCTCTGTTCTTCTCTATCTTTATCACTCTACTCTACTCCTACTCAGCGATCCGCACACATCCTAGATCGACTCGACCTTCTCTATCTATATGCACACTCAGTAATAGATCTACTTACTCTGATGCACTCAACAATCTAGAGTTACCTACTCAAAACTGTTGTATCCTCTACTCAGCTCAAAAACGTCTCAATAAGAACTAGCTAACATGCTACTAATTGAGTGACTAACCCATGTACAGCTTGGGTTTCTCCTCTTATAGCCTTATTACAGACTTGATATATTCCCATACATGCTTGTTACAGACTCAATCATGACTTGATACAGACTCTAACAGACTCAACTACAATCACTATCTCAACCGACTTGCTATATTTAGCCTACAGGATGTCTTTCCCATTCTAGCAAAATATGACCAAAGAGGCTCTATTGACCTAACTTACAACAATGCCTTTACGCATGTGGTTTCTGCCAGCTCCATCTGAGCTCATACCCATGATCGCTAAGGCTATTGCTTCTCCGTATTATGCCTTACTGTCGCTTTCTGGTCGTTACCTTGTTTGCACGCCTATTTCTGTGAATATTGTTGTGAATATTCTGCCATGTCATCACATCTCCTGTTATGTACTTCTGTTGTATCTTACAAAAATGGAGCAACTTCCTTGTCCCGTTCCTTCTCTTTTCCTTTCTCCTTTTCTTCCTCCATCTGTCGCAGCATCCTTCCCCTTTTCCCTTGATGTTGTTTCCTATGTCACATCTCCTTCTTCTTCTTCCTTGTACTCTTTTTTCCTTAGGCGAATTCCACATGCATTCTTCCCTTCTATCATGGGCCCAACAAGCCCCCAATACTCACATGGGCTTGCCCCGAGCGACGCGAGCCACTGCTCCATAAATTGACTTGCACAAATTCTGGTCTGAAAATCCTCCATGATTTTCAGCAGTTTCTCCTTTTCTGCGCGCACTTCTTCCTCAACCTTCTACATGTGCTCCACCAGGTCGGAACTGACATGTTCCGACATGCTACTTTCAACTGAGGCTGTGATGTCACGCACCTTTTGGTGCACAGGCTGAATTATCCCTATGACTCTTTCTACTTATTCTTGTAACTCTGTTATATTTTCTTCGTGATGTTGTTGCTGTGTGCACAGCACAGTGGTTCGATGTTGCAGGCTACGCATCTCTGCAGTTTTGACCTTTTTTTCCCCAAGGGCAGTTGCTTGATCTCATTGCGCATCTGCACGATATTTGCTTCCAGTGCAGTAAGGTCATTTGCAATATTCTCTGATTACTCATCATCCATTAAGGTTTCCCAAGTCTGGGAAACTTGGTCAACCGCTGTGGCACATGCGTGTTTGGAATTTTGAACTTCGTTTGCAATCAATGTAGCTATGTCTCGTCTTTTGTTGATACTTCTGGAGGTGTGTTGGGTGTATTTTTCTTGTTTAATTGCACTATTCTTTTCTTAAGGTCTGTTACTAATTTTGCTAACTGTACTATTTTGGCATCTGGGGCCATTTCCGATGTTATTCCTTCATCCTCCAAGATGTTACTGGCGTATATCATGTGTGGTCTAAGGATGGTTGCATCTTGGTGCCGTGGTCATTGTAGAATAGCCTTTGTATTTTGGGTAAAATATCTCTTACTACCTTCATACCCTTAGGTACTGACGGCACCAATAGTGGGGGATTTCCTTTCCTCGGTATGGAAACCTTGGGCGCATTTTTGTGTCTGGGTGGGACATATGGCGGTAACAAGTTTCTAGTCTCAAAATCATCCGCTGGTGGGGCTTCCTCTGGGGGTGTGACTGCTTTTCCCTTCCCCTTTCCGATGCTGGTGTGATATGCCTGCGAAGGTGCTGGTGGGCTTGGTATATCATTTCGTACTTTTTTAGCATATTTCGACTTGACTCCAGCACTGGTTTGCTCATTAACAAGGCCCATGGGTGGTGGGATATATCCAACAACGTCTTTTATTATTCGGGTGGATGATATAGGATCGGTTTCAACTGTTCTTATGCTTGATATAGAAATGAGCATACTATAACCTTACCAGGTCATTGCTCAGATTTTGTCACAATACCAGTGTTTCCCTCAGTATGCCAGGATGGAAGTCAGGGTAGTGAGGCTTAATAAATACCCTAACCATCGCTAGGAATACTTCGTACATACCATTTAAATTTTCTGAAAGGATTCCGTCCTTTTCATTGCCTGGGCATACCCCCGCTCTTAGATCAAAGATTTTTGGAGTCTGCCACTACTGTCTTGTCACTGAATTAGTAGTTATTGTTAAGCAGCAGGTTGGTACGACATAAAGCTCGATGTATATTTTTTTATGTCCTTTCTAACAGGGTGGCGTGGATTTTCACACATGCGATCTCTTTCCACTTCGCACATCCCTTCTAACACATGGAGATTATGGTACTTGGGTCACTATCCGTCGGATTTGTCATGATTTTATGCCACGCCGCATAGTTATGCCTAGTTATGTTGCATTGATGGGGGTCCATGTCCACAACGGTTATCTCTGCACATATTTTCTCCTTTAGCGCATGCAGCGTAGCATCAACTATTGGATGTTTGCTTGTAATTTCAAATGTCTATATGAGGTTTAGAGTTAAAATTTGCGACATTGCTCAATATGTTTTTCAGGATCTGACAATCCTATGAATTTCTTATCAGCGTAGCTGATCTCATCTCCAAATATGATCTCCATCAGTATTCTACATTGCGGCCAGTCTGAGATAGATTGTTTATGTGTACCCCACCATCTAGCGGGAATAGCTTTTAGCACACGGTCCAAAGCAGACAATCACTGTGATTCTGTGACCTTTTCTTCAAATTCTTCCAAGAAGGATGCAAGGTTAGGAAATCCTTCATATGTAGGGAGCGAGCTTGCTTCGATTCCTACTCGTCAAACAAATTTTGTGATCCTCGCACACCTGTGCATGGAAACTTCATGCAAACTGTTCTTCCAGTTTTATAGGGCTTCACTTTAGTCAAACGTACACGAGATTACGTTGCGCCAAATCAAGTGTCCATAAACTATGGGGTTAATATAATCTTCTTTCAAAGACATGATGTTATACAGTTAGTCTAAATAGTTCTTTTGTCCTTCGCTATGCATAGGTTCAACATACAGTTTCCCTTCAAGGGGACCAATGGGCGCAACCACTCTCATTTCATAATCCTCAAAAGACAAGATCATTTTATTGAAGTTTATGATTGTATGGTTATCAATAGCCCAATCAATCCCTAGAAGAACGGGGTAGGGATTTCTATCATCAACAATGTTAATGACCTCGAAGTCAGCATATGTTCTCAATCCTTTGACATCCACGAGCACTTGGGACAGTCTATGGATTGGTAGCACCTTCTTACCTATGGTACCGTCGACGAGTTGAGTACACATTCTGGTTCCAAAGCTTCAGTCGAGACACCCGTTAACCTATTTAATTCCCGTAGGTTCGAGTGGGTATTGATAAAAAAGGGAATTGACTAAGGACTAATAGTACTGAGAGCAAAAAAGAACATCACTTTAGTGTTATTAAGTCATCAGTATATTAAAAGAGGCCACCAGAGTAGTTATCAATAAGCATGCATGCCTTTATTCATCTTGCATGCAACAATTAAGTTGCATGCATGCAAAACTAATTCATGCAACCTCAACAATATAAAAGAAGGAAAATTGAACCCTAAAGGCATCCATTGCTATTATTCACTTTTGAGAAACTAATTTGAGAGGTCATGGAGCAAGTTGGGGTTGAGGGCTTCAGTCCTTAGCTAGCAAGTGTTTTTGGCAATGAAATCTATCTACCCTAATCACTTCTAGGATAGATCACACTGGTATTTCATAAGTACTGCAAAGATTATCCATTATTCATCAAAGATCCAACATACACAAGGTGCAAGGAAGATTCATCATACAAAAAGGGGTCACGTGTTTTGCATGAGCGAATTGAATACCACATAGGCACTTCGTATTGAGGCTAGGAGACATATTTTTATCTACAAGTTGCAACCAATGTATTCAGAAGGTCCATATTACCCTATTCCATGATCCTAGATATCTCTCTTGCACATCCAAAGGAGTTACACACAAATTGAATGAAGAAGTGCATTAATTGCATGGGCGAATTGAGAATCTAAGGAGCAAGTTGAATTGTGATAAAAAGGTACCATATTCTCTACATGTTGCTTCCATCCTATTCAAAAGACCTCCATTACCTTAGATGTTGGATACAAGCATATAATTCATATATATGGAGCAACTTCAAAGATTTAAATAAAGAAAAATGATGTTATTGCATGGGGTGAATTGATTGAAGAGACCCTCATGTTTTGGAGCTATACTGGATGCATGGCATGCATGTCTCTTTTTTATTGATCAACAATCCAAGCTATGA
This sequence comes from Pseudotsuga menziesii, assembly GCA_001517045.1. Classification (NCBI taxonomy): domain Eukaryota; kingdom Viridiplantae; phylum Streptophyta; class Pinopsida; order Pinales; family Pinaceae; genus Pseudotsuga; species Pseudotsuga menziesii. The sequence goes on along the minus strand of LPNX010414196.1, from coordinate 58,182 downwards.
TTATTGTTATGTTGTTACAGTCTCATTGAAGCTTGTTATAATATAAATTTGAGTTTTATCATACCTAGGATTTGTGCACTATCTTTCCATTACATGTAAATTAATTTTATAAGTTATTAACACCCAAAACTCTGAACCAATAAATGAATACCTCAACCACATCACTATAAAGGGAGAAAATATCAGTTTGGGATATTACAATTGTATCAGAGCATGTTTCTTGCTAGCTATGGTCTTGAACATGAACATGCAATAGCAAGTTAGATGAATTTGAAGGACACTACTTTTGTTACATACAAAATAAAAAGGCGTAAGTACACAAAAGACCAGATCTAGAGAAGATTAATCTAGAAGATACGGAATCAGAAGTTATGACAGATTCACAGGAAGACAAGGGTAAGGGAACCACATAAGAAGAAAATAGGATGGCTTTCCATAGTCTCATCAGTGCTCTAAACGATTTTTCTAAATGCCAAAAGGAGGCATTAAGTGCAATAAAAAGGTTAGCCGATAAACCAGGACAAGACCAACATAAATTACAGGTAGCGCATGGTGATGAGGGATCCACCAATAACAATGGAAGACATGAACACACCACTATGTAGAATATTCCTCACATATATCATAAGACTTCCACACCTACCATGCCTTGGGTTTTGGAGAATCCCATTCCAGGATCAATCATGCCAGTTAAGCATAGTGAACTATGTTATCACATATATAGTAGTCGGGCTACCATATTCTATTTTTCAGATATAGTACATTTTTCAACCAGATCTCTTACATATGAGATGCTGAGATGAGCAGTTTTGATGGATCATTATTTTATTTGTGGACTATTGCACTCTCCCATGTCAGGACTAAGTCTTAGGACACTCATATTTGAGGACCGATGTATCCATTTAGTCATTATAGAGCAGTTATTGATGCCTAGTTTTATGTCGGCACTTTCTCATTGGACAGATGATGGTTCAGATGGATTATATGCATGATTATGACTCAGATTGTATTATATTGTGTTATGGTTATCATTGCTCTTATATTCATTTTTGTGACATGTATTAACATGTAGTGTCATAATCTGGAGGTCATAATTATATGGACTTTGATTTATTTGTATTATGTATTGATGTCCCTACTTAGACTTGGAGGTTCCTGATCTATACTCATTGGTTTTACCCTCCTTAGGGAGAATAGAGGTAGTCATTCCCACCATTGTTTTGGCTTTCTAGTGTTGGCTTCAACTTTCACTGTCTCCACCCATCGATTACCTTCCATTTTTGTTTCTAAACCGACTTACTACTTGACTTGTGGCATGGAGGACCTTTCCCTGCTAGAACCTTTGTTGGACAAACCTCCCTGTTTATATTTTGTCTCGACTTTGATTTGGTGACATAACTTGCCTTTGGTGAGTTGGATTGTATGCCTAAATCATTCTGGTCGGTTGTCTCGATGTTTGGCACTGTGCAGAACTCCCCGTGGTCACTTGAGATGTTGTTGGCTAAAACTGAAAGCTCATGTACTACCTGTATTGGAAATGTTTATATGCACCCATGGAAAATGAAAATGCTAAAACTGTGTTTCTTAACATATGTAAAAAAAGGAAAGACCAATGAAATGCTAAAATACCCCTTGAAGGGTATAAGAAAAGGTCCAAAAAAAGCAATGGTTAAATATATGCTACATCCAAATATTGTCGACCTTATAAATTTGAATATGTCCTGGATGAAAGCTGCAGTTAGTTGTGCTTTTAAGCACTGGTGAAGTCCCCAAAAGGACATATAGGCCAAAAATACCATGGAAATAAAATTGATGGTCCTAATGAACCTAGATCAAAATTGATGTAGACATGATGCCTAGGTTGAATAAGCACTCTCTAAACAACTCAACAATTTGTGAGGCACTGCCATTCCCTATGTTGTTGTTTGTCCGGCATTAGTTATAGTGAGTATTTCCCTGCCATATCCAAAGTGTCATGATGTTAAGTAGGAATTCATCATTTTCCCTAGCCTTGTCAGTTTTAACCTTCACCCTTCACTAGCAAATTGACTACAACTATGAAGTGAGTATAGTCCTGAAAGTCTAGTCTGAATAATAAAAAATAAAACCCTATTTATGTATTTGGTTGATGTACCACCAATGAAATCACCGCTACTTGTTGTGATTGTTGCTTAAATTATTTGTAGAGCATGTCTTAGCCTTATAACACTTGCAGCAGATGGATGTCTGAGTTATATTATTTGTATTTGGTCATTTACAGATGGTTATATTATCTATTGGATATGGTTGATGATCAGGTAGAGACTTGAGAGGGGTATGAGTATACACCCTAGATAGATTTGGACTCTCTGAGTCTAATGAAATAGTTTGCTTTCAGTTCTGGGAATTTGCAGATATGGTCATGCTCATTTTACTCTCTAGATGCAGTTTTGCTTCATAGGATGATGTGTCTGAGCAGGGAGATGTTTTTATTGGATCTCCTAGGGAGTTGTATGGGGAATAGGGGGTGCAGCCACTTGAATGTACCATAGTACCCCCATCCCAGCGAACCTGGTGGGATCATTTTGACAACGCAGGCACCCTAGGAGGTTGTTTTGGCAGGTTCACGTTTCTCGAGGAAGATTAAAAAATGATTAAATGGCTATTGAAGAAATGTATTTAGGCTATTGAGGCAGGGAAATGACATGGTATGAGTTATGATGATGAGAGTGATGTCCTAAACACCTTCTCTAGCATTTGCAGCACCTGATTGGGCCCACACCTATTTTTTGGGCATTTTTATATTATTTTCTGGAGGCTTTGGGAGGCTCACAATTTCCTCAAGGAGGTACAAAGTCAAAAAATTAAAATATTATTTTATTTTATTGTGCCATGGGGCATACAGAGGGAGTTAGTTAACACTCCATGGACCCACCATGTGCTTCATTTATTTCTTGTTGAGTGGGGTACCCTCTTTATGGGTGATTTAGTCCACTTTGGTACTTTATGGTTATATTGATCCATGTATTGTATGTTGAGATCATCTCAACCATTGATTAGAACATTTTATCTTTTAATCTTAGCCACTCATTTTGAAAGTGGTTAATATTTTGGTTCTCGCGTTCCTATTTAAAGGAGAGAGCTTCTCATTTGTAAGGGGTCTTTGGCTCTTGGATCTGATTAATAGAAAGATTTTTTGTGGATATTTTCTGGATATGCTTTGCATCTGATGTTCTTCGGTGGTGATTGGAAAATATTTTGCTTCCTAGAATTCGAAATATTTTGTGAAATCTATACCTTTTTTCGGGATCTTTGTCTTGTCTACAGGAGGGTGTTTTCAGCTAGAGCGTTTTTGCAGGGGGGCCTCAACTCGCTTGAATTGTTTTCGTCTTGTATCAGGGGGTTTTCATTAGTTTCATTGTGATCTATGATTACATATTGATACTTTTCTTTAGATATAGTCTTTTCTTTCATGGTATAGAAAATATGATATTGTTGAAGTTTGCTTGTGCAGGATAGGTAGGCGCATTGGTCACTTGGAGCATAAGGTTGGTCCTAGAACTCACTCATATCTTCCAGAAATGATCAAGATGGTGGGGATCATCATCATCAATGAATCTACAAGCATTTCCAAGTAATATTTAACAAGTAAGTCTTTTCTCTTTCATATCTCAATCCATTGTACCTTCTTTTCTTCAAATTTTCTGAAAAAACTCCTAAATAATAAAAATCCAAAAAATATTTAATCGGGGAACCGCTTGATCTTTGAACAAACCATTTATGGTTTTTGTAGATAGGGCCTTCCCCTCATTGAATCACCCTCAACATTTCCCTAATTGTGACTAGTTTTCCCTAGATATGACTTTTTGACTGCTCAAACCCCATCGCCCCACTGAAAATTTGACTTTTTCCAGAGTTGACTTTTTCCAAAAAAAAATTACATGGGTGTGTAGATTAGGTCTTCCTCATTCCAGAACACCCCCAACGCCGAGCTAGTTCCTTCTAGGTATCCCTAGATCTGAAAATATGACTTTCAACCTCCTAGCCTCCTTCATCACATTTTGACTTTGCTAGATCTGATTTTTCTTGAAATTTTTTGACTTGGGTTTGTAGATTGGGCCATCCTGATCTCATTTCCACTCCAACGCTAAGGTGATAGTCTCCTTGTAGCTCTAGATCTGCAAATCTACCTCTCCAAACCCTAGTGCTAGCCCTCCTTCTGTTGATTTCCCTGTAACCTAAATCTTCTGGGCCAAATCCTTTTCTGGGTCCATAGATCAAGGCATATCCCAGGTGGGTTCACTTAAAATTTGTGCTGATACTGACTCCATTACCCAAGGCTGAACAAGCATTGATCTCCAAGCATAGTGCTAGCCCCTTTTTTTACCTCTATCCCCTGAAAGTTGACCTCTCCTTGATAACTCAAGTAACTTGGCATTTCATATCCTTCACTGAGTCTATCTCTTTGGTACTAGGAAGTCCCAACTCTATCCTTACTCACCTTGTCTCAATTACATTTCCCAAGACAATGGTTATATTCATGAGTTGCTAGTACCTCAACCCTAGATCTAGTATCTTTCCCCATAGGTCACTTTGGATCAACCATCATATGACTGAAGCCCTCATCAAATTCTGAGATCAATTATTCCAAGTCTGGGAGAAAATTGTCAATCTACCTTCCCGTCTCAACTCTTCAAGTCTTCTTGTATGGGTTTATCTTTTAGACAAGTTGTTACTTTCGAAATCCTTAAGCATGAGTTTAATCACTATCACGTAATTGGGGAGAAGGCACTTCATGTCTCTTCTCAGTCATTCATAATGAATAAATTTTTTCAATTTGTAAATCTGTATTATGGATGGTTGGAGAAGGTGTATAAAGATCAATTTCATATTTTCTCCATTTTTAAACAACAAATGGGCTTGATCTCAGTCACGGTTTCATCACATTACAACTTATCCCCATTTGATTCTCTTGGAGTGAATAGAATTGAATGTTCTAATAAGGTAGAGGAGAAAACAAAGAACTACTTGGAGTGGCTGAGTCATGAATCATATTGTCTTCCTCCATCAAGAACGAACTTGCATACCTTTTATGGCCCTATCAGCATCTTGATGGATGAGTTTTTAGAAATTCAATCTCATCCCTGGCATGATTTCATTTCTCGTGATCCATATCTTTCTTTCATTTTCAAACAACAAGTTATAATGGCTTCAATTTTCATTTACATTACTTACAAGCCATCTTTGACTTGTTGTATCATTAACTATAAAGAAATCTCAATAGATTTGTTCAACAAATGGTTGCATTGGATTTATTATTTTACCTAACACTTGTCTAAATTGGTTAGAGTAAGGTAGGCACGATCTGAATGAGACTTTCCCGGCAGTAGTGTAGCTTAGAATTTTGCATTTTTTTCTAAAGCTCGCCTTTGAAGCTCTTAGTATAGTTTTGATTTCTGTTATCCTACACAATAAAAAAATTAAACTTTTATTGAAAGTTATGGTTAGAAATTAGATTTATTTTCTGCTTTTTAGTTTCATGCATCTTTATTTTCAGTATTTTATATTTATCTACATATCGTTCTGACGACCGGTCTGTGAGTTTGGTATAGCTCTGTACATGCTACAGGTAGTCAATGACATTTTGGTAGCAGTTGTAGATATAGATGGATTGATCGAGGATACGACAAGTAGAGTACGAGGACCAGAGATTCTGAAGTTCTCAAGCACTCTTTTTAGCAAAGAACTTGTCCCAGCTAGAGCCAGATGTTATCACATATATAGTAGTCAGGCTACCATATTCTATTTTTTAGATACAATACATTTTTCAGCCAGATCTCTTACATATGAGATGCTAAGATGAATAGTTTTGACGGATCATTATTTTATTTGTGGACTATTGTACTCTCCCATCTCAGGACTAAGTCTCAGGACACTCAAATTTGAGGACCGGTGTATCCATTTAGTCATTATAGAGCAGTTATTGATGCCCAGTTTTATATCAGCACTTTCTCATTGGACAAATGATGGTTCAGATGGATTATATGCATGCTTATGACTCAGATTGTATTATATTGTGTTATGGTTATCATTTCTCTTATTTTCATTTTTGTGACATGTATTAACATGTAGTGTCATGATCTGGCGGTCATAATTATATGGACTTGGATTTATTTGTATTTTGTATTGATGTCCCTACTTAGACTTGGAAGTTCCTGATCTATACTCATTGGTTTTACCCTCCTTAAGGAGAATAGAGGTAGTCATTCCCACCATTATTTTGGCTTGCTAGTGTTGGATTCATCTTTCACTGTCTCCAACCATCAATTACCTTCCAGTTTTGTTTCTAACCCGACTTACTACTTGGCTTGTGGCATAGAGGACCTTTCCTTGCTAGAACCTTTGTTGGACAAACCTCCCTGTTTATATTGTGTCTCGACTCTGAGTTGGCGATAGAACTTGCCTTTGGTGAATTGGATTGTATGCCTAAATCATTATGGTCGGTTGTCACGATGTTTGGCACTGTGCAAAAATCCCCCTGGTCATTTGAGATGTTGTTGGCTAAAACTGAAAGCTCATGTACTACCTATATTGGAAATGTTTATATGCGCCCATGGAAAATGAAAATGCTAAAACTATCTTTCTTAACATATGTAAAAATGGGCAAGAGCAATGAAATGCTAAAATACCCTTTGAAGGGTATAAGAAAAGGTCCAAAAAAAGCAATGGTTAAATATATGATATATCCAAAGATTGTTGACCTTATAAATTTGAATATGTCATGGATGAAAGCTGCAGCTAGTTGTGCTTTTAAGCCCTGGTGAAGTCCCCAAAAGGATATATAGGCCAAAAAGGCCATGGAAATGAAATTGATGGTCCTAATGAACCTAGATCAAACTTGATGTAGGCATGATGCCTAAGTTGAATAAGCACTCTTTAAACAACTCAACCATTTGTGAGGCACTGGCATTCCCTGTGTTGTTGTTTATCTGGCATTGGTTATAGTGAGTATTTCCCTGCATATCCAAAGTGTCATGATGTTAAGTAGGAAGTCATCATTTTCCCTAGCCTTGTTAGTTTCAGCCTTCACCCTTCACTAACAAATTGACTACACCTATGAAGTGAGTATAGTCCTAAAATTCTGGTCTGAGTAATAATAAATAAAACCCTATATATGTATTTGGTTGATGTACTGCCAGTGAAATGACGGCTACTTGTTGTGATTGTTGCTTAAATGCTTTGTAGAGCATTCCTTAGCCTTATAACACTTACAGGAGATGGATGTCTGAGTTATATTATTTGTATCTGGTCATTTACAAATGGTTATATTGTCTATTGGTATGGTTGATGATTAAGTAGAGACCTGAGAGGGGTATGAGTATACAACCTAGATGGATTTGGACTCTCTGAGTCTAATGAAATAGTTTTTTTTCAGTTACAAGCACTTGTAGAGATGGTCAGACTCATTTTACTCTCTGGATGCAATTTTGCTTCACAGGATGATGTGTTTGAGCAGGGAGATGTTTTTATTAAATCTCCTAGGGCCTTGTATGGGGCATAGGGGGTGCAGCCACTTGACTGTACCATAGTACGCACATCCCAAAGATCCTGGTGGGCTCAGTTTGACAGCATGGGCACCATAGGAGGGTGTTTTGGAAGGTTCACGTTTCTTGAGGCAGATTAAAAACTGATTAAATGACTATTGAAGAAATCGATTTGGGATACTGAGGCAAGTAAATGACATGGGATGAGTCATGATTATGATATTGATTTCCTCCACACCTTCTCCAGCAGTTGCAGCACCTGATTGGGCCCACACCTATTTTTTGGGCATTTTTATATTATTTTTTGGAGGCTTTGGGAGGCTTGTGATTTCATCAAGGAGGCACAAAGTCAAAAAATTAAAATATTATATTATTTTATTGTGCCATGGGCACCCAAAGTGAGTTAACACTCCATGGACCCAGCATGTGCTTCATTTATTTCTTGTTGAGTGGGGTACCCTCTTTATGGGTGATTTAGTCCACTTTGGTACTTTATGGTTATATTGATCCATGTATTGTATGTTGAGCTCATCTCAACCATTGATTAGAACATTTTATCTTTTAATATTAGCCACTCATTTTGAAAGTGGTTAGGATTTTGGTTCTCTTGTTCCTATTTAAAGGAGAGAGCTTCTCATTTATAAGGGGTCTCTGGCTCTTGGATCTGATTAATAGAAAGATTTTTTGTGGATGTTTTCTGGATCTACTTTGCATCTAATGTTCTTTAGTTGTGATTGGAAAATATTTTGCTTCCTAGCATTCGGAATATTTTGTGAGATCTATACATTTTTCGGGATCTTTGTCTTGTCTACAGGAGGGCATTTTCAGTTGGAGCATTTTTTGCAGGGGGACCTCAAATCCCTTGAATTGTTTTCGTCTTGTATCAGGGGGTTTTCATTAGTTTCATTGTGATCTATGATTACATATTGCTACTTTTCTGTAGATCTAGCCTTTTCTTTCATGGTATAACAAATCTGATATTGTTGAAGTTTGCTTATGCTGGATAGGGGGGCACATTGGTCACTTGGAGCACAACGTTGGTCCTAGAACTCACTCATATCTTCCAGAATTGATCGGGATGGCAGGGATAATTATCATCAAGGAATCTACAAGCATTTCTAGGTAATATTTAACAGGTAAGTCTCTTCTCTTTCAGATCTCAATCCATTGTACCTGCTTTTCTTCAAATTTTCTGAAAAACTCCTAAATAATAAAAATCCAAAAAATATTTAATTGGGGAACCGCTGTATATTTGAAAAAATCATATCTAGGTTTTGTATATCGGGCCTCCCCCTCGCTGAATCATCCTCAATGTTTCCCTAATTGTGACTAGTTTTCCCTAGATCTGAAAAAATTAATTTTTCCAGAGTTGACTTTTTCCAAAAAAAATTACATGGGTGTGTAGATCAGGTCTTCCTCATTCCAAAACACCCCCAATGCTGATCTCTTTATTTCCAGGTAGTCCTAGATCTAAAAAACTGACTTTCAGCCTCCTAGCCTCCTTCATCATATTTTGACATTTTCAGATCTGATTTTTCTTGAAATTTTCTGACTTGGGTTTGTATATCGGGCCATCCTAATCTCATTTCCACTCCAACGTTGAGCTGATAGTCTCCTGGTGGCTCTAGATCTTCAGATATGCCTCTTCGAACCCTAGCGCTATCCCTCCTTCTGTTGATTTCCCTGTAACCTGAATCTTTTGGGCCAAATCCTTTTCTGGGTCCATGGATCAAGGCATATCCTAGGTGGGTTCACTTAAACATTGTGTTGATACTGACTCCATTACCCAAGGTTGAACAAGCACTGATCTCCAAGCATAGCGCTAGCCCCTTTTTTGACCTCTATCCCCTGAAATTTGACCTCTCCTTAATAACTCAGGTAACTTGGCATTTCATATCCTTCACTGAGTCTATCTCTTTGGTACTAGGCAGTCCCAACTCTGTCCTTACTCACCTTGTGTCAGTTACATTTCGTAAGACAATGGTTATATTCATCAGTTGTTAGTACCTCAACCCTAGATCTAGTATCTTTCCCCATAGGTCACTTTGGATCAACCCTCATATGACTGAAGCCCTCATCCAAAGCCCAAGTTCATTTACTACTATCATCCATAGATCTAGAGTTTTTGATTACCTTACACCTTATGTACCTCAAATCCATACTTGATCTGATCTCTCTTGTCGGGAATAAATCTGGGTCTCCCCCATTCTTGTCTTTGACTTAGACAACATAAAGTGAAGACTGCCTTTATTGGCATGACAACCATCCATTTGGGAGTCTAGGCAGTCTTGGTTCCACCTCCTTAGTTGCTTTCCCCTATACCATCCATCCTGGATCCACCTCACATAGGTAACTACAAGGTTGGTGATAACAAACTATTTGGGGCATATATAAAGGAATACAAGGACCTGGGGGATGCTTTTCATTTAACTATGTCATTTTTAGACAACTGCAATATGAAAAGTAGGAACTTGCTGAGAGGATTCAACATAGGTTTCAATCAAAACTATGAATTGCAAAGGACATTGGAGAGACTGACCATCCCTAATTTTGATGGGACATGTAGTTGTTCAACGAGAATATGGGTGCATAAGTTGGATACCTACTTCCAACTAAACCCTATGACTAAATTAGATGTAATCAAATTGGCTACTTTTCATTTGGACGAGGAATCCCATGAGTGGTGGTACCACAGGATGGTGACATTGTGTCACAACACCATCACTTCATACAATGATTTCACACAGAGGCTCATGGAGCGCTTTGATGAGAGGGAGCCTGAGATACATTTCAGAGAGCTATTTCAACTCAAACAGACAGGCAGTGTAGAGACCTTTATATCAAAATTTTAGCGAGTTGTAGTCATGGTGACAGATGTTTCAAAGAGACAAATTGTTTTTCTATTTACAAAATCCTTGTCCAAGCCTTTACATGGGCGGGTAAAATCCTAAAAACCATACACCTTACAAGATGCCATCAATAGAACTAGGTACTTACAAGACTTGGTTCCAAAAAATAGATTCCACCCTAAGACAACCTTCCCAAACAAAGACAAAGACAAAAAACCTTTCCAACAAGAATGGTAGAGGAAGAACTGGATGGATTATGGCACTAGGAAAGAGCTAAGAAGAAATAAATTGTGCTTCAACTGTCAAGGACCATGGGTCCCAAGTCACATGTGTGCATGAAAAGCGAAGGCCTATTATATCGAGATCTATTATGATAGTGGGGAGGATGAGGACGAGCAAGAGTAGGGATAGGCAGAGGAGATTACGGTGGAAGAGGAGGAGTCACTTCAATGTGATCCCAGGGGTGGAGTTATTACTACATTATCATGAGTGGCTAGATTCCACACTCTCTGAGTCAAGGGAGTAATACAAGGACATAGAGTGGGAATATTGATTGATGGTGGGGCAACCCACAACTTTGTAGATGTTGCATGGGTAGAAAGTGAGGCATTCAAATAGAATAGTTCGAGGGGTTCACAGTGGTAGTAGCAGGCAACAACCACATAGAGTGCAACAATTGGATTCCCAAGCTAAACATAACTCTGGGAAATTACAATATGAAATATTATTTCTATGTGGTGGTAAATGTAGTAGATACAAATGTGGTACTAGGGGTTAAGTGGCTCTATTCTATAGGGAAGTATATTGTAGATTATCAGACCACGGATATGGAGTTTCTAGGACCAATTTGAAAGAGAGTAGTCTTGAGGGGTATGAATACCTATCCCCCCAATATTGTATCATCATAAAGGATGGAGGCTGTACTCAGACAGGGAGACATTGAGTGGGTGGTAGAATGCCTAATTACATTTTAGAAACCTACTGAAAACACAACACAACATCCCATAGACATACAGACATTGCTACAAAATCATGAGAGAGTATTTAGGGATCTTCCAGCAGGTAGGCCTCATGAACGTAGATTCAAGCACATCATTGAGCTAAAGGAGGGAACCCAAGCAGTTACCACCACTCCTTACAAGAGTCCATAAGGGTATAAAGATGAAATAGAAAATACAATTAAAGAGTTACCTTAATTGGGTTACATATGACCGCGATCTAGTCCATTTTCATCCTCAGTGGTATTGGTAAAAAATAAGGATGGGAAATTATGGATGTGCATTGATTACAAGTCCCTTAACAAGAAAACTACCAAGAACATGTACCCCATTCCCAAAATTGATGAGTTGATGGATGAGTTGCAGGGAGCAACATACTTCTCTAAACTTGACCTTTGATCAGGGTACCATTGGATCTAGATAAGGGATCAGGATATTGCAAAGACAACCTTCCATTTCCACTACAGACATTGTGAGTTTTTGGTCATGCCTTTTGGGATTACAAACACACTAGCTATCTTCCAATCATGTATGAATCACACCTTCAAGGATCGGTTGCATAAGTTTATCCTTGCATTCTTTGATGACATATTAATATACAGTAAAAAATGGGAAGAGAATTTGAGACCCTTAGATGAAGTGTTGGGAATTCTAGAAGAACAATCTTTATATGCTAAAATGTCCAAATGCGAGTTCAGTATGCAGGAAATGTTATATTTAGGGCATGCAATAAGTGCTAGTGGTGTAAAAGTTCACATGGAAAATATTAGAGCCATTCTGGATTGGGATACACCAAAAAATATAACAGAATTGAAAGGATTTTTGGGCCTTTGCACTTACTACAGGAGATATGTTAAATGGGTTTTCACAGCTGATGGATCCCATCACAGATATTATAAAGAAGGGGGCATTCAGTTGGTCAAACGAGGCACAATAGAAATTTGAGAGAATGAAAAATATTATGAGTTCATGTCCCATTTTGGCCTTACCTAACTTCACTCAGCCATTTGTATTAGAATGTGATGCTTCAGGGGAGGGCATAGGAGTAGTGTTGATGCAGAACAACCATATTATCGCTTTTAAAAGTAGAAATCTTAAAGATTATGAATACCACTACTCCATATATGATAAAGAAATGTTAGCAATCTTGCATGCTTTAACAAAATTCAGGCAGTACTTGGTGGACATCAAAACAAATCATAACAAACTCAGGTACTTTTTGGAACAAAAAGAACTAAATGAAAGACAACAAAAATGGGTCAACAAGGTCCAAGATTAATACTTCAGGATTGAATATGTGAAGGGAAAGAACAATGTTGTAGTAGATGCACTATCAAGATGGTCGACCACCTTATCTCTCATGAGCATATCTATAGACTGGAAGTCTCACCTTTTGGTTGAATACTCTAAGAATAAATTCACTTGTGAGTTGCTAGACAACAAATACAGGCTAATTGAAGACATCAATTACTACAAGAATAGAATTTACATAGTTCCAAAGTCCACCTTAAAGAAAAAGATTTTGCAAGATTCACATGATTCACCACTATCACGACATCAGGGTTTCTTAAAGACATATAGAAAGATAAAAGAGAGGTTCTCATGGAAGGGCCTCAAGGAGTATGTAATGCAGCATGTCAGGGAATGCATTATTTGCCAACAGAATAAGACATAACACACTCATCTGGCAGGGTTACATCTTCCATTTGCTATACCCAGGAAAAAGTAGGAAAGCATCTCGATGGATTTCATTATAGGGTTTCCAAAGGTTCGGGGAAGAGACTGCTTATATGTAGTAGTGGATAGATTGACTAAGTTCGCCCATTTCTTTTCTATTACATCCTACTCTTCAACAACATAGGTAGCAAAGTTATTTTTCAGAGAGGTATTCAAATTACATGGACTACCTAAGACCATCGTCAGTGACAGAGATAACAAGTCCACTAGTGCCTTTTGATAGGACATTTTCAGGTTGGTGGGGACATGATTAGATACCAACACAAGTTATCATACTCAGAGTGGCGTACAGACAGAGATAGTCAACAACTGTATTGAGGGATATCTGAGGAATTATGTAGTAGGGAAACATAGGACATTTATTAAATGGATGCATATGGGAGAATATTGCTATAATATTACACACCACATGTCTGTTGGGATGACTCCTTTCAAAGAAATGTATGGATATGAGGCATTGAATTTTGTAGACTTAGTCTTTGGGGACAGTAGAGGACCCAAAGCAAAAGATTGGATATAGGAAATATTGGATTTAGGAAAGCCAGGATATTCCCAATATACTTAAAGAAAATATACAGACAACATGGAACCAAGAAAATTTGTACGTAGACAGACACAAGATCAAGCGTAGTTTCAATGTGGGATACTTGGTATACCTACGACTACAATTTTATAAACATTGATCACTAAAGAAAAAGGCAGCAAAGAAACTGAAGCTTAGCTTCTATGGTCCTTACAAAATAATCAGAAAAGTTGTGGAATTGGATTACAAGCTCGAGCTCTTGCGAAGAGTAAAATAGATAATGTGTTCCATGTGTCAAGTCTTAAGAAAATAGTGGGACAATAGATCACTCCATATACTGAGATGCCTACATTAAATGACGAGGGGCTCCTAATGCTGATTTAAGAGAAAATTCTACAGTTTTGAGAATGAAAATTAAGGAACAGGGTAATCCATGAATACTTAGTACAATGGAAAGAATTACCCATTGAAGATGCTACATGGGAACAATAACACGTATTGTAGCATCTCGAGTTACAGTTGCTTGAAGACAGCCAATTTCAAGTGGGGAGGACTGTAATGTCCTCTTCTAATTAATCACCCAAAGACACCTGTTAACCTATTTAATTCCCATAATTTCGAGCGAGTATTGCTAAAAAGGGGAACTGACTGAGGAATAATAGTACCAGGAGTAGAAAAGAGCATCACTTCAGTATTATTAAGTCTCCAATATATAAAAAGAGGCCACTAGAGTAGTTATCAACATCCATGCAGACCTTAATTCACCTTGCATTCGACATGCAAAAATTAGGTTGCTTGCATTCAAAATCAAGTCATGCAACCTCAACTCTATAAAAGAAGGAAAATCAAACCCTAAAGGCATCCATTGCTATTATTCACTTTGAGAAACCAATTTGAAATCCCAAGGAACAAGTTGGGGTTGGGGCGTGATTCCTTAGCTAGAAAGTGTTTTCAACAGTGAAATCTATATGCCATAATCACTTCTAGGATTGATCACACTGGTCTTTCATCAATACTACAAAGATTATCCATTGTTCATCAGAGATATAGCATACCCAAGGTGCAAGGAAGATTCATCATACAAAAAGGGGTCATGAGTTTTGCATGGACGAATTGAATACCATAGAGGTAATTCATATTGACCCTAGGAGACATATTTTGATCTGCATGTTGCAACCAATCTCTTAGAAGGTCCATATTACCCTATTCCATGATCTTGGAGATCGCTCTTGCACATCTGAAGGAGTTAGAAGTGAATTTAAGGAAGACGGAAGCACATTAATTGCATGGGTGAATTAAGCATCTAAGGGGCAAGTCATAATGTGATAAAAATGTACCATATTCTCTGCATGTTGCTTCCATCCTATTAAGAATACCTCTATTGCCTTATATGTTGTCTACAAGCATTTAATTCATATATCTGGAGCAACTACAAATATTCAAACAAAGAAGAAGCGCATTTATTGCATGGGGCGAATTGATGAAGAGACTTGTTGTCACATACATAGTGGGTGTTGGGATACCATTGTTCTTGAGCAGACCTACGCACATTCTTGATCCAATCCTTTACTTTGAGATCAGCAAATGATGAGCTTCCAATTGATGCTCACTCTTATTTAGTGGATCTAGAGCATTCATATGATTAGTCGCATGCCATGACTGAGCCTCATGACCTTAGATTTGAGGACTGAGTTAGCCATTCTTCATTATTCATAGTAGAGATAGTGACAGTGCCCATAATGTACAACAACAATGTTAAGATATGATGCAGGTATATGACCCCGGTGATATATGGATATGTACATGTGGATTTTAGTTTTGCTCAGTTGCTTATTTTAGTAGGTAGGCTTGGTTGATAGTGGTTGTATGTTGGCGATATCTTATCGTTTTTCATTGAGGTCTAAAGTATAAGTGATCTAGTTGCTATGTTCAAGATATTCTTGTGTATACTCATTGGTCATGCCCTACTCTTACTATGGATTTGGTCATTTCCCTTTAGGGACACAGCTTGCTAGTCTTGGAAATATCATTTTTCATTGTCTCCATCCATCCATTATCTTTCGTACATAGTTCAACCCTGACTTGTATCTTGTTTAGTGACATCTAGGATTCCCCCCACCTTCACCTCTATGTTGGAATAGGTCTCCATGTTTAAATGTGTCTTGGTGTTGGTTTGTGTGATTTTCATCACAAAGATTGTCTTCCTCTAGGCCTTGAACACAAGTTGTCCTACACAAAAGTGTCTTTAGACACAAAGGGATCAGAGCTTAAATTTTATATCTAAATGGATTCCTAGTCAACAAAAACAATGTTTATAAACACTAGTGCAAATAAATATTAATATCCAACCAATTTCCAAGAGACGAGTACTCATCCTTTGTATGATGTGAGGCCATTTCCCCGAAAGGGAAACAGGTTGGTCACTCCATCACACTTATGGATGGTGGCAGGAAATGGATGTCATACCAAGTCATTATTTTAGGCCTGCCAGGCTATTCAGGGACTTGCTCTTGGAGGATGGCTAGTTAATTAAATATTAAAATATAAATGTTAAATCTTAAAGTGTGCAAAGCTGATTGTAAATCAAATGCAAATAAAGGTTGTTTGTCTAGATTCTATTTGAAACAATCTCATTATTCCACCTGTTTGTGTGACACCACCATTACCTAGTATCCACCTGTTCCAACTTATGTGTTGTGTGGATCCCCTTTTCCTTTAGACTAAATGTTCATGGTTTTGAATGTCAATTCATTCCCTTGGCCTTAACTTGTTTTTACCACCTTCACCCCTGACTAGCAAAATGACCAAGTTTATGAATGAGTATACACTTGAGGTTCTTGTTTATAGCAATTGATTACTTTCATTTGGATCTATTATTTATATATTGTGCTTATAATCACCAATAGAAACCACTTGTACTTTAGTATTACTACCAACATAGATAATTGAGCATGCTATATCCATTTTGTACCTTACAACATCATAAATTTTCATTTGGGTCATCATTTTGATCATTCTTGACGTGGTCAACCAAGTTTGACCAAGTCAGCAGCAGGGTTCGAGGTGAGTTTTGGCCTATGGAGGTGGATGATGGTTATTTATGGTTTACCAGTGTCCATTAGACATATTCATGCTACAGATGATGATTTATCATGGTGGCTTGTGTTATTTTTATGGTTATTAACATTTACAGGCTTTATTATTATTGTATGAGTACTCATTCCTAGTGGATTTGGATCTTATGAGTTCATTGGTGCACTCAGTTCTTAGTTTCAGGGACTTGTACTTGATATGCATATTATTTTTTCATATAGTAGCTGCTTCCTTCAATAAATTAAAATAAAATGATTTTTCAATGGCTATTTGTTTCTCCTAGGGCGCTACAGGGGAACATAGTGTGTAGCTAGTTGATATAAATATATTGCTATGATTTCGTTTCCATCTTTTCATTCATTTTGTTCCCAAGTTTAGTCAACAGTGAGATATGAACATTTTTATTTTCCCGAGGTAGTATTTTGACATATTAAAATAATGAAAATGGATAATGAGGAAATTGATTTGGGTAAATGAGGATGGAAATGGAATGAGATTAATCCGAGGCATATTATTGATGTTATCTTCACCTTTCGGCATCACCTTTACTCTTCACATGGTCCACACGTCCTAACATTCATCACTTTGGATGTTTTTTATGTATTTTGGGGGCCACGATTTCTCCATTTGGTCCCATTATGATGATACCTTGATATTTTATTTGATGTTTTGCCTTGGGATCGTGCTAATGAAGGATATGTTTACCTCCTACCTTGACCATGTGCTCTTTTCATGTGTCATAGTCATTTGCCATGTGGTGCGTCCCCCTTGGGTGACTTAGTGGGTGCGCCCCCTCTTATGATCTCATCCCTTGATCTTTTTAGATCTAGGTTTTATGTACTAGAGAGATCTACGGATTGAGATTCTCTCTTATTGTAAAGGGAGTTTTGGCTCTTGGATAATAAAATTATTTTTGCACAAACTCTTGGAAGCTTTGTCAAATGTTCTTGAGTGGAGATTGGAAATTCTTTTCTATTTGGGATTCTTGAGGATCATTTCTTTTCCATATCATTTTTTTGCATGGGTCATGTTTATTTGCAGGGATGTTTTGGAGAGGAAGTTATTGTGGGGGAGACTCCCATATCACGTCTTCAAATTGATTTTAATTCCAGGGGTTTCTTTATTGCATCTTTCGGGATCATCTATATTTCTCATGAGTTGCTCTTTAGAGTTTTGTTTCTATCTTGTGGATCAATTCTAACTTTTGGGTGATTGGTTTTGTGGGAGAGGGGTGCATTGGTCACTTGGAGAGCATAGTGATTTCACTAGGAAAGCAAAGAGCCCACTTGCAATTGTCCAAAATATTATCACCATACTTGACGGTCTCAAGCATTTCCACGTACGTTTTGCATGTATTTTATTTTTCTAGGGTCTATTCCAATTGTCACAACAAAACCCTCTTTTTACAAAACCTCGTTTCTTAGATCCGATAGATTGGGTGCTTATTTGTCTACGACCATAAAAACCCACTTAGGAATAAATATAAAAACACTAGATCTAAAGTTTCAACTCAATCCGGTTCCATTTATCCCTGGATCTAGCACTAGTCACTCCTAGGTGGGACACCCTCCTTGGGTTTTTGGTTTGTTTTTCAGATCTATTAGTTGGGTAAGCTTGAACCCGCCTAAAATATTTGGATATATTCACCAAGCATCTAGATCTAGTCATCAGACATCCCAATCTGCTCTTTTGGGTCCACTTTGTCATGATTTACATAAACCCTAGGTGGATCTAATTTGAATATTCTTCATTTGAATTATATCTGTCTAGATCTACTATCTTAATAATCTTTTGGTATATTTCATTTCAACTTGAGTAATTTTATCTTGCCGTAAGCCTCTCCAACTTGGCCTTAACCTCACCTAACACATTTATCTTTCTAGATGTAGATCCATTTACCCATAGATTGTCTCTTGTGTCCATTGTATATCCCCTGGATCACTTTGAGTAGGTTCGTTGTCCCTCATAGGCTAGTAGGGTCTCCCCCTTGGTCATTCTATGGATTGATCTAAAATGACAAGATTCCATCCAGTGTGACAACTACCCCTTTTGTAGTGGACGAGGCCCTTGCGGTGTCAATTGGTTAGCTATCTCACCTCTATCGTCCTGAATATGATACCTTTAGTGGGTATCTACACTTTGAGTGATAACAAGACCCTCTTGTTTTGGAGCGATACTAGATGCGTGACATGCATGTCTCTTCTATATTGATCAACACTCTAAGCTATGATTGTTGGTATGTTCTTACAACCTCAGTGAAGCTTGTTTCAATATAAATACGAGTTTTATCGTATCTAGGGTTTGTGCACTATCTTTCCATTACATGCAAATTAATTTTATAAGTTATAAACACCAAAAACTTTGAAGAAATAAACAAATACCTCAACCACATCAGTATAAAGGGAGAAAATATCAATTTGGGATATTACAATAGTATACTCAGAATAGACATCTGTTGGGAACTGTTGAATAGTGTACAATGGGCATTGGATATATGTAGACCTTACTGGGTACTAACTCACCATATTTTACATTGTTGAGCACTTCTGGACTTGTTCTCTTGCTACTGCATGCGGGAGATTGAGCTGCTGGGTGTGCATTTTCCATTTGGAGGAGATGAAATTGTTGGCATCATGATTCTTATGTTATATAATATACAAGGACAAATATATGGGCATACTGAAAATTTTCTTGTTCGTATATATTTAATAAAAATTAGCCCCAACAGAAAAATCTGCCTAAAGAAAATACCCAACAATCCATTGTGGGTACAAGCGAAAGAAAAGAGGAATGAAATTACTTCACTAAATTTTTGTTTGTTTGTTTCTAATCAATGTTATCCAAATGAAAGTAGAAACAAATTGAAATCTTCCATAAATGTGATGGGTTTTTTTATAAATCTCTTTGTGGATTGTGCATAGAGAAATTTCTTTAGGAAAAATTGCAATCTTCATTAATTTCAGAAACTATTTAGGCATTATTCAAAATTTTGTTTAGACATTACTTTAAAGACATGGAATGCATTCTCAACAAATATTACCCTATTATCCTTGATCCATATTTGAATAAATCGGTTCTATATAGCATTTCATCTCTTTATCACTGTGGTTTCTCAATGCAAGTGAAGTAAACATCAATGATTTTTCAGGAAAAAAAATCATGTTTTTTTCCTGAAGTCGATTTTTCAGCATGGAAAAAACACGATGTTTAAAAAATTGAATATGGCGCTTGCCAATTTTTTCTACCACAATGGAAAAAATCATGGGCTTAGGGGGGTCTGCAACTTAAAAGGGGGAATAGTTGCTATTTTTTTTTCACTTTCATTTTCTTGTTGGAGGAGGGAGAAAGGCGAGAGGAGATGAAAAACCATTGTGGAGGCATCCAAACATCATTTTCCAACACCATCGAGGATTTTTATGGAGCAAGGGTTCAAGACTCCAACCAACCAAGTCAATTTTCCTCTCACATCTATGTACATTGTATCCCTTTGTTTTTTCTTTCTTTTCCTTGGATTGTTTGCATGTTTGTTTTCATTTTTTATCGCATTTATATTTGCCTATATTTTTATGTTTTTTTTTTCCATTTTGACTATGATTTCCATGCCCATAAGGATTTTTTTCAATGGAACAAAACGCTTGTTTTTTGGGGTTTTTAGCCACCCTCTTATTTTTTCATGGCATAAAATCTAAATTTAAAGGCCTATTTTTTAAAATCAAATTGTTGTTATTTTTTTCAAAAGGATTTAATGTAATTTTTTATGTTTTTTGTGCCCTACGCTTACATTTTGAGTCTGCCATTCCCTTTTCAAAAATGCCAAAGCCTTTGGACCCATTTTGGCAGTATGGTGAGCCCGAGAATGGGACAAATCGACAAAATTTGAAATGCAAATTGTGTGGGCATCGCATGACGGGAGGGATTAGCAGGTTGAAGTAACATCTAGATAAACTCCCTGGGCACGATGTTTTCCTTTGTACAGTAGTGACCCCAAATATCATGAGATCTGCACATGACTCAATCCATGGAAAGAATGGAAAGAAGGATGAGAATGTAGCAAACAGAGCCAGCTTGTAGCTTCTGGCTTAGCATGAGGTTCAGGGGTATCAATGTCTACCAATTTCGGTGGGGGTAGTGGGAGGGGCTCTGCTAATTCACCTACTAGAAGGGGGGGTCCTCATCCTTTTTTTTTCCACGAGCAAGAGGTGGAGGACAACATTGTATCAGTTCAATTGTAAAGAAAAGGGAGAAGGTCCTAGCAGACATGTTTATGGGGAGGTGTCTTTACTAGAGAACATACCTCTCACCATCATCAGAAACAATCCATTTTGGAAACATATGTGTGATGCCATTATAGTAGTTGGCCCAAGGTATAAAAGTGCCACCTTTGAGGAGTTGCGAGGGACAATCCTTTAAGAAAAAAAGAAGGACATCATTTCTAGGTTGGAGGATTTCAATAAGTCATGGGAGACCACTGGTTGCACATACATGTCTAATGGTTGGACAGATAGTAAGGGTAGAACCCTTATCACTTCTCGGTACATTGTCTTAGAAGTACGATGTTTATTAAATCAATAGATGCATCAACATATGTAAAAGATGCAACATTCTTATGTGAGTTGATGGAGGAGTTCATACAAGATATCAGGGTGCACAATGTTGTGCAAATTATTACAAATTATGCAACTAATTATGTGGTTTTTGGTAGGATGCTTATGGAGAGGCACTCCACTTTGTTTTGGACTCCATGCGTTACTCATTGTATTGATTTGATGCTGGAGGATAAGGGGAAAATTCCCTTTACTAAGGAGGTGATTGATTAAGCTAGAAGCATCCCCAAATTCATATATAATAATTCTTTTTTTCTCAACCTCATGAGGAGGCACACCAAAAATAGAGTGTCTTGCAATCATGCGTTTTTCCACCACCTTCATTACTCTTCAGTCTTTGCTTCAATGTCAATTTGACTTGAAGCAAACGTTTTTTTTTTATGATTGACGTGATTGTTCATACAAAAAGACATAGGATGGGAGAACCATTGCTAAGTTGGTGTATAGTGAATCCTTTTGGGAAGGAGTAGATAAAGTGTATGCTGTGAGTGAACATTTGGTAAAGGTTTTGAGACTTGTTGATGGTGATAATCTTGCAAGGGATATTTGCAAGATGCCATGGAAAGGGCCAAAGAAATCATCTGAAATTATTATGTGGGAAAGGGCACCTCTAGGAACAATAAGAACATATTGTTGGATTTGATTGATAGTCGATAGACTCGGATGCTTCATTGACCCATTCACGCAGCAACACTCTTCCTCAACCCCACATTTTCCTACAAAAGCAATTTTGATTTTGATGACAAGGTGTTGGAAGGGCTCCTAATTTGTATTCAGAGATCGGTACCTGATTATGAGACTCGCAATGAAATCAATCGTAACATAGAAGTGTATCAAGATGGTACTGGAGAATTTGGCTTTGCCAATGCTATTCGTGAAAGATCATTTTCATGCGAGGTAAGTTATTAATTTATTAGAGTGTTTTAACTTTTAAATTTTTTAATTTTATTTAAAAGTTGAACTATGATTTATCATTTAATTATTTCTTATTTCAATTTTCCAATGCAGTGAAATGTAATTTAGTTCTCTTTCATTCTTATTTGTTGTAGCTACTTGGCGGCGAACCTATGGAATTTCAACAAAATTTACGGAATTTTTCATTAGAATCCAAATCCAAACTTGTACTCCTTCAGAACATGAACAAAATTGGAGTGTTTTCGAAAAGATACATTCAAAAAAATGCAGGAGATTATAATTTCAATAAAGCAATTTAATTTAATTTAATTTATGAATCTATGATCCTCTAACATATTATAATTTATTAACTTCTGACCCTCCATATCCCAAACTCATAATTTTTTTTATCACCCTCTTATAGGTTGGAGTTCACACATCTCAATGAATTGGTCTATGTCCATTAGAATCTCCGCTTGTGGATGAGACGTATAGAGAAAGAATTGGATGCAGATTCCATCTCCTTGAACAATATTGATATATTGTCTAAGTGGAGGGTGGATATTGAGACTCATGTCATGGAGGAGTCACCTACATGGTTAGAGACAAAGGAGGGGAAACAACAGGAGGAGGAGGAGTGGTTTAGAGATACCATGGAGGGTATTGTGCTAGCATTGCCACCGCCTTATACACCAATCGATGCATCTATCCCTCCATCCATCAATCACCATCAGATATTGGATCAGGGTGAAGGGCCAGGACCTTCTTCTACTAGTGCTAGGGGTAGGCCTAACAAATAGACCATGACCTTTTCCTGTAAATGGGGGAGAGGGTATTGATATTAGATATCTAGCTGCTAGTTTTCCTCCGACACATTTATACATGTGATGTCATGTTGTATTGGTTATCCACTTTTGAGTCCTTGATTCGAAAACTATGAGGTTTCAGGATTCAATATCACTATCGATTTTCATGTATCATTTTATATTTTGCATGACTACATGATATATATCAGTGTTTTCTCCATATTTATGTTCCAATGTGTTTATTTGATGTTCTTGTTGCTTTATATGTTTAAAATTCTGAAGAAAAAAAATGAATATATTTTGTATTTTTTAATGTTTGCTACTTTTTTTTATTTTGGCCGATTTTTTCGTCAATGTTGTTGAAAAATTGTTTTCGGTACCCTCATCGACTTTTTCTCGATTCTGATGTTTACTTCATTGCTCAACGCTTTATCACTATGGGCTCTTTTTCCTATGTCAACATATTTTTCTATGGCCCGGAATGTTCCAAATCACTATTCATCCTAGCGATTCAATTGCATAGAGTATTAGGAGGAGCAATAGGGAATGTAGAGATTAAAACAAAGTACTTTTAGCTATGCCGCAGAGCTAGGGAGGGAAGTCAGGGAGGAAAGAAGAGCAGTCAGGGATGAAGCGATTTGTTGTTTGTTGTTTTCGCATTTTGATTATGTTATGTCCTCGACATATATAGATCGAGCTGAAGCATTATTTGGCATGGAAGGGGTTTAATTTTTCTAGTTTCTAAAGGTTTTAACTATAGTGACAAAAGAGCATTAATGAGAAATGTTGTTGTGTTGGAATGTGATTGGTGGACAAGGGAATAATGTCTACCTTTGGAGTTGCTTCCCAAGCCTCAACAGCAGGTGTTCGTCATCATCTTGTGCAGGTTCTATTGTTTTCGTCCTCATGTTGTACGCATCAACAATGTTTATAGTAGAGATAATACAAAACCCATTGGACAATAAATCAAAAGACTTGTTACCATCTAGGTTGGACTTAGTTGGACTGTCAAGTGAGCTGCTAAAGATAGATAGGTACTTGTTCAAATTCCAAGTTCAGAATTCCATTTAGGCCTTCCAAGACCATTTTTTACTTTTTCACCACATGTTCATACCTTGTGGGGAAGTTATAATAAAATGCACTAGCTTGGGTTTTTTGTAAAAAACTTGGGTTCCTAAGACTTAGACATAAATCTGGGTATTCCAAGGTGTTTTTTCCTTGTTAATTATATGTTGTTGAATAAATGACTTATAATTTTTGAGTTTTTCACCTGCTCCTACAAAGTTGGAATGGTCATCTTGGTGGTTATTCCTTAGGAGGTTATTAAAGTTAATGTGTCAATGTGTATAAACATGCTAGACATTATTTTTTAGTCATATGAACATGTGCTAGGCCCCCCTAGTTTTTATTTTCTATTTTTGAGAAAAATATTTTTATCATACACAGGTTATTTTTTAATACTTTAATTGAGAAAATTAAAAATGTAATAAAAGTGTGGTATAGGGGACAAATTTGATATGGGGGTGCTCATTTTCTAACGCATAGCACCCACTTAACCCCAAAACCCGCTTTCCTAAGTTTTCGAGTAATTATTTATCTCCAAAATTGAATATTACTCGAAAATGGTAAAAAGGACCAAAAATTTGGAAAATAAATGAATAAGACAATTTCAAAAATTAAAGGAGACAAGTCAGGAACATGTCGGGTGAGTTGGATTTGGAAATAAGTGTGAAGGCGAGTTGTTTGAGAGCCACTATGACTTTATTGACATTTATTTGGAGAGGTGGAAAGTATCCATTGTCAAGGAGTGCACCCCTCTATCATCCTTGACTCCTTGGCTATGTTGTGCCTCATGCTTTAATGTGGTGGGCTTGTTAGACGAGGGCGCATTTCTTTGGAGATATGTGGCGCCTTTTCCTTGCACCTAACTCCAATAATATCCTCAAATCACTCATGTAACTTGACCTCTATCTTCAGTTGAGAATGCGCCCCTCTGGGCTCCTATGGCTATAAATAAAGCATACCTCTCTCCTCTTGAGACCAGTTGGAGTTTCTTGGGATAATATTTTTCCATTGTAATTCTTGCATATTATTTTGAGAAATAAAGAGTGTTTGGAGGTCAATATTGTGTGTTTCCTTTAATGAATGGATGAACCATCTTGTTATTTAATGGAGGTAACTTGTATCTGAGCTATTTGTCTAGGCTTTTGCATCAAACTCTAGCTTATTAGAAGGATTGGTATAAATTTATAAGGAAGATTGTTCAATTTTTTTATTGTATTGATCTTTTATGTATGTATGTTATATATATTACTAGAATGATTCATTTTTTGATGTGAATTTTATATTTATTTCTAATTTATATGCTTCTAGACTTGATCTTCCGTTTGCAAAGTGATGTGATGTGCAGGTTCTCTTAGTTGGATGATTTGAAGAGTTTGTTTTCTTCTTTTTTCCTCTAATATTTTCTTTCAGATATAGTCCCTCAGAAGTACAGAAGAAAAGCCTCAAAATCTCTCCATCTCTTCGAGCCTTCTCTCTTTTCCTTCTCCTTACAATCACCTTTCTATTTTCGGTTACTTTGATGAGCAGTAATAGATCTATAAATCAATTCTATATTCGTAAGTAGATTCATATTTTCTCTTGTTTTAAAGATATAGCAAAAAGAGTTCAAATTTTTTATCATTCATAGTTTAGATATTGTTTTACTAGATTTCTAATCAAGTTATATGTTTGCACATTTAAAAGCTTGAATAGTTATGTTAGTAGTTGAAGTAATTACATATCTAGAATTTGAGTGCTTGACTTTCTTTGCTCTCTTCAGAAACAAACAAAGACCCTAATAAAATATATTTTTATCTCACTTTCCTTGGTTAGTTTTATGCAAATTTTGATTTCTTTTACTTAGATTTTTTTGGAGCATTTTTGTAAGATTTCCCAAAGCACTCTTAAAGTGCTTTTGGGTGTTTTTCACTAACATTTGCTTCTTGTTTTTCAGGTTTTTGCAATCAGGGAAAGAGTCACTCTAACCAATTTTTTAATTTTTGAATCTTCCAAGAAGTTCTAGATACATTCCTTTATAGTTAAACATATTTTTAAACCAGTGTAAGCCTTTTGAATCCTCCATTATAAAGGATCAGAGGCATTCCACAAAGAAAGAAACATTGTATATTTGTTGATCTAATTATGAAGATCAAAAGTACCCAAAAAGATGTTAGATTGTAATAAATATAATAAAAAAATATTAAGAAGGTTGTATGTAATGTCCCTTTTTGAAATTTTATTAAATGACCATTTTTTTCCACTTTTTCCCCAATTTCGGCCTTAACTAGTTTTGATGTCTAGAACTCCAAATGCTCCCAAATGCTCCCAAATTTTCTCAAAATGTAAATGAATGATATTATAAATTAAATATTATATTAAGGGATGTTTTATTACCCCCCAATTACTTCTGAAAAATTGTTTAATTTTCTGTTCAAAGTAGGATTCTTTACTAGCAAATTGGGCTCCAATTCCCCTTGGGTAATGGCTGGAAATGGCTTCTCAAATGATCCCAAAGTTACTCGAATTGCTGAACAGGTAGGGGATGAGTAAGGAACATTTATAAATTCTCATATGTAGCATGTTTTAGTTTATACAGGCTGTTATGAATCTTTCCAAAACAGCTCCCAAATCATAATTTCGACCCTTGGGGAAAAGGCAACAAATCTTCTCCCAATGCAATAAAAATGAGTAAAATGGATTCCAATGCTTAAGTAATGAACATGAGACTTGAAATACACATTAATGAAAGTCCATACATCATAAATTTATCATATATACATTCCTCCATTCGAAATAAGAAGCATTACCATGGAATATATCAAAATAGAGTGGAAATGGTCATTGTTTGCTCATTAAAAGTCATTTTGACATACAAATATTGGGAATTTCGACTTGAAACTTTATAAGAATGAATAAAATATCATTTTGAACTTATTACAATCATAAATGGACAATTAAAGACTCTCCCAATTTGAAATTATCAACATTACAATGGTTCACAACAAGATAGTGGGGAAATGACACTATTTCTTCATTGTTCATCATTTTTACATGAATTATTTTGGGTATTTGAGCCCCAAAATTGCTATTTAAAGCGTCTATCTTATTCATAATTTTATATAGACTTTCAGAAGTAATTGGAAGGCTATAATACATCCCTGAACATTATAATTAAGTTATTATATCCCTTGTACACCTTCTGGTACAATTCGAGAGCATTTGGAGCTATTTGGAGTCATCTATCATTAGGGGTTGGAACCTCAAAAATACTAGTAAATTCATGGAGTTATATTGGATACATATTCAACCCAAAAACCACATATGATGCTCCAAATATACTTTAATTAATGTGTGATAACAGAGCCAAGTATCATACCCACCATTAGTGAAGGTTGTACAGTGTTGTGAAGAGATTTGTTCTAGGACCCAGGGGGGATTTCCAGCTCCCAAATGACTAGTCTTGTCCCGAAACTTCTTCCCTTGCAAATTGCATATCGTGGTTGGGTATATCAGTTGATTATATGTTTTATAGATGTGCTAATATGTCCCATCACCCCTCAGGACCTTCCTCACCAAGTTTGAAAGCAAATGGAGGAGTTTTGGAATCACTTGAATCCATATAACTAGAGCTGTAAGAAGATAAATTTGAGGACATTGTGAAAGAATTGAAGAATTGGTCATTTTGATAAAATTTCCAAAAAGGGTACATTAAAGCGGTATCAAAGCATGATATTGGCACCTGATGTGGTCTGATATTTATCATTACAATAATTCAAGGACCACCATTATATACTGAAACCAAAAGTGCTTTTGTTGAAGAGGAAACAATGACTAAGGATGAAATGGGAACCTCATATGATGGTGAGGACAATATAAAAATCATTGAACCTATAATTGAAGACGTGACCAAGATTATTTTGAAAGGATTCGAATTTTTGGCTATCCAAAGTTGGAAGAAATATATTGATTTTAAGAAAACCAAGGGGGAAAATGCATCAGCTTTCTTGAAGGAGAAAAATGAGGAGACCCATGAACCACCTAGTTATAAAATAGGTGAAGTAGAAGAAGTAGCACATGAAGAGGATCAAAATTCACTCCCAAGTGACTCTGAAAAATATGAAGAAATAGGAGAGAACATCAGTGAGGAGGCTAACAACAACCAAATAAATTTGAAGAAATAGGTTGTACAGTTCAATTCACACAGATGATCCACACAATCATACGATTTGTACAACAGGTCATACAACAGATCTATACAACCACATGAATTGTTAC
Source organism: Pseudotsuga menziesii (assembly GCA_001517045.1). Taxonomy (NCBI): domain Eukaryota; kingdom Viridiplantae; phylum Streptophyta; class Pinopsida; order Pinales; family Pinaceae; genus Pseudotsuga; species Pseudotsuga menziesii. The sequence goes on along the minus strand of LPNX010414196.1, from coordinate 29,836 downwards.
ATTAAAAGGTTGTGTTGCAATGTTGTTGCTTGTTTATTTTTGTAGGCATAAATTCTTCAAGAGGCTATAAACCTTAGGTTTTAGGTGATTTTGTTTATTGTACAAATGTTGGTTTTTAAATATAAGGAGGTTCTTAAGAATAATAATAATGCACAAAAACAAGCACATAAGAGGAACAAGTATTTTTACCTTGGAAACTCGATATAGGGAAAACAGACCACTAATTAGATGTGTAATAGTCTTGGACATTGTGAGTAACATATGCAACTTTTTGCATCTTAAAATGAAATTACTCAATCCTTTAAATAAGATTCATCACATCCTAATACCATTAGAAAATATTGCGGGTTACCCAAAACCATGGGCCCATAAACCACCAATGGTAAACTTGTTATTTACAAAAAAAAATGTTATGTTAAATCACTCCTTAACCAATTCAAGATTGGCCTAACATTCCCAATTTTAAACTTGACCTAGGGTAATCACCACCCCACTCAAAGTTTTTAATAGGTATCGAGAATAACAAGATGCCCACTATTTAGTCTACCTAAATATACATTAGACTTTACATAGGTGACCAACCAATGCATGCCTAAATAGGTCTTATAGTTATATGCACATTTACATTGTTATTAATTCCAAATCCATAAAAAAATTCTTACAGGAGTATGTGATAAAATAGACATCCACATGCTTCTTCACCTACATCCATCTATACTATAGTGAACCAAATCAAGCACTCCTTAACTAGGTATTTAATCCACTATATTCCATATGCTTCTTCTGTCAATGTTCCATATACCCCAAATACTTATTCAGCCTTAGAACACTAACCAAACCCATGAGAAGTCTTGATTTACTGGCTATGGTATAACATGTTAGAAAAATAATTATGCACAAAACAAACAAATAAGAGGAACACATATATTTAAACTCAAAACCCTATATATGAAAAAACAAACACCAATTATATATATGTTAATATTGGTCTAACATCCACCAATTTTGGCACCTTAGAATGGCGTTACTCAAGCCTTAAAATACGTTGAATCACATGCTAAAACCATGGGTTACACAAAACCACGGGCCTGTAAACTACCAACTGTAAACCCATTCTTGTCCAAAATAAGGTTATCTTACACCACTCTTTAACCAAGTAAATCTTAACCTAATAGAGGTTTCCTTGTAAGATTTGATTAAGTTAATGATAAGCAAATTTGAAGGAAGATTTGGGAAGCAGTTTTGGTGTGAATGAGGATAAGGTGAATTGGTTCGAGAAAATAGGATGAGCTCCGTTGAAGCAACAAAGAAATAAGGAACCGGGGCATTTTGACAATGTCCATACAAATTTAGTTAGGAGTAGATACAATTTTGTGTCCACTTACATAAATGAGTCTAAGTAGTGAGCGCGAAAGTTGGGCTATCTAAAAGCCTACATATATGTAATAGGTTGGAATTGAATGTTAATTAAGTATTAAAATAGTATGAATGGTTAAAAATATTGTGAAGCTCGTGAATGTATAACTTAGTTGTTTTCTTTAGGAATCGCTTTGGTAGGCGACGATGAGGAGGCTGGTGCGTTTCTTCCTGGCTCGATGGCGCTGGTGTGCCATTATTCGGGCTCCGAAAACAATCTTCTCCACCCTGTGATTTGGCAGGGGTTGGAAAACCTCTATCCACAGAGGTTGTCTCGTGCCAGGTTTAGATTAGCTTTTTTTCTGTGTTCCTTAAACCATACTTCGTTTTGCCAAGGGTTAAGCCTCAGGGTTTGGAGTCTACTCTCTCTAGTTTTACCTTTGGGCTACTTTTTGGTCCCTTGCGCTACCTTTACTACTCCTTTGTTGGCTGTTAGGGTTTCCGATTATAGGTTTTTTCTGCCCTTGATTGGACCTGGCAACTGGAGTCCATCCTTCTTGGTGGAGGACTAGTACCAACCAGTTGAAAAAAGTGGGAATTTATATCTCCGTCGGGTTGTTTTCAGCGTTTCACCTGCTGGATTTACCTCTGTCTGTTCTTTGGATGAGGGTTTCCAGGTAGACTGTTCGCGAACTGTATGAGCCACGTCGTTTTTGTCTTTGAGTCTCTCCCTAAACCTCTCCGGACTTTCAGGGTTACCTGACCCAGGTGGTCAACTCAGCACGTGTCCTTCTTGTCCCTTTGTCGGCCACCAGGGCTTCTATAGTCTCCTTCGTTGACAAAGCACCCCTTACCTCGTGACACTCATTAGGGTTGACTTTTAAGGCTCCGTCTCTATTTTTTCTACGTAACCCTTCACTTTCGGCTAACTCTCCTCTCAGCCTCGGCTACGACTAGGAATGGGAGCCGAGCAGAACGGACTCCCTCCACCCTCTCTCGCGCATGGCCGTCGACGCAAAACTGCAAAAGCACATAAGGTTCGCGAAGGAAAATTGCGTTATGTTTTAGGAAGGGATATTTTCATGGAAAGGGAAGAGGCTTTATGCACAAGAGCCCTCATTGGCAGGCTGGAGTACACACAGATGGGTAAAGAGGAATGGCACAGCTAGGCTGCTGAAAATTGGAAGCCACTCTTCTCCTACACTCCCTCAATCAGTCTGCTTGCAAGAGGTTGGATTTTAATTGTTTTCTTGGAAGAGGTGCATGCTCTGTCAATTTTAAACTCTTTCTGGCGCATTCAGGAAGGTTCTCTGGTGCTGGATCGCTGGCACATACATTTCGACCCGTTGAGAGAATGTGTTAAAAAGAGACATTTATGGGTCCTCCTCCCTGGATTTCCTTTCCCATTGTGGAACAGAGAGGTTATGGAGGGCATTGGGAACACCATCGGGCGCTTCATGGATATTGAAGACGACTTCCTCCATACCTACGACAAGCGCATGGCTAAAATCCTTATTGAAATGGACTTAGTATCTAGCCTTCCAGCAGAAATTGAATTATTAAGTTTGGATCGAACTTTCCAACAGCGGCTTGATTATCTTAATATCCCATTTCGCTGCAGCAAGTGCAGAGACGTCGGTCATCTCCACAGGACCTGTCCAGAGATGAGAAAAGGGGTTGTTTCTAGCTCTACTTCACCCTCTATGGACCGGGCTCACACTCCGTCCCCCTTTGCTCTGGCCTCTCACGAAAACACGCCATTAAAAGGTATGTTATCACAGGCATGCTCCTTATTTGATGATGCTTCAGAACAAGAATTGATTTTCTTAGATTCTGTTAAATCCTCAGGACCTACCTCTGCTTTACATGGGCCCAGTGTTGTTTAGGTTTCTGACTCACCCCCTGATTCGGCTCCCTTTCTCTCTTCAGAGGAGTCTCTCCCCGTGATTTCCATGATGTCAGAACAACAACCTCCTTTACTTATCCAGGTAGAGAACCTACCTACTCAGACCGTTGTTCTCCCTTCTGCAGTGGAGCCTCCTCTCTTCACAGAAGCTGATTTCCCCCCACTTCCCGGTCCCAGACCTTCCTCTGTTTCTTCGCCCTCCCGCAGTCCGACCTCGTCTCCTTCCTTTATAGACCCTTCTTTACACTCCACTTTGGAAAAAAATTTGGATAAGACTCCACTTTCCCCCTCTGTCATCCTTTTGGACTCCATTTGCTTCCAGAATGTTACTATTAGAAGAAGAACAAAGAAACCTTCACCCTCTTCTCCGGACTCCTCACTTTTAGTCCTCCCCTATACTCCTCTTTCCACTCGACTAAATAATTTTGCATGCAACTCTCAATCCTCTCCCCTCCGGGCCCTTAGATCAAAGACTCCGTGGTCTTCGGATATTTAATGAAGATACTGTCTCTCAATGTTTGTGGCCTAGGGGGCTTGGCCAAACATAAGAGTCTTCGAAAACTCTTTGAATCGTTAGCCCCATATCTTATCTTACTACAAGAAACCATGACTTGCTCCATCCCTGCCATCATGTCTTTCTCTAAGCTACGACCAGGGTGGGAATACTGTGCACTAAGCTCCTCAAGCCTCTTTGGGGGTTTACTTGCAGCATGGAACCCTCGTTGCTTCAAGGTTAAAGCTTTCAAAACTATTGCAGGGATCCTTCTCCATGCTCACGTCCGAGGCTCCTCTCTGGTTCTCTCTTTACTCAATTGTTATGGGCCTTACAACAATAGGGAAACTTTCTGGGATGCGGTGGACAAAGGGGGGTTTCTTGACCTGCCTAATATGGTCCTAGCAGGCGACCTCAACCTTACCTTAAGCGGTTCTAAATTCTGGGGCAGAAAGGCCCGCACAGACCCTCTTGGCCCCTATTTCACCCACCTGTTCTCCTCTCATCAGCTTGTGGATATTGTCTCGGATTTAGTGGGTCCTACCTGGTGTAATGGCCGCTCGAGTGATGACGGTATCAACATGCGATTGGATAGGTTATTGCTCTCCTCTAACTTGTTGGATTTTCTTCCTTTATACAGGGCCTGAACCTATCCTTCAGCTATTTCAGACCATTACTCGATTATTTTGGAATGGAGAATGTCCTCTTCACTATGTCACTTCCCCTTTAAGTTCAACCACTCTTGGCTAGCCTTTGATGACTTTGTAAGGATGATCCATAAAGAATGGCCTCTCCTTCCCTGTGACTCGTCCTATTCTAGGATGGAGTCTTTCCCCAGAAAGCTTAGAAATCTGAAGAAAAATATTAAGGATTGGACTTATCAAAAGTCCCATGAGATGAAGGACAAGAGCTTTCTGCTAGAGGTTGAAATACATAGGTTACTTTCCTCCTCCCCTTCGGGTATCCTTTCCTGTGACTCTTTGTCTACCTTAAATTCTCTCCAATTAGAACTGAAGAAATTGAGGGACCATGAGATACTCACTGCCAAGCTTAAGAGCAGAATGATCTGGGCTACTCTGGGAGATGCAAACACAAAATTCTTCCATTATGTGGCCACTGAAAGAAAAAACAGTAATGCGATCTAGAGCCTCGAGGATGAGAGTGGTAACTCGGTTGAACATGACAAGAACTTAAAGGATTTGGGTGTTAGACATTTCAAAAAAATATTCAGCGAGGATAACCTAACCAACATCTCTGCACAATTGAATATCATCAGACTCTATCCATCCTATTTCACCCTTGAGGATCGTTCTACTTTTACTACCAAGGTTACTTTACATGAAGTGGAGAGGGAACTCAAATATTTTAAGAAAGACAAAGCACATGGACCAGATGGTTTTCCTGTAGAGTTCTTCATTGCCTTTTTTTACCTTTTAGGGCAAGAGCTCGTGAATCTAGTAGAAGATGCTTGACTGTCTGGAAGAGTACTTCCCTCCCTAAACTCGACCTTCATCACTCTTATTCCTAAATCTGACAAACCCTCAACCTTCGCCTACTTTCGACCCATCTCACTCGGCAACCTAATTTACAAGTTAATAGCTAAGGTTGCAGCACTTCGTCTCAAGCCCTTTCTGGATCATTTTATTTCCCCGCAGCAATTTGGGTTTCTTAAAAATCACCAGATTACAGAACCAATTGCTATTACACAACAAGCCCTTCACTCGGTCAAATCTAGGAACAAAAGTGCCCTTGTCCTTAAGCTAGATCTCACAAAAGCTTTCGACAGAGTAAACTGGTCTTTTATCAGACTCATGCTTCTGTAAATTGGCTTGCCTCTGGAAGGAGTAAATTGGATCATGGGCTGCATAACCTCGGTTAACTTTTCTCTGCTAATCAATGGTTCCCCCTCCAACTTTTTCACGGCCTCTCGAGGCATCAGGCAAGGTTTCCCTCTCTCGCCTCTCCTATTCATCCTTGTGATTGAGGGCCTCAGTCTACTTATTGAGGATGCTCCCAACCATGGTTATGTAAAAGGGATTAAAATATCTAAAGATCTATCTCTCACGCACCTGCTGTTTGTAGATGATGTGATTCTTTTTGGGGTTGGCACCTTTGAAGAATGGATGGCTCTCAAGGTTTTGTTGGACACCTTTTGCGAAGCTTCTGGAATGCTTATAAACACTGAAAAATCTTGTTTCCTTAAAAACAATGTTGAGGATGGGATGATTTCCAAGATTACTTGTTCCTTTCCCTACAGATCCCAGCCCATGACCACTGGTTTCAAATACCTTGGATTTTTTATTAAGCCCTTGGGTTACTTAGCAAAAGACTAGTCTTGGCTTATAGAAAAATTTGAAAAGAGGATCTCCCATTGGTCCTACAGGCTTCTTTCATTGGGGGGGAGGCTGGTACTCATAAAGGCTGTTCTTACCAGCATCCTGGTTTTCTGGTTGGCACTAGTTCCCATCCCAAAATTCATTCTGGGGAAACTGAAAAGCCTAATCTTTGATTTCCTTTGGGGAAAAAAGGGAGATAAGAAAAAATTTCATCTAGTCGAGTGGACTTCCTTATCTAAACCCACTTCTCAAGGAGGATGGGGGATAAAAAAACCTTGAATGGTTTAGCATCTCTTTAAGAATCAAATCTTTCTGGCAAGTTCTCTGCAGCAATGGTCTCTGGTTCAAATTAATCACTATAAAATATTAAAAAAAAACACAGTGCTGTCATGGATCCGTAATAAGCATTTCATTGTCAATAGTGTGTCTATTATTTGGAAGGGATTCATAAATCTTATTTCCTGCCTGGGACGTGGTTTAATTTGGATGGTCGGCGATGGGAAAAATCCTAGAATTGGTCTGGACCTGATCGCAGGTATGGATACTTGTTTTCTGCTGCCAAGAGACCTCCATGATTACCTAGAAGACTTAGGTATCACTTCGTTGATCCATGCAAGGAATTACTCCCTGGAAGCCCCGTCATATTGGCTTACAGCTACTGACCTGGATTTAGGTGGTGATTGGTATCACATTTGGAATAATTACATCAAAGGTCTTGAACATGGAAGGATAAGACTCGAGATGAATACAGACAATATGCTATGGGCATACAAAAACTACACGAGCTCTATAACGACCGCGATAGCATATGACTATGTGGCAGATTCCCTTGCGGATACTCAGTATGAATCATATCCCATTCATTAGGTTCTTTGGAAACTCAAAATCCCTGAGAAGATTCGCTGCTTTATATGGCTTCTTACAAGTAACAAGGTTTTTACCTGGGATCAACTTAAAAAAAGAGGCTTTCAGGGACTCGGTCTCTGCATTATGTGCAAGGAAAATGAGGAGTCAGCTCAGCATCTATTCATGGACTGTAAATACACTAAGGATGTCTTTGAAGCTGTTTTTGAACATTTTGGCACACGATCCCTCCATAATACTGCTGTGGGTAATTCTGTGCAACAGTATCTGGAATTTTGGTTCCGTGTTCATTCTATGAATTTCTGCCATCTTTATCTGCCTCTATTTACTTTCTGGGTGATATGGAATCAACGGAACAGGTATATATTTGAAGGGTCTCCTCCTTATGTTTACGAGATCATTCTTCAAGCTGAAAAGCTCTCACATGCCTTTACATTGCCTGTAAAGAAGTTAAAGTTCAGGTTTATTGGCTTACCTCCAAGGAGACACTTTCCCTGTGGGTTTTTCGATGGTGCAGCTGCCAAGAACAAAGGGGGAGCAGGTTTTGTTTACATATTAGCAGCACACATAGTGTGCATTTCTCCTTGGGATGTGGCAGATGCACAAATACTAAATCTGAAATGATGGCTTTATGGGCCCTTCTCATGGTATCAAAGATCATGGGAGTCCCACTCCTCTCTATCTATGGTGATTCCCTTGTCATCATTTCATGGGCCACGAGCAAGAGCACTCTGAACCTTCCTCATATGAGTCACTGGAGTGATGAGATTAGAAAACTTCTTCAATCTTTTCCGGGAACGATCATGAAACACATCTTTTGTGAGCATAACCAGATTGTTGATAGTCTCTCAAAAAATGCTCTCCCCTTAGACTCTGGTTATGGGATTTTCAAAGAAGTCATGAATGATATTTCTACTGATCATGGGAATTTTCGATTATTCTAGATGTGTTGTGCTCTTTTTCTTTAAGCACACATTATTTCTAGTTTGATTTGATATCAGTATCTTTCTGTAGAAGTGATCAGTGATCAGTAAACTGTATGCTCACGATCCATGCTGTTTTTTGATCCCTTCTGGGAAATGATCAATATCTGACCTATTTATACAGGAGTGATGATAAATCCTGCAAAATAATCAGGCTTGTGTTTTGATGATAGGGAACCGCCTCAGTAGAGAGGAACACCTCATTGACTGAGCATACATGAGAAATGATCTCTTGATCGACTGTTAAATATGATCTTTGATTCAATAGAATAACAAGATCTGGTATTTTTTCTACTGAAAAAAACTTAGTTGTTTTCTTTTAAAAAATAAATATTAAACAATAGTTTTTTTTTTTAAATGAATTATTATTTAAAAATATAAATGATTATTTTATCATTTACCCATAATCTCTTTTAATCATTTCACGTGCTTTTTCTTTCTTTAAAAAGTTGGGTAAAGTATTATTATTTAAAAAGATAGTTTCCAAGATAAAGGGTTATTAAAAACAATTTTGTTTAAGAGGGACACTGGTCGAAGAAGTAGGAGAGAACATCAATGAGGAGGCTAACAACAACCAAATAAATTTGAAGAAATAGGTTGTACAGTTAAATTCACATAGATGATCCACACAATCATACGATTTGTACAATAGGTCATACAACATATCTGTACAACCATACAGATTGTTGCATTAAAAGGTTGTGTTGCAATGTTGTTGCTTGTTTATTTTTGTAGTCATAAATTCTTCAAGAGGCCATAAACCTCAGGTTTTAGGTGAATTTTGTTATCGTACAACTGTTGGTTTTTAAATATAAGGAGGTTCTTAAGAATAATAATAATGCACAAAAACAGCACATAAGAGGAACAATTATATTTACCTTGGAAACTCAATATAGGGAAAACCGACCACTAATTAGATTTGTAATAATCTTGGACATTACGAGCAACATATGCAACTTTTGGCATCCTAAAATGAAATCACTCAAGTCTTTAAATAAGATTCATCACATCCTAATACCATTAGAAAATACTATGGGTTACCCAAAACCATGAGCCCATAAACCACCAACGGTAAACTTGTTATTGACAAAAAAAGGTTTATGTTAGATCACTCCTTAACCAATTCAAGATTGACCTAACATTCCCCATTTTAAAATTGACCTAGGGTAATCACCATGCCCCTCAAAGTTTTTAATAGGTATCAAGAATAACAAGATGCCCCCTATTTAGTCGACCTAAATATACATTAGACTTTACGTAAGAGACCAACCAATGCATGCCTAAATAGGTCTTATAGTTATATGCACATTTACATTGTTATTAATTCCAAATCCATAAAAAAATTCTTACAGTATTATGTGATAAAAGACACATCCACGTGCTTCTTCACCTGCATCCATTTATACCATAGTGAACCAAATCAAGTACTCCTTAACTAGGTTTTTAATCCACTATATTCCATATGCTTCTTCTATCAATGTTCCATATACCTCAAATACTTCTCCAACCTTAGAACATTAACCAAACCCGTGAGAAGTATCGATTTACTGGCTATGATATAACATGTTAGAAAAATAATGATGCACAAAACAAACAAATAAGAGGAACACTTATATTTAAACTCAAAACCCTATATACGAAAAAAACAAACACCAATTATATATCTATTAATATTGGTCAACATCCACCACTTTGGCACCTTAGAATGGAGTTACTCAGGCCTTAAAATATGTTTCATAACATGCTAAAACCATGGGTTACACAAAACCACGGGCCTGTAAACTACCAACTGTAAACCCATTATTGTCCAAAATAAGGTTATCTTACATCACTCTTTAACCAAGTAAATATTAACCTAATAGAGGTTTCCTTGTAAGATTTGATTAAGTTAATGACAAGAAATATTGAAGGAAGATTTGGGAAGCAGTTTTGGTGCAAATGAGGATAAGCTTTGGTGCCAATGAGGATTAGATGAATTGGTCCGAGAAAATTAGGACGAGCTCTGATGAAGCAACAAAGAAATAAGGAACTGGGGCATTTTGAATATGTCCATACAAATTTAGTTAGGAGTAGATACAATTTTGTGCCCACTTACATAAATGAGTCTAAGTAGTGAACGTGAAAGTTGAGCTATCAAAAATCCTACATATATATAATAGGTTAGAATTGAATGTTAACCAGCGTAGATCCAAACCCTAGGCTCTATCAAGCACCAAGAGGGATCAATCTCTTGAGGTGCAAACCTCTTGAGGTGCAAACCTCTTTTTAGGTATTGCACTCAATGAGCTATCAATTTTGGTGTGTCCTATATATAGCCATTGATTTGATTCAAACCAAAAGACACATATTTTTATTTAAGGTCCACATATAGTATTTTTATTATTAATATTTAATATTATTTATGGCCGACATATAATATTTTTTATTATTTTTTATTTTGTTAAGAACGAACATTACAACATCTCCCCATACATGGATTTAAAACCATATGCAAGGCCCTCCTAAAACTATGGGTTGTTTAGGAGACCTTGTACATGGTTTTAAAACCATGTGCAAGGCCCCCTAAACCATGTAAAATAAAACAATGGGTTGTTTAGAAGGCCTTGCACATGGTTTTAAAACCATGTGCAAGGCCAACATTTTTTTGTGGATAATTCAATTTTTTTTTTATTATTTCTTTAGGTAGGAATATTACAAAATCTCCCCCATATTGTGTTTTTTTTAACCCACATTTTTTTTGCGGATAATTAAATTTTTACTTTTTTATTGTTTTGTTAGGTAAGAACATTACAACATCTCCCCCATATTAGATTGGTTTTCTCTAGGACATTTATTTTGGGCAATAATTAAAATTTTTATTTTTTATTATTTTGTAAGTAACAAAAGTTACAAGATCTCCCTCATTTTAGGTATTTTTTTTACCAACATTTATTTTGGCTCGTAATTTTTATTATTATTATAACCTTACAAGATGTCCCTCATATTAGGTTTTTTTTGGCTGACATTTATTTTAGCACATAATTAAATTTTTAATTTTTATTATTTTGTAACGTTATGTAACGTTACAAGATCTCCCCCATACTGGGCTGTAACGTGATGCAACGTGATGTAACGTTAGTAACGTTTGTAACATGTCGGCAAAAAATAATAGTGATAGTGAATATTATGAGAGAGATCTTGTAACGTGATGTAACCCCGAGAGAGATCAAATCTCCAACTTAGCCATGAAAGTTTAAGTTGCCAACATTAAGTTGGCTATAAAAAGAAAAAAAAATAGAAATTAAAAATAAAAACAATTATATCTCAAGCCTTTATGCAATACTTAATATCTCCTCAACCCCACCTCCAGTGCACCCATAACCCTGTGACTTCCTCGTACCAGCGTGTGCTCCA